>OY019131.1:77549005-77551505 GCA_955652365.1 Eristalinus aeneus
TATATGGAAGAAAAAAATTTTTAATATATATGGGTTGTTATATTCGCACACTTCTTACATATGTTATAATATATATTATATTAAAAATATATTTTTTTTTATGTTAACAATCATATGTTGTACTTATATAATAATAAGTTAACAATTTTCTTAAAGAAGATTTTTTTTTCTTTTTGAAAATTAGACATTCGCAACAATAGATTGTGCATAAAAAGAAATTAAACAATATATATAAAAGAAATTATTATTTCTTTTATTATGATTTTTGACGAATTTAAAAAAACAAAAAAAAATTTATTACTCTAAGCGGTGGATCACTTGGCTCATGGGTCGATGAAGAACGCAGCAAACTGTGCGTCATCGTGTGAACTGCAGGACACATGAACATCGACATTTTGAACGCATATCGCAGTCCATGCTGTTATGTACTTTAATTAATTTTAAGGTGCTGCTTGGACTACATATGGTTGAGGGTTGTGAGACTATGCTAAATAAGTTGCTTAATATGTGTGTATATACTATACCCATCATAAAAATCGAAAGCACATGCTTTATTATTGAATATTTGAATTATTTAAAACAAAAACATATACACAATATTATTCATAATAATAACAAACAATATATACCTCTTAAAAAAAAATCTTAGTATTTTATAATATCTATTTGTTAGAGGAATGTCTAGCTTAAAAAAATAATATATGCATATTATTATGTATACAATATATTAATATATATATATATATATAACATACAAAAAACACAAAAAATAGCCTCTTTAACTTAGATATTATTATATAGAAAAGATTTTTATAATTATTATATATATGCAACTATATTTTGTAAAATTGTTCGAACGACCTCAACTCATATGAGATAACTCCCTGAATTTAAGCATATTAATGAGGGAAGGAAAAGAAACTAACAAGGATTTTCTTAGTAGCGGCGAGCGAAAAGAAAACAGTTCAGCACTAAGCCATTTTATCTTTATGATAAATATGGGATGCAGTGTATGGAATATCTATAATCTAGTATGAGAAATTAATGATTTAAGTCCTTCTTAAATGAGGCCATTTACCCATAGAGGGTGCCAGGCCCGTATAACATTAATGATTACTAGAAGATATTTCCAAAGAGTCGTGTTGCTTGATAGTGCAGCACTAAGTGGGTGGTAAACTCCATCTAAAACTAAATATAACCATGAGACCGATAGTAAACAAGTACCGTGAGGGAAAGTTGAAAAGAACTCTGAATAGAGAGTTAAATAGTACGTGAAACTGCTTAGAGGTTAAGCCCGATGAACCTGAATATCCATTATGAAAAATTCATCATCAATATTATAATATTTATCATATTATAAAAATGGTGTGCAATTTTTTCATATAAGGACATTGTAATCTGTTAATGTTATAAATATTTATTATAAGATCAAATACTTAAGTTCATTCAAATTAGTTATTTTCGAATTTCTAACATAGAATGAATGTATTTGATTTAATAAATGATTGACAGATTATATCGTAATAGTGCTTAAATTTTTTTATTAAAATTTTACAATATTAAATTTATCTATTGATTTATTTATTATTGTATGCACTTATATGATTAACAATGCGATAGATTCAGGATACCTTCGGGACCCGTCTTGAAACACGGACCAAGGAGTCTAACATATGTGCAAGTCATTGGGTATTTTTAATAAAACCCAATGGCGTAATTAACTTAACTGTATTTTAAATGGGATTAGTTAATATTTTATTATGAAATATTAATTCAATCCCGGGGCGTTCTATATAGTTATGCATAATAATATTTATATTATTTATGCCTCTAACTAGAGCGTACCTTGAGCATTTATGCTGTGACCCGAAAGATGGTGAACTATACTTGATCAGGTTGAAGTCAGGGGAAACCCTGATGGAAGACCGAAACAGTTCTGACGTGCAAATCGATTGTCAGAATTGAGTATAGGGGCGAAAGACCAATCGAACCATCTAGTAGCTGGTTCCCTCCGAAGTTTCCCTCAGGATAGCTGGTGCATTTAAAAATTATATAAAATAATCTTATCTGGTAAAGCGAATGATTAGAGGCATTAGGGTCGAAACGACCTTAACCTATTCTCAAACTTTAAATGGGTAAGAACTTAACCTTTCTTGATATGAAGGTTTAAGTTGTGATATATTGTGCCCAGTGGGCCACTTTTGGTAAGCAGAACTGGCGCTGTGGGATGAACCAAACGTAATGTTACGGTGCCCAAATTAACAACTCATGCAGATACCATGAAAGGCGTTGGTTGCTTAAAACAGCAGGACGGTGGACATGGAAGTCGTAATCCGCTAAGGAGTGTGTAACAACTCACCTGCCGAAGCAACTAGCCCTTAAAATGGATGGCGCTTAAGTTGTATACCTATACATTACCGCTAAAGTAGATGATTTATATATAAATTTATTTATATATAAATTTTGAAACTTTAGTGAGTAGGAGGGTACAATGGTGTGC
>OY019131.1:77561505-77564005 GCA_955652365.1 Eristalinus aeneus
CAAAATAAAAAACACTTAAGAAGAAAAATTATTAGAGGTGTCAGAAAGATGAATGAATGTTATAATATATCTCTATACATATAAGAGAAATATAGAAACAAATAAATAAAAAATAATATAATATTATATATAAACATGTGTTTGCAAAGTGTGTAAAAGGATTTTCTATATGGAAGAAAAAAATTTTTAATATATATGGGTTGTTATATTCGCACACTTCTTACATATGTTATAATATATATTATATTAAAAATATATTTTTTTTTATGTTAACAATCATATGTTGTACTTATATAATAATAAGTTAACAATTTTCTTAAAGAAGATTTTTTTTTCTTTTTGAAAATTAGACATTCGCAACAATAGATTGTGCATAAAAAGAAATTAAACAATATATATAAAAGAAATTATTATTTCTTTTATTATGATTTTTGACGAATTTAAAAAAACAAAAAAAAATTTATTACTCTAAGCGGTGGATCACTTGGCTCATGGGTCGATGAAGAACGCAGCAAACTGTGCGTCATCGTGTGAACTGCAGGACACATGAACATCGACATTTTGAACGCATATCGCAGTCCATGCTGTTATGTACTTTAATTAATTTTAAGGTGCTGCTTGGACTACATATGGTTGAGGGTTGTGAGACTATGCTAAATAAGTTGCTTAATATGTGTGTATATACTATACCCATCATAAAAATCGAAAGCACATGCTTTATTATTGTATATTTGAATTATTTAAAACAAAAACATATACACAATATTATTCATAATAATAACAAACAATATATACCTCTTAAAAAAAAATCTTAGTATTTTATAATATCTATTTGTTAGAGGAATGTCTAGCTTAAAAAAATAATATATGCATATTATTATGTATACAATATATTAATATATATATATATATATAACATACAAAAAACACAAAAAATAGCCTCTTTAACTTAGATATTATTATATAGAAAAGATTTTTATAATTATTATATATATGCAACTATATTTTGTAAAATTGTTCGAACGACCTCAACTCATATGAGATAACTCCCTGAATTTAAGCATATTAATGAGGGAAGGAAAAGAAACTAACAAGGATTTTCTTAGTAGCGGCGAGCGAAAAGAAAACAGTTCAGCACTAAGCCATTTTATCTTTATGATAAATATGGGATGCAGTGTATGGAATATCTATAATCTAGTATGAGAAATTAATGATTTAAGTCCTTCTTAAATGAGGCCATTTACCCATAGAGGGTGCCAGGCCCGTATAACATTAATGATTACTAGAAGATATTTCCAAAGAGTCGTGTTGCTTGATAGTGCAGCACTAAGTGGGTGGTAAACTCCATCTAAAACTAAATATAACCATGAGACCGATAGTAAACAAGTACCGTGAGGGAAAGTTGAAAAGAACTCTGAATAGAGAGTTAAATAGTACGTGAAACTGCTTAGAGGTTAAGCCCGATGAACCTGAATATCCATTATGAAAAATTCATCATCAATATTATAATATTTATCATATTATAAAAATGGTGTGCAATTTTTTCATATAAGGACATTGTAATCTGTTAATGTTATAAATATTTATTATAAGATCAAATACTTAAGTTCATTCAAATTAGTTATTTTCGAATTTCTAACATAGAATGAATGTATTTGATTTAATAAATGATTGACAGATTATATCGTAATAGTGCTTAAATTTTTTTATTAAAATTTTACAATATTAAATTTATCTATTGATTTATTTATTATTGTATGCACTTATATGATTAACAATGCGATAGATTCAGGATACCTTCGGGACCCGTCTTGAAACACGGACCAAGGAGTCTAACATATGTGCAAGTCATTGGGTATTTTTAATAAAACCCAATGGCGTAATTAACTTAACTGTATTTTAAATGGGATTAGTTAATATTTTATTATGAAATATTAATTCAATCCCGGGGCGTTCTATATAGTTATGCATAATAATATTTATATTATTTATGCCTCTAACTAGAGCGTACCTTGAGCATTTATGCTGTGACCCGAAAGATGGTGAACTATACTTGATCAGGTTGAAGTCAGGGGAAACCCTGATGGAAGACCGAAACAGTTCTGACGTGCAAATCGATTGTCAGAATTGAGTATAGGGGCGAAAGACCAATCGAACCATCTAGTAGCTGGTTCCCTCCGAAGTTTCCCTCAGGATAGCTGGTGCATTTAAAAATTATATAAAATAATCTTATCTGGTAAAGCGAATGATTAGAGGCATTAGGGTCGAAACGACCTTAACCTATTCTCAAACTTTAAATGGGTAAGAACTTAACCTTTCTTGATATGAAGGTTTAAGTTGTGATATATTGTGCCCAGTGGGCCACTTTTGGTAAGCAGAACTGGCGCTGTGGGATGAACCAAACGTAATGTTACGGTGCCCAAATTAACAACTCATGCAGATACCATGAAAGGCGTTGGTTGCTTAAAACAGCAGGACGGTGGACATGGAAGTCGTAATC
>OY019131.1:77574005-77576505 GCA_955652365.1 Eristalinus aeneus
CGCACACTTCTTACATATGTTATAATATATATTATATTAAAAATATATTTTTTTTTTATGTTAACAATCATATGTTGTACTTATATAATAATAAGTTAACAGTTTTCTTAAAGAAGATTTTTTTTTTCTTTTTGAAAATTGGACATTGGGTATTTATGAAAATACCAAAATAAAAAACACTTAAGAAGAAAAATTATTAGAGGTGTCAGAAAGATGAATGAATGTTATAATATATCTCTATACATATAAGAGAAATATAGAAACAAATAAATAAAAAATAATATAATATTATATATAAACATGTGTTTGCAAAGTGTGTAAAAGGATTTTCTATATGGAAGAAAAAAATTTTTAATATATATGGGTTGTTATATTCGCACACTTCTTACATATGTTATAATATATATTATATTAAAAATATATTTTTTTTTATGTTAACAATCATATGTTGTACTTATATAATAATAAGTTAACAATTTTCTTAAAGAAGATTTTTTTTTCTTTTTGAAAATTAGACATTCGCAACAATAGATTGTGCATAAAAAGAAATTAAACAATATATATAAAAGAAATTATTATTTCTTTTATTATGATTTTTGACGAATTTAAAAAAACAAAAAAAAATTTATTACTCTAAGCGGTGGATCACTTGGCTCATGGGTCGATGAAGAACGCAGCAAACTGTGCGTCATCGTGTGAACTGCAGGACACATGAACATCGACATTTTGAACGCATATCGCAGTCCATGCTGTTATGTACTTTAATTAATTTTAAGGTGCTGCTTGGACTACATATGGTTGAGGGTTGTGAGACTATGCTAAATAAGTTGCTTAATATGTGTGTATATACTATACCCATCATAAAAATCGAAAGCACATGCTTTATTATTGAATATTTGAATTATTTAAAACAAAAACATATACACAATATTATTCATAATAATAACAAACAATATATACCTCTTAAAAAAAAATCTTAGTATTTTATAATATCTATTTGTTAGAGGAATGTCTAGCTTAAAAAAATAATATATGCATATTATTATGTATACAATATATTAATATATATATATATATATAACATACAAAAAACACAAAAAATAGCCTCTTTAACTTAGATATTATTATATAGAAAAGATTTTTATAATTATTATATATATGCAACTATATTTTGTAAAATTGTTCGAACGACCTCAACTCATATGAGATAACTCCCTGAATTTAAGCATATTAATGAGGGAAGGAAAAGAAACTAACAAGGATTTTCTTAGTAGCGGCGAGCGAAAAGAAAACAGTTCAGCACTAAGCCATTTTATCTTTATGATAAATATGGGATGCAGTGTATGGAATATCTATAATCTAGTATGAGAAATTAATGATTTAAGTCCTTCTTAAATGAGGCCATTTACCCATAGAGGGTGCCAGGCCCGTATAACATTAATGATTACTAGAAGATATTTCCAAAGAGTCGTGTTGCTTGATAGTGCAGCACTAAGTGGGTGGTAAACTCCATCTAAAACTAAATATAACCATGAGACCGATAGTAAACAAGTACCGTGAGGGAAAGTTGAAAAGAACTCTGAATAGAGAGTTAAATAGTACGTGAAACTGCTTAGAGGTTAAGCCCGATGAACCTGAATATCCATTATGAAAAATTCATCATCAATATTATAATATTTATCATATTATAAAAATGGTGTGCAATTTTTTCATATAAGGACATTGTAATCTGTTAATGTTATAAATATTTATTATAAGATCAAATACTTAAGTTCATTCAAATTAGTTATTTTCGAATTTCTAACATAGAATGAATGTATTTGATTTAATAAATGATTGACAGATTATATCGTAATAGTGCTTAAATTTTTTTATTAAAATTTTACAATATTAAATTTATCTATTGATTTATTTATTATTGTATGCACTTATATGATTAACAATGCGATAGATTCAGGATACCTTCGGGACCCGTCTTGAAACACGGACCAAGGAGTCTAACATATGTGCAAGTCATTGGGTATTTTTAATAAAACCCAATGGCGTAATTAACTTAACTGTATTTTAAATGGGATTAGTTAATATTTTATTATGAAATATTAATTCAATCCCGGGGCGTTCTATATAGTTATGCATAATAATATTTATATTATTTATGCCTCTAACTAGAGCGTACCTTGAGCATTTATGCTGTGACCCGAAAGATGGTGAACTATACTTGATCAGGTTGAAGTCAGGGGAAACCCTGATGGAAGACCGAAACAGTTCTGACGTGCAAATCGATTGTCAGAATTGAGTATAGGGGCGAAAGACCAATCGAACCATCTAGTAGCTGGTTCCCTCCGAAGTTTCCCTCAGGATAGCTGGTGCATTTAAAAATTATATAAAATAATCTATCTGGTAAAGCGAATGATTAGAGGCATTAGGGTCGAAACGACCTTAACCTATTCTCAAACTTTAAATGGGTAAGAACTTAACCTTTCTTGATATGAAGGTTTAA
>OY019131.1:77581414-77586414 GCA_955652365.1 Eristalinus aeneus
TTTTTCTCTCCTTTTTTGCCTTCTTCTCTTTTTTTTTCCTCGATGATTTTACGACTGAATAGTCATCGTCAGTTTCAGTCTCTAGGTCCTTCCTCTTGGAGGCTGTCGCCCCTACGGAGGAGTCCGAAACCTCTCCCTCCCCTTGGGTAATTACACCCTTCTTCCTTTTACCCATACTAGGACTTACCCCTTGTCCCCGGTCACTTCTTTGCCTGGATGTTAAGGGCTCTTGCGGCACTGACACAGACACAGCACAATTTCACCAATAAAAACTTTATATTATTATTGTATCCGCAATAATAATATTTGGCACTGCTATCTAATGACCCTTTTTATGATTTTACAACTTCCGCTATAAATCACACTCACACGCGCACAATAGCAACTTAAAGTTATAAAACTTTATAGTGTCTGTCACTAATACACACAACTGATACACCACTAAAATATCGCTCAATTACTTGTTTCTGCGACGCGCACGTCCGATCTCTTCGGCTGTTCAACACAGAATAGTAGATAGGGACAGTAGGAATCTCGTTAATCCATTCATGCGCGTCACTAATTAGATGACGAGGCATTTGGCTACCTTAAGAGAGTCATAGTTACTCCCGCCGTTTACCCGCGCTTACTTGAATTTCTTCACTTTGACATTCAGAGCACTGGGCAGAAATCACATTGTGTCAACACCCGTTAGGGCCATCACAATGCTTTGTTTTAATTAGACAGTCGGATTCCCCAAGTCCGTGCCAGTTCTGAATTGATTGTTAATTGATAGTCGTTATAAATTATAAGATAATATCATAGATACAACTTATAATTTTTAGCAAGAAAATTCCACAATTGGCTACGTAAACTACTATCCGGGGAACAAAATCCGTAAATTTTTATTTACCCAGAACGAGTACATAAACCATGTTATTGCTTCCAATTCAAGCCCGACTATCTCAATCTTCAGAGCCAATCCTTATCCCGAAGTTACGGATCTAATTTGCCGACTTCCCTTACCTACATTATTCTATCGACTAGAGACTCTTCACCTTGGAGACCAGCTGCGGATATCGGTACGGCCTGTTGAGAAGTTTGCGTGACCCCACCATAAATTTTCAAGGTCCGAGGAGAAAATATCGATACAACAGTAAATGTCATGCTCTTCTAGTCCATCTACCATATCTCTCTTCGAAAGACTTCCATGGTAGTACGACTATAAAACAGAAAAGAAAACTCTTCCGATATCTCTCGACGGCTTCTTTATGGTTGTTCCTGTTGCCAGGATGAGCAAAAAGCCCATTTTTAATAACAAACGGATACTCAACAGGTTACGGAATTGGAACCGTATTCCCTTTCGTTCAAGAATATTTAAGTGTTTTATTTTATATTTATATATATTTATTTGAATAAATTTTTTTTTTTTTTTAATTATTAAAAAATTTATTTTTCTTTTTGTATATATACTTTTATTTTTTTGCAACTTAAACATTTTCAGCTTTCGCCTTAAACTTAGGACCGACTAACTCGTGATCAACCACTGTTCACACGAAACCCTTCTCCACTTCAGTCCTCCAAGGTCTCATTCGATTATTTGCTACTACCACCAAGATCTGTACCAATAGCGGCTCCATGCAGGCTTACGCCAAACACTTCTAAGCACACCATTGTACCCTCCTACTCACTAAAGTTTCAAAATTTATATATAAATAAATTTATATATAAATCATCTACTTTAGCGGTAATGTATAGGTATACAACTTAAGCGCCATCCATTTTAAGGGCTAGTTGCTTCGGCAGGTGAGTTGTTACACACTCCTTAGCGGATTACGACTTCCATGTCCACCGTCCTGCTGTTTTAAGCAACCAACGCCTTTCATGGTATCTGCATGAGTTGTTAATTTGGGCACCGTAACATTACGTTTGGTTCATCCCACAGCGCCAGTTCTGCTTACCAAAAGTGGCCCACTGGGCACAATATATCACAACTTAAACCTTCATATCAAGAAAGGTTAAGTTCTTACCCATTTAAAGTTTGAGAATAGGTTAAGGTCGTTTCGACCCTAATGCCTCTAATCATTCGCTTTACCAGATAAGATTATTTTATATAATTTTTAAATGCACCAGCTATCCTGAGGGAAACTTCGGAGGGAACCAGCTACTAGATGGTTCGATTGGTCTTTCGCCCCTATACTCAATTCTGACAATCGATTTGCACGTCAGAACTGTTTCGGTCTTCCATCAGGGTTTCCCCTGACTTCAACCTGATCAAGTATAGTTCACCATCTTTCGGGTCACAGCATAAATGCTCAAGGTACGCTCTAGTTAGAGGCATAAATAATATAAATATTATTATGCATAACTATATAGAACGCCCCGGGATTGAATTAATATTTCATAATAAAATATTAACTAATCCCATTTAAAATACAGTTAAGTTAATTACGCCATTGGGTTTTATTAAAAATACCCAATGACTTGCACATATGTTAGACTCCTTGGTCCGTGTTTCAAGACGGGTCCCGAAGGTATCCTGAATCTATCGCATTGTTAATCATATAAGTGCATACAATAATAAATAAATCAATAGATAAATTTAATATTGTAAAATTTTAATAAAAAAATTTAAGCACTATTACGATATAATCTGTCAATCATTTATTAAATCAAATACATTCATTCTATGTTAGAAATTCGAAAATAACTAATTTGAATGAACTTAAGTATTTGATCTTATAATAAATATTTATAACATTAACAGATTACAATGTCCTTATATGAAAAAATTGCACACCATTTTTATAATATGATAAATATTATAATATTGATGATGAATTTTTCATAATGGATATTCAGGTTCATCGGGCTTAACCTCTAAGCAGTTTCACGTACTATTTAACTCTCTATTCAGAGTTCTTTTCAACTTTCCCTCACGGTACTTGTTTACTATCGGTCTCATGGTTATATTTAGTTTTAGATGGAGTTTACCACCCACTTAGTGCTGCACTATCAAGCAACACGACTCTTTGGAAATATCTTCTAGTAATCATTAATGTTATACGGGCCTGGCACCCTCTATGGGTAAATGGCCTCATTTAAGAAGGACTTAAATCATTAATTTCTCATACTAGATTATAGATATTCCATACACTGCATCCCATATTTATCATAAAGATAAAATGGCTTAGTGCTGAACTGTTTTCTTTTCGCTCGCCGCTACTAAGAAAATCCTTGTTAGTTTCTTTTCCTTCCCTCATTAATATGCTTAAATTCAGGGAGTTATCTCATATGAGTTGAGGTCGTTCGAACAATTTTACAAAATATAGTTGCATATATATAATAATTATAAAAATCTTTTCTATATAATAATATCTAAGTTAAAGAGGCTATTTTTTGTGTTTTTTGTATGTTATATATATATATATATATTAATATATTGTATACATAATAATATGCATATATTATTTTTTTAAGCTAGACATTCCTCTAACAAATAGATATTATAAAATACTAAGATTTTTTTTTAAGAGGTATATATTGTTTGTTATTATTATGAATAATATTGTGTATATGTTTTTGTTTTAAATAATTCAAATATTCAATAATAAAGCATGTGCTTTCGATTTTTATGATGGGTATAGTATATACACACATATTAAGCAACTTATTTAGCATAGTCTCACAACCCTCAACCATATGTAGTCCAAGCAGCACCTTAAAATTAATTAAAGTACATAACAGCATGGACTGCGATATGCGTTCAAAATGTCGATGTTCATGTGTCCTGCAGTTCACACGATGACGCACAGTTTGCTGCGTTCTTCATCGACCCATGAGCCAAGTGATCCACCGCTTAGAGTAATAAATTTTTTTTTGTTTTTTTAAATTCGTCAAAAATCATAATAAAAGAAATAATAATTTCTTTTATATATATTGTTTAATTTCTTTTTATGCACAATCTATTGTTGCGAATGTCTAATTTTCAAAAAGAAAAAAAAATCTTCTTTAAGAAAATTGTTAACTTATTATTATATAAGTACAACATATGATTGTTAACATAAAAAAAAATATATTTTTAATATAATATATATTATAACATATGTAAGAAGTGTGCGAATATAACAACCCATATATATTAAAAATTTTTTTCTTCCATATAGAAAATCCTTTTACACACTTTGCAAACACATGTTTATATATAATATTATATTATTTTTTATTTATTTGTTTCTATATTTCTCTTATATGTATAGAGATATATTATAACATTCATTCATCTTTCTGACACCTCTAATAATTTTTCTTCTTAAGTGTTTTTTATTTTGGTATTTTCATAAATACCCAATGTCCAATTTTCAAAAAGAAAAAAAAAATCTTCTTTAAGAAAACTGTTAACTTATTATTATATAAGTACAACATATGATTGTTAACATAAAAAAAAATATATTTTTAATATAATATATATTATAACATATGTAAGAAGTGTGCGAATATAACAACCCATATATATTAAAAATTTTTTTCTTCCATATAGAAAATCCTTTTACACACTTTGCAAACACATGTTTATATATAATATTATATTATTTTTTATTTATTTGTTTCTATATTTCTCTTATATGTATAGAGATATATTATAACATTCATTCATCTTTCTGACACCTCTAATAATTTTTCTTCTTAAGTGTTTTTTATTTTGGTATTTTCATAAATACCCAATGTCCAATTTTCAAAAAGAAAAAAAAAATCTTCTTTAAGAAAACTGTTAACTTATTATTATATAAGTACAACATATGATTGTTAACATAAAAAAAAATATATTTTTAATATAATATATATTATAACATATGTAAGAAGTGTGCGAATATAACAACCCATATATATATTAAAAATTTTTTTCTTCCATATAGAAAATCCTTTTACACACTTTGCAAACACATGTTTATATATAATATTATATTATTTTTTATTTATTTGTTTCTATATTTCTCTTATATGTATAGAGATATATTATA
>OY019131.1:77596414-77598914 GCA_955652365.1 Eristalinus aeneus
ATTTATTTGAATAAATTTTTTTTTTTTTTTTAATTATTAAAAAATTTATTTTTCTTTTTGTATATATACTTTTATTTTTTTGCAACTTAAACATTTTCAGCTTTCGCCTTAAACTTAGGACCGACTAACTCGTGATCAACCACTGTTCACACGAAACCCTTCTCCACTTCAGTCCTCCAAGGTCTCATTCGATTATTTGCTACTACCACCAAGATCTGTACCAATAGCGGCTCCATGCAGGCTTACGCCAAACACTTCTAAGCACACCATTGTACCCTCCTACTCACTAAAGTTTCAAAATTTATATATAAATAAATTTATATATAAATCATCTACTTTAGCGGTAATGTATAGGTATACAACTTAAGCGCCATCCATTTTAAGGGCTAGTTGCTTCGGCAGGTGAGTTGTTACACACTCCTTAGCGGATTACGACTTCCATGTCCACCGTCCTGCTGTTTTAAGCAACCAACGCCTTTCATGGTATCTGCATGAGTTGTTAATTTGGGCACCGTAACATTACGTTTGGTTCATCCCACAGCGCCAGTTCTGCTTACCAAAAGTGGCCCACTGGGCACAATATATCACAACTTAAACCTTCATATCAAGAAAGGTTAAGTTCTTACCCATTTAAAGTTTGAGAATAGGTTAAGGTCGTTTCGACCCTAATGCCTCTAATCATTCGCTTTACCAGATAAGATTATTTTATATAATTTTTAAATGCACCAGCTATCCTGAGGGAAACTTCGGAGGGAACCAGCTACTAGATGGTTCGATTGGTCTTTCGCCCCTATACTCAATTCTGACAATCGATTTGCACGTCAGAACTGTTTCGGTCTTCCATCAGGGTTTCCCCTGACTTCAACCTGATCAAGTATAGTTCACCATCTTTCGGGTCACAGCATAAATGCTCAAGGTACGCTCTAGTTAGAGGCATAAATAATATAAATATTATTATGCATAACTATATAGAACGCCCCGGGATTGAATTAATATTTCATAATAAAATATTAACTAATCCCATTTAAAATACAGTTAAGTTAATTACGCCATTGGGTTTTATTAAAAATACCCAATGACTTGCACATATGTTAGACTCCTTGGTCCGTGTTTCAAGACGGGTCCCGAAGGTATCCTGAATCTATCGCATTGTTAATCATATAAGTGCATACAATAATAAATAAATCAATAGATAAATTTAATATTGTAAAATTTTAATAAAAAAATTTAAGCACTATTACGATATAATCTGTCAATCATTTATTAAATCAAATACATTCATTCTATGTTAGAAATTCGAAAATAACTAATTTGAATGAACTTAAGTATTTGATCTTATAATAAATATTTATAACATTAACAGATTACAATGTCCTTATATGAAAAAATTGCACACCATTTTTATAATATGATAAATATTATAATATTGATGATGAATTTTTCATAATGGATATTCAGGTTCATCGGGCTTAACCTCTAAGCAGTTTCACGTACTATTTAACTCTCTATTCAGAGTTCTTTTCAACTTTCCCTCACGGTACTTGTTTACTATCGGTCTCATGGTTATATTTAGTTTTAGATGGAGTTTACCACCCACTTAGTGCTGCACTATCAAGCAACACGACTCTTTGGAAATATCTTCTAGTAATCATTAATGTTATACGGGCCTGGCACCCTCTATGGGTAAATGGCCTCATTTAAGAAGGACTTAAATCATTAATTTCTCATACTAGATTATAGATATTCCATACACTGCATCCCATATTTATCATAAAGATAAAATGGCTTAGTGCTGAACTGTTTTCTTTTCGCTCGCCGCTACTAAGAAAATCCTTGTTAGTTTCTTTTCCTTCCCTCATTAATATGCTTAAATTCAGGGAGTTATCTCATATGAGTTGAGGTCGTTCGAACAATTTTACAAAATATAGTTGCATATATATAATAATTATAAAAATCTTTTCTATATAATAATATCTAAGTTAAAGAGGCTATTTTTTGTGTTTTTTGTATGTTATATATATATATATATATTAATATATTGTATACATAATAATATGCATATATTATTTTTTTAAGCTAGACATTCCTCTAACAAATAGATATTATAAAATACTAAGATTTTTTTTTAAGAGGTATATATTGTTTGTTATTATTATGAATAATATTGTGTATATGTTTTTGTTTTAAATAATTCAAATATTCAATAATAAAGCATGTGCTTTCGATTTTTATGATGGGTATAGTATATACACACATATTAAGCAACTTATTTAGCATAGTCTCACAACCCTCAACCATATGTAGTCCAAGCAGCACCTTAAAATTAATTAAAGTACATAACAGCATGGACTGCGATATGCGTTCAAAATGTCGATGTTCATGTGTCCTGCAGTTCACACGATGACGCACAGTTTGCTGCGTTCTTCATCGACCCATGAGCCAAGTGATCCACCGCTTAGAGTAATAAATTTTTTTTTGTTTTTTTAAATTCGTCAAAAAT
>OY019131.1:77601414-77603914 GCA_955652365.1 Eristalinus aeneus
CTACCATCAATAGTTGATAGGGCAGACATTTGAAAGATCTGTCGTCGGTACAAGACCATACGATCGGCAAATTATCTAGAGTTCAACCATATTAACGATTTCCGAAAAAATCGCTTGGTTTTAGCCTAATAAAAGCACACGTTCCAAAAGGTCCGTGTTTATATTGCATGTATTAGCTCTAGAATTACCACAGTTATCCAAGTAACTGTTAACGATCTAATGAACCATAACTGATATAATGAGCCTTTTGCGGTTTCACTTTTAATTCGTGTGTACTTAGACATGCATGGCTTAATCTTTGAGACAAGCATATAACTACTGGCAGGATCAACCAGAATTATGTATTTTATAATTTTTGTTTTATTTTCCATTTTAAAATTACATTCATATATATTTATATATAATTTATTATTTCTTTCTTTTTTCATTTATGATGATTCTTTTTTCTTTTCCCTCACTTTTTCATATTTTCATCATCATTTTGCCCCAAAAACATTTTTTATCCATTCTTTTTTCATTTATGATGATTCTTTTTTCTTTTCCCTCACTTTTTCATATTTTCATCATCATTTTGCCCCAAAAACATTTTTTATCCATTCTTATTTTACAATAAATATTGTAATTTCTTAATTTGCATATGAAAATATATCATTAAAATATATAATACAAGAACCACATTGTTGGTACTTGTTTTTTTTTCATTAAAATTTTTCATTTATATAGGATCAATTTTACGAATATATATTCCGCCAAAACTCTCATATTCGCATTTACTTCATTCAAAATATGAATGCTGTATATATTCACATAGTAAAAATATATACTTTTAATATTTTAAAAAGAATTTACAATTCTCATACATTTTTCCATTATTTTTTTAATTCAATATATATAATTCACACACGGTTTGTGCATGAAATATCTCATATATAAACCCATTCATCCAATTTCATCCAATTTTTTTTTTTTTTTTCCTTTCCCCATTTCTCATCATACGAATCCCACAATATACAACATACCATAATTTCACAACATTTCCATGTCATGAAGGCAAGAAACAAATAAATGCCTCTTCCATGTAGCAAAATCGACGATTTTCGATTTCGCTTTACAAGATTTCCGAAACGAACGCTCGACGAAAATGGAATTTGTATGAAAATTGAACAAATTTCTTGATTTTTGCTCATTTTTCGTCATTTTTGTGTGTGGACTACCATGGGATGACAAATTTTTATGGTGGACTACCATGGGATGACAAATTTTTATGGTGGACTACCATGGGATACAAATTTTCATGGAATGAAAAATGTGATTTTTGATGAGAAATGGACTACCATGGGATGAAAAATTTTCATGGTATGAAATTTTTAGTTTTTGATGATTTTTCGATTTTGGTGGTAAGTGGACTACCGAGGGACGAAAAATGTTCAATGTATGAAATTTTTGATTTTTGATGATTTTTGAAGTTTAGTGGTAAGTGGACTACCATGGGATGTAAAATTGAAATAATATGAAAAATGTGATTTTTGATGAGAAATGGACTACCATGGGATGAAAAATTTTCATGGTATGAAATTTTTAGTTTTTGATGATTTTTCGATTTTGGTGGTAAGTGGACTACCGAGGGACGAAAAATGTTCAATGTATGAAATTTTTGATTTTTGATGATTTTTGAAGTTTAGTGGTAAGTGGACTACCATGGGATGTAAAATTGAAATAATATGAAAAATGTGATTTTTGATGAGAAATGGACTACCATGGGATGAAAAATTTTCATGGTATGAAATTTTTAGTTTTTGATGATTTTTCGATTTTGGTGGTAAGTGGACTACCGAGGGACGAAAAATGTTCAATGTATGAAATTTTTGATTTTTGATGATTTTTGAAGTTTAGTGGTAAGTGGACTACCATGGGATGTAAAATTGAAATAATATGAAAAATGTGATTTTTGATGAGAAATGGACTACCATGGGATGAAAAATTTTCATGGTATGAAATTTTTAGTTTTTGATGATTTTTCGATTTTGGTGGTAAGTGGACTACCGAGGGACGAAAAATGTTCAATGTATGAAATTTTTGATTTTTGATGATTTTTGAAGTTTAGTGGTAAGTGGACTACCATGGGATGTAAAATTGAAATAATATGAAAAATGTGATTTTTGATGAGAAATGGACTACCATGGGATGAAAAATTTTCATGGTATGAAATTTTTAGTTTTTGATGATTTTTCGATTTTGGTGGTAAGTGGACTACCGAGGGACGAAAAATGTTCAATGTATGAAATTTTTGATTTTTGATGATTTTTGAAGTTTAGTGGTAAGTGGACTACCATGGGATGTAAAATTGAAATAATATGAAAAATGTGATTTTTGATGAGAAATGGACTGCCATGGGATGAAAAATTTTCATGGTATGAAATTTTTAGTTTTTGATGATTTTTCGATTTTGGTGGTAAGTGGACTACCGAGGGACGAAAAATGTTCAATGTATGAAATTTTT
>OY019131.1:77613914-77616414 GCA_955652365.1 Eristalinus aeneus
ATGAGCCTTTTGCGGTTTCACTTTTAATTCGTGTGTACTTAGACATGCATGGCTTAATCTTTGAGACAAGCATATAACTACTGGCAGGATCAACCAGAATTATGTATTTTATAATTTTTGTTTTATTTTCCATTTTAAAATTACATTCATATATATTTATATATAATTTATTATTTCTTTCTTCTTTCATTTATGATGATTCTTTTTTCTTTTCCCTCACTTTTTCATATTTTCATCATCATTTTGCCCCAAAAACATTTTTTATCCATTCTTTTTTCATTTATGATGATTCTTTTTTCTTTTCCCTCACTTTTTCATATTTTCATCATCATTTTGCCCCAAAAACATTTTTTATCCATTCTTATTTTACAAAAATATTGTAATTTCTTAATTTGCATATGAAAATATATCATTAAGATATATAATACAAGAACCACATTGTTGGTACTTGTTTTTTTTTTTTCATTAAAATTTTTCATTTATATAGGATCAATTTTACGAATATATATTCCGCCAAAACTCTCATATTCGCATTTACTTCATTCAAAATATGAATGCTGTATATATTCACATAATAAAAATATATACTTTTAATATTTTAAAAAGAATTTACAATTCTCATACATTTTTCCATTATTTTTTTAATTCAATATATATAATTCACACACGGTTTGTGCATGAAATATCTCATATATAAACCCATTCTATCCAATTTCATCCAATTTTTTTTTTTTTTTTCCTTTCCCCATTTCTCATCATACGAATCCCACAATATACAAAACACCATAATTTCACAACATTTCCATGTCATGAAGGCAAGAAACAAATAAATGCCTCTTCCATGTAGCAAAATCGACGATTTTCGATTTCGCCTTACATGATTTCCGAAACGAACGCTCGACGAAAATGGAATTTGTATGAAAATTGAACAAATTTCTTGATTTTTGCTCATTTTTCGTCATTTTTGTGAGTGGACTATCATGGGATGACAAATTTTTATGGTGGACTACCATGGGATGAAAAATTTTTATGGTGGACTACCATGGGATGAAAAATTTTCATGGTATGAAATTTTTAGTTTTTGATGATTTTTCGATTTTGGTGGTAAGTGGACTACCGAGGGACGAAAAATGTTCAATGTATGAAATTTTTGATTTTTGATGATTTTTGAAGTTTAGTGGTAAGTGGACTACCATGGGATGTAAAATTGAAATAATATGAAAAATGTGATTTTTGATGATTAATGGACTATCATGGGATGAAAAATTTTCATGGTATGAAATTTTTAGTTTTTGATGATTTTTCGATTTTGGTGGTAAGTGGACTACCGAGGGACGAAAAATGTTCAATGTATGAAATTTTTGATTTTTGATGATTTTTGAAGTTTAGTGGTAAGTGGACTACCATGGGATGTAAAATTGAAATAATATGAAAAATGTGATTTTTGATGATTAATGGACTATCATGGGATGAAAAATTTTCATGGTATGAAATTTTTAGTTTTTGATGATTTTTCGATTTTGGTGGTAAGTGGACTACCGAGGGACGAAAAATGTTCAATGTATGAAATTTTTGATTTTTGATGATTTTTGAAGTTTAGTGGTAAGTGGACTACCATGGGATGTAAAATTGAAATAATATGAAAAATGTGATTTTTGATGATTAATGGACTATCATGGGATGAAAAATTTTCATGGTATGAAATTTTTAGTTTTTGATGATTTTTCGATTTTGGTGGTAAGCGGACTACCGAGGGACGAAAAATGTTCAATGTATGAAATTTTTGATTTTTGATGATTTTTGAAGTTTAGTGGTAAGTGGACTACCATGGGATGTAAAATTGAAATAATATGAAAAATGTGATTTTTGATGATTAATGGACTATCATGGGATGAAAAATTTTCATGGTATGAAATTTTTAGTTTTTGATGATTTTTCGATTTTGGTGGTAAGTGGACTACCGAGGGACGAAAAATGTTCAATGTATGAAATTTTTGATTTTTGATGATTTTTGAAGTTTAGTGGTAAGTGGACTACCATGGGATGTAAAATTGAAATAATATGAAAAATGTGATTTTTGATGATTAATGGACTATCATGGGATGAAAAATTTTCATGGTATGAAATTTTTAGTTTTTGATGATTTTTCGATTTTGGTGGTAAGTGGACTACCGAGGGACGAAAAATGTTCAATATATGAAATTTTTGATTTTTGATGATTTTTGAAGTTTAGTGGTAAGTGGACTACCATGGGATGTAAAATTGAAATAATATGAAAAATGTGATTTTTGATGATTAATGGACTATCATGGGATGAAAAATTTTCATGGTATGAAATTTTTAGTTTTTGATGATTTTTCGATTTTGGTGGTAAGTGGACTACCGAGGGACGAAAAATGTTCAATGTATGAAATTTTTGATTTTTGATGATTTTTGAAGTTTAGTGGTAAGTGGACTACCATGGGATGTAAAATTGAAATAATATGAAAAATGTGATTTT
>OY019131.1:77621414-77623914 GCA_955652365.1 Eristalinus aeneus
TGAATTTTTCATAATGGATATTCAGGTTCATCGGGCTTAACCTCTAAGCAGTTTCACGTACTATTTAACTCTCTATTCAGAGTTCTTTTCAACTTTCCCTCACGGTACTTGTTTACTATCGGTCTCATGGTTATATTTAGTTTTAGATGGAGTTTACCACCCACTTAGTGCTGCACTATCAAGCAACACGACTCTTTGGAAATATCTTCTAGTAATCATTAATGTTATACGGGCCTGGCACCCTCTATGGGTAAATGGCCTCATTTAAGAAGGACTTAAATCATTAATTTCTCATACTAGATTATAGATATTCCATACACTGCATCCCATATTTATCATAAAGATAAAATGGCTTAGTGCTGAACTGTTTTCTTTTCGCTCGCCGCTACTAAGAAAATCCTTGTTAGTTTCTTTTCCTTCCCTCATTAATATGCTTAAATTCAGGGAGTTATCTCATATGAGTTGAGGTCGTTCGAACAATTTTACAAAATATAGTTGCATATATATAATAATTATAAAAATCTTTTCTATATAATAATATCTAAGTTAAAGAGGCTATTTTTTGTGTTTTTTGTATGTTATATATATATATATATATATATTAATATATTGTATACATAATAATATGCATATATTATTTTTTTAAGCTAGACATTCCTCTAACAAATAGATATTATAAAATACTAAGATTTTTTTTTAAGAGGTATATATTGTTTGTTATTATTATGAATAATATTGTGTATATGTTTTTGTTTTAAATAATTCAAATATTCAATAATAAAGCATGTGCTTTCGATTTTTATGATGGGTATAGTATATACACACATATTAAGCAACTTATTTAGCATAGTCTCACAACCCTCAACCATATGTAGTCCAAGCAGCACCTTAAAATTAATTAAAGTACATAACAGCATGGACTGCGATATGCGTTCAAAATGTCGATGTTCATGTGTCCTGCAGTTCACACGATGACGCACAGTTTGCTGCGTTCTTCATCGACCCATGAGCCAAGTGATCCACCGCTTAGAGTAATAAATTTTTTTTTGTTTTTTTAAATTCGTCAAAAATCATAATAAAAGAAATAATAATTTCTTTTATATATATTGTTTATATTTCTTTTTATGCACAATCTATTGTTGCGAATGTCTAATTTTCAAAAAGAAAAAAAAAATTTTCTTTAAGAAAATTGTTAACTTATTATTATATAAGTACAACATATGATTGTTAACATAAAAAAAATATATTTTTAATATAATATATATTATAACATATGTAAGAAGTGTGCGAATATAACAACCCATATATATATTAAAAATTTTTTTCTTCCATATAGAAAATCCTTTTACACACTTTGCAAACACATGTTTATATATAATATTATATTATTTTTTATTTATTTGTTTCTATATTTCTCTTATATGTATAGAGATATATTATAACATTCATTCATTTTTCTGACACCTCTAATAATTTTTCTTCTTAAGTGTTTTTTATTTTGGTATTTTCATAAATACCCAATGTCCAATTTTCAAAAAGAAAAAAAAAATCTTCTTTAAGAAAACTGTTAACTTATTATTATATAAGTACAACATATGATTGTTAACATAAAAAAAAATATATTTTTAATATAATATATATTATAACATATGTAAGAAGTGTGCGAATATAACAACCCATATATATATTAAAAATTTTTTTCTTCCATATAGAAAATCCTTTTACACACTTTGCAAACACATGTTTATATATAATATTATATTATTTTTTATTTATTTGTTTCTATATTTCTCTTATATGTATAGAGATATATTATAACATTCATTCATTTTTCTGACACCTCTAATAATTTTTCTTCTTAAGTGTTTTTTATTTTGGTATTTTCATAAATACCCAATGTCCAATTTTCAAAAAGAAAAAAAAAATCTTCTTTAAGAAAACTGTTAACTTATTATTATATAAGTACAACATATGATTGTTAACATAAAAAAAAATATATTTTTAATATAATATATATTATAACATATGTAAGAAGTGTGCGAATATAACAACCCATATATATATTAAAAATTTTTTTCTTCCATATAGAAAATCCTTTTACACACTTTGCAAACACATGTTTATATATAGTATTATATTTTTTTTTTTATTTGTTTCTATATTTCTCTTATATGTATAGAGATATATTATAACATTCATTCATTCATTTTTCTGACACCTCTAATAATTTTTCTTCTTAAGTGTTTTTTATTTTGGTATTTTCATAAATACCCAATGTCCAATTTTCAAAAAGAAAAAAAAAATCTTCTTTAAGAAAACTGTTAACTTATTATTATATAAGTACAACATATGATTGTTAACATAAAAAAAAATATATTTTTAATATAATATATATTATAACATATGTAAGAAGTGTGCGAATATAACAACCCATATATATATTAAAAATTTTTTTCTTCCATATAGAAAATCCTTTTACACACTTTGCAAACACATGTTT
>OY019131.1:77626414-77628914 GCA_955652365.1 Eristalinus aeneus
TGGTAGCCGTTTCTCAGGCTCCCTCTCCGGAATCGAACCCTGATTCCCCGTTACCCGTCGCAACCATGGTAGTCCTAGATACTACCATCAATAGTTGATAGGGCAGACATTTGAAAGATCTGTCGTCGGTACAAGACCATACGATCGGCAAATTATCTAGAGTTCAACCATATTAACGATTTCCGAAAAAATCGCTTGGTTTTAGCCTAATAAAAGCACACGTTCCAAAAGGTCCGTGTTTATATTGCATGTATTAGCTCTAGAATTACCACAGTTATCCAAGTAACTGTTAACGATCTAATGAACCATAACTGATATAATGAGCCTTTTGCGGTTTCACTTTTAATTCGTGTGTACTTAGACATGCATGGCTTAATCTTTGAGACAAGCATATAACTACTGGCAGGATCAACCAGAATTATGTATTTTATAATTTTTGTTTTATTTTCCATTTTAAAATTACATTCATATATATTTATATATAATTTATTATTTCTTTCTTCTTTCATTTATGATGATTCTTTTTTCTTTTCCCTCACTTTTTCATATTTTCATCATCATTTTGCCCCAAAAACATTTTTTATCCATTCTTTTTTCATTTATGATGATTCTTTTTTCTTTTCCCTCACTTTTTCATATTTTCATCATCATTTTGCCCCAAAAACATTTTTTATCCATTCTTATTTTACAAAAATATTGTAATTTCTTAATTTGCATATGAAAATATATCATTAAGATATATAATACAAGAACCACATTGTTGGTACTTGTTTTTTTTTTTTCATTAAAATTTTTCATTTATATAGGATCAATTTTACGAATATATATTCCGCCTCTCATATTCGCATTTACTTCATTCAAAATATGAATGCTGTATATATTCACATAATAAAAATATATACTTTTAATATTTTAAAAAGAATTTACAATTCTCATACATTTTTCCATTATTTTTTTAATTCAATATATATAATTCACACACGGTTTGTGCATGAAATATCTCATATATAAACCCATTCTATCCAATTTCATCCAATTTTTTTTTTTTTTTTCCTTTCCCCATTTCTCATCATACGAATCCCACAATATACAAAACACCATAATTTCACAACATTTCCATGTCATGAAGGCAAGAAACAAATAAATGCCTCTTCCATGTAGCAAAATCGACGATTTTCGATTTCGCCTTACATGATTTCCGAAACGAACGCTCGACGAAAATGGAATTTGTATGAAAATTGAACAAATTTCTTGATTTTTGCTCATTTTTCGTCATTTTTGTGAGTGGACTATCATGGGATGACAAATTTTTATGGTGGACTACCATGGGATGAAAAATTTTTATGGTGGACTACCATGGGATGAAAAATTTTCATGGTATGAAATTTTTAGTTTTTGATGATTTTTCGATTTTGGTGGTAAGTGGACTACCGAGGGACGAAAAATGTTCAATGTATGAAATTTTTGATTTTTGATGATTTTTGAAGTTTAGTGGTAAGTGGACTACCATGGGATGTAAAATTGAAATAATATGAAAAATGTGATTTTTGATGATTAATGGACTATCATGGGATGAAAAATTTTCATGGTATGAAATTTTTAGTTTTTGATGATTTTTCGATTTTGGTGGTAAGTGGACTACCGAGGGACGAAAAATGTTCAATGTATGAAATTTTTGATTTTTGATGATTTTTGAAGTTTAGTGGTAAGTGGACTACCATGGGATGTAAAATTGAAATAATATGAAAAATGTGATTTTTGATGATTAATGGACTATCATGGGATGAAAAATTTTCATGGTATGAAATTTTTAGTTTTTGATGATTTTTCGATTTTGGTGGTAAGTGGACTACCGAGGGACGAAAAATGTTCAATGTATGAAATTTTTGATTTTTGATGATTTTTGAAGTTTAGTGGTAAGTGGACTACCATGGGATGTAAAATTGAAATAATATGAAAAATGTGATTTTTGATGATTAATGGACTATCATGGGATGAAAAATTTTCATGGTATGAAATTTTTAGTTTTTGATGATTTTTCGATTTTGGTGGTAAGCGGACTACCGAGGGACGAAAAATGTTCAATGTATGAAATTTTTGATTTTTGATGATTTTTGAAGTTTAGTGGTAAGTGGACTACCATGGGATGTAAAATTGAAATAATATGAAAAATGTGATTTTTGATGATTAATGGACTATCATGGGATGAAAAATTTTCATGGTATGAAATTTTTAGTTTTTGATGATTTTTCGATTTTGGTGGTAAGTGGACTACCGAGGGACGAAAAATGTTCAATGTATGAAATTTTTGATTTTTGATGATTTTTGAAGTTTAGTGGTAAGTGGACTACCATGGGATGTAAAATTGAAATAATATGAAAAATGTGATTTTTGATGATTAATGGACTATCATGGGATGAAAAATTTTCATGGTATGAAATTTTTAGTTTTTGATGATTTTTCGATTTTGGTGGTAAGTGGACTACCGAGGGACGAAAAA
>OY019131.1:77633914-77636414 GCA_955652365.1 Eristalinus aeneus
GGTCCCGAAGGTATCCTGAATCTATCGCATTGTTAATCATATAAGTGCATACAATAATAAATAAATCAATAGATAAATTTAATATTGTAAAATTTTAATAAAAAAATTTAAGCACTATTACGATATAATCTGTCAATCATTTATTAAATCAAATACATTCATTCTATGTTAGAAATTCGAAAATAACTAATTTGAATGAACTTAAGTATTTGATCTTATAATAAATATTTATAACATTAACAGATTACAATGTCCTTATATGAAAAAATTGCACACCATTTTTATAATATGATAAATATTATAATATTGATGATGAATTTTTCATAATGGATATTCAGGTTCATCGGGCTTAACCTCTAAGCAGTTTCACGTACTATTTAACTCTCTATTCAGAGTTCTTTTCAACTTTCCCTCACGGTACTTGTTTACTATCGGTCTCATGGTTATATTTAGTTTTAGATGGAGTTTACCACCCACTTAGTGCTGCACTATCAAGCAACACGACTCTTTGGAAATATCTTCTAGTAATCATTAATGTTATACGGGCCTGGCACCCTCTATGGGTAAATGGCCTCATTTAAGAAGGACTTAAATCATTAATTTCTCATACTAGATTATAGATATTCCATACACTGCATCCCATATTTATCATAAAGATAAAATGGCTTAGTGCTGAACTGTTTTCTTTTCGCTCGCCGCTACTAAGAAAATCCTTGTTAGTTTCTTTTCCTTCCCTCATTAATATGCTTAAATTCAGGGAGTTATCTCATATGAGTTGAGGTCGTTCGAACAATTTTACAAAATATAGTTGCATATATATAATAATTATAAAAATCTTTTCTATATAATAATATCTAAGTTAAAGAGGCTATTTTTTGTGTTTTTTGTATGTTATATATATATATATATATATTAATATATTGTATACATAATAATATGCATATATTATTTTTTTAAGCTAGACATTCCTCTAACAAATAGATATTATAAAATACTAAGATTTTTTTTTAAGAGGTATATATTGTTTGTTATTATTATGAATAATATTGTGTATATGTTTTTGTTTTAAATAATTCAAATATTCAATAATAAAGCATGTGCTTTCGATTTTTATGATGGGTATAGTATATACACACATATTAAGCAACTTATTTAGCATAGTCTCACAACCCTCAACCATATGTAGTCCAAGCAGCACCTTAAAATTAATTAAAGTACATAACAGCATGGACTGCGATATGCGTTCAAAATGTCGATGTTCATGTGTCCTGCAGTTCACACGATGACGCACAGTTTGCTGCGTTCTTCATCGACCCATGAGCCAAGTGATCCACCGCTTAGAGTAATAAATTTTTTTCTGTTTTTTTAAATTCGTCAAAAATCATAATAAAAGAAATAATAATTTCTTTTATATATATTGTTTATATTTCTTTTTATGCACAATCTATTGTTGCGAATGTCTAATTTTCAAAAAGAAAAAAAAAATTTTCTTTAAGAAAATTGTTAACTTATTATTATATAAGTACAACATATGATTGTTAACATAAAAAAAATATATTTTTAATATAATATATATTATAACATATGTGAAGTGTGCGAATATAACAACCCATATATATATTAAAAATTTTTTTCTTCCATATAGAAAATCCTTTTACACACTTTGCAAACACATGTTTATATATAATATTATATTATTTTTTATTTATTTGTTTCTATATTTCTCTTATATGTATAGAGATATATTATAACATTCATTCATTTTTCTGACACCTCTAATAATTTTTCTTCTTAAGTGTTTTTTATTTTGGTATTTTCATAAATACCCAATGTCCAATTTTCAAAAAGAAAAAAAAAATCTTCTTTAAGAAAACTGTTAACTTATTATTATATAAGTACAACATATGATTGTTAACATAAAAAAAAATATATTTTTAATATAATATATATTATAACATATGTAAGAAGTGTGCGAATATAACAACCCATATATATATTAAAAATTTTTTTCTTCCATATAGAAAATCCTTTTACACACTTTGCAAACACATGTTTATATATAATATTATATTATTTTTTATTTATTTGTTTCTATATTTCTCTTATATGTATAGAGATATATTATAACATTCATTCATTTTTCTGACACCTCTAATAATTTTTCTTCTTAAGTGTTTTTTATTTTGGTATTTTCATAAATACCCAATGTCCAATTTTCAAAAAGAAAAAAAAAATCTTCTTTAAGAAAACTGTTAACTTATTATTATATAAGTACAACATATGATTGTTAACATAAAAAAAAATATATTTTTAATATAATATATATTATAACATATGTAAGAAGTGTGCGAATATAACAACCCATATATATATTAAAAATTTTTTTCTTCCATATAGAAAATCCTTTTACACACTTTGCAAACACATGTTTATATATAATATTATATTATTTTTTATTTATTTGTTTCTATATTTCTCTTATATGTATAGAGATATATTA
>OY019131.1:77638914-77641414 GCA_955652365.1 Eristalinus aeneus
ATGGTAGTCCTAGATACTACCATCAATAGTTGATAGGGCAGACATTTGAAAGATCTGTCGTCGGTACAAGACCATACGATCGGCAAATTATCTAGAGTTCAACCATATTAACGATTTCCGAAAAAATCGCTTAGTTTTAGCCTAATAAAAGCACACGTTCCAAAAGGTCCGTGTTTATATTGCATGTATTAGCTCTAGAATTACCACAGTTATCCAAGTAACTGTTAACGATCTAATGAACCATAACTGATATAATGAGCCTTTTGCGGTTTCACTTTTAATTCGTGTGTACTTAGACATGCATGGCTTAATCTTTGAGACAAGCATATAACTACTGGCAGGATCAACCTGAATTATGTATTTTATAATTTTTGTTTTATTTTCCATTTTAAAATTACATTCATATATATTTATATATAATTTATTATTTCTTTCTTCTTTCATTTATGATGATTCTTTTTTCTTTTCCCTCACTTTTTCATATTTTCATCATCATTTTGCCCCAAAAACATTTTTTATCCATTCTTTTTTCATTTATGATGATTCTTTTTTCTTTTCCCTCACTTTTTCATATTTTCATCATCATTTTGCCCCAAAAACATTTTTTATCCATTCTTATTTTACAAAAATATTGTAATTTCTTAATTTGCATATGAAAATATATCATTAAGATATATAATACAAGAACCACATTGTTGGTACTTGTTTTTTTTTTTTCATTAAAATTTTTCATTTATATAGGATCAATTTTACGAATATATATTCCGCCAAAACTCTCATATTCGCATTTACTTCATTCAAAATATGAATGCTGTATATATTCACATAATAAAAATATATACTTTTAATATTTTAAAAAGAATTTACAATTCTCATACATTTTTCCATTATTTTTTTAATTCAATATATATAATTCACACACGGTTTGTGCATGAAATATCTCATATATAAACCCATTCTATCCAATTTCATCCAATTTTTTTTTTTTTTTCCTTTCCCCATTTCTCATCATACGAATCCCACAATATACAAAACACCATAATTTCACAACATTTCCATGTCATGAAGGCAAGAAACAAATAAATGCCTCTTCCATGTAGCAAAATCGACGATTTTCGATTTCGCCTTACATGATTTCCGAAACGAACGCTCGACGAAAATGGAATTTGTATGAAAATTGAACAAATTTCTTGATTTTTGCTCATTTTTCGTCATTTTTGTGAGTGGACTATCATGGGATGACAAATTTTTATGGTGGACTACCATGGGATGAAAAATTTTTATGGTGGACTACCATGGGATGAAAAATTTTCATGGTATGAAATTTTTAGTTTTTGATGATTTTTCGATTTTGGTGGTAAGTGGACTACCGAGGGACGAAAAATGTTCAATGTATGAAATTTTTGATTTTTGATGATTTTTGAAGTTTAGTGGTAAGTGGACTACCATGGGATGTAAAATTGAAATAATATGAAAAATGTGATTTTTGATGATTAATGGACTATCATGGGATGAAAAATTTTCATGGTATGAAATTTTTAGTTTTTGATGATTTTTCGATTTTGGTGGTAAGTGGACTACCGAGGGACGAAAAATGTTCAATGTATGAAATTTTTGATTTTTGATGATTTTTGAAGTTTAGTGGTAAGTGGACTACCATGGGATGTAAAATTGAAATAATATGAAAAATGTGATTTTTGATGATTAATGGACTATCATGGGATGAAAAATTTTCATGGTATGAAATTTTTAGTTTTTGATGATTTTTCGATTTTGGTGGTAAGTGGACTACCGAGGGACGAAAAATGTTCAATGTATGAAATTTTTGATTTTTGATGATTTTTGAAGTTTAGTGGTAAGTGGACTACCATGGGATGTAAAATTGAAATAATATGAAAAATGTGATTTTTGATGATTAATGGACTATCATGGGATGAAAAATTTTCATGGTATGAAATTTTTAGTTTTTGATGATTTTTCGATTTTGGTGGTAAGTGGACTACCGAGGGACGAAAAATGTTCAATGTATGAAATTTTTGATTTTTGATGATTTTTGAAGTTTAGTGGTAAGTGGACTACCATGGGATGTAAAATTGAAATAATATGAAAAATGTGATTTTTGATGATTAATGGACTATCATGGGATGAAAAATTTTCATGGTATGAAATTTTTAGTTTTTGATGATTTTTCGATTTTGGTGGTAAGTGGACTACCGAGGGACGAAAAATGTTCAATGTATGAAATTTTTGATTTTTGATGATTTTTGAAGTTTAGTGGTAAGTGGACTACCATGGGATGTAAAATTGAAATAATATGAAAAATGTGATTTTTGATGATTAATGGACTATCATGGGATGAAAAATTTTCATGGTATGAAATTTTTAGTTTTTGATGATTTTTCGATTTTGGTGGTAAGTGGACTACCGAGGGACGAAAAATGTTCAATGTATGAAATTTTTGATTTTTGATGATTTTTGAAGTTTAGTGGTAAGTGGACTA
>OY019131.1:77651414-77653914 GCA_955652365.1 Eristalinus aeneus
ATTTCTTTCTTCTTTCATTTATGATGATTCTTTTTTCTTTTCCCTCACTTTTTCATATTTTCATCATCATTTTGCCCCAAAAACATTTTTTATCCATTCTTTTTTCATTTATGATGATTCTTTTTTCTTTTCCCTCACTTTTTCATATTTTCATCATCATTTTGCCCCAAAAACATTTTTTATCCATTCTTATTTTACAAAAATATTGTAATTTCTTAATTTGCATATGAAAATATATCATTAAGATATATAATACAAGAACCACATTGTTGGTACTTGTTTTTTTTTTTCATTAAAATTTTTCATTTATATAGGATCAATTTTACGAATATATATTCCGCCAAAACTCTCATATTCGCATTTACTTCATTCAAAATATGAATGCTGTATATATTCACATAATAAAAATATATACTTTTAATATTTTAAAAAGAATTTACAATTCTCATACATTTTTCCATTATTTTTTTAATTCAATATATATAATTCACACACGGTTTGTGCATGAAATATCTCATATATAAACCCATTCTATCCAATTTCATCCAATTTTTTTTTTTTTTTTCCTTTCCCCATTTCTCATCATACGAATCCCACAATATACAAAACACCATAATTTCACAACATTTCCATGTCATGAAGGCAAGAAACAAATAAATGCCTCTTCCATGTAGCAAAATCGACGATTTTCGATTTCGCCTTACATGATTTCCGAAACGAACGCTCGACGAAAATGGAATTTGTATGAAAATTGAACAAATTTCTTGATTTTTGCTCATTTTTCGTCATTTTTGTGAGTGGACTATCATGGGATGACAAATTTTTATGGTGGACTACCATGGGATGAAAAATTTTTATGGTGGACTACCATGGGATGAAAAATTTTCATGGTATGAAATTTTTAGTTTTTGATGATTTTTCGATTTTGGTGGTAAGTGGACTACCGAGGGACGAAAAATGTTCAATGTATGAAATTTTTGATTTTTGATGATTTTTGAAGTTTAGTGGTAAGTGGACTACCATGGGATGTAAAATTGAAATAATATGAAAAATGTGATTTTTGATGATTAATGGACTATCATGGGATGAAAAATTTTCATGGTATGAAATTTTTAGTTTTTGATGATTTTTCGATTTTGGTGGTAAGTGGACTACCGAGGGACGAAAAATGTTCAATGTATGAAATTTTTGATTTTTGATGATTTTTGAAGTTTAGTGGTAAGTGGACTACCATGGGATGTAAAATTGAAATAATATGAAAAATGTGATTTTTGATGATTAATGGACTATCATGGGATGAAAAATTTTCATGGTATGAAATTTTTAGTTTTTGATGATTTTTCGATTTTGGTGGTAAGTGGACTACCGAGGGACGAAAAATGTTCAATGTATGAAATTTTTGATTTTTGATGATTTTTGAAGTTTAGTGGTAAGTGGACTACCATGGGATGTAAAATTGAAATAATATGAAAAATGTGATTTTTGATGATTAATGGACTATCATGGGATGAAAAATTTTCATGGTATGAAATTTTTAGTTTTTGATGATTTTTCGATTTTGGTGGTAAGTGGACTACCGAGGGACGAAAAATGTTCAATGTATGAAATTTTTGATTTTTGATGATTTTTGAAGTTTAGTGGTAAGTGGACTACCATGGGATGTAAAATTGAAATAATATGAAAAATGTGATTTTTGATGATTAATGGACTATCATGGGATGAAAAATTTTCATGGTATGAAATTTTTAGTTTTTGATGATTTTTCGATTTTGGTGGTAAGTGGACTACCGAGGGACGAAAAATGTTCAATGTATGAAATTTTTGATTTTTGATGATTTTTGAAGTTTAGTGGTAAGTGGACTACCATGGGATGTAAAATTGAAATAATATGAAAAATGTGATTTTTGATGATTAATGGACTATCATGGGATGAAAAATTTTCATGGTATGAAATTTTTAGTTTTTGATGATTTTTCGATTTTGGTGGTAAGTGGACTACCGAGGGACGAAAAATGTTCAATGTATGAAATTTTTGATTTTTGATGATTTTTGAAGTTTAGTGGTAAGTGGACTACCATGGGATGTAAAATTGAAATAATATGAAAAATGTGATTTTTGATGATTAATGGACTATCATGGGATGAAAAATTTTCATGGTATGAAATTTTTAGTTTTTGATGATTTTTCGATTTTGGTGGTAAGTGGACTACCGAGGGACGAAAAATGTTCAATGTATGAAATTTTTGATTTTTGATGATTTTTGAAGTTTAGTGGTAAGTGGACTACCATGGGATGTAAAATTGAAATAATATGAAAAATGTGATTTTTGATGATTAATAGACTACCATGGGATGAAAAATTTTCATTGTATGAAATTTTTAGTTTTTGATGATTTTTCGATTTTGGTGGTAAGTGGACTACCGAGGGACGAAAAATGTTCAATGTATGAAATTTTAGATTTTTGATGATTTTTGAAGTTTAGTGGTAAGTGGACTACCAT
>OY019131.1:77663914-77666414 GCA_955652365.1 Eristalinus aeneus
TTTTCATATTTTCATCATCATTTTGCCCCAAAAACATTTTTTATCCATTCTTTTTTCATTTATGATGATTCTTTTTTCTTTTCCCTCACTTTTTCATATTTTCATCATCATTTTGCCCCAAAAACATTTTTTATCCATTCTTATTTTACAAAAATATTGTAATTTCTTAATTTGCATATGAAAATATATCATTAAGATATATAATACAAGAACCACATTGTTGGTACTTGTTTTTTTTTTTTCATTAAAATTTTTCATTTATATAGGATCAATTTTACGAATATATATTCCGCCAAAACTCTCATATTCGCATTTACTTCATTCAAAATATGAATGCTGTATATATTCACATAATAAAAATATATACTTTTAATATTTTAAAAAGAATTTACAATTCTCATACATTTTTCCATTATTTTTTTAATTCAATATATATAATTCACACACGGTTTGTGCATGAAATATCTCATATATAAACCCATTCTATCCAATTTCATCCAATTTTTTTTTTTTTTTTCCTTTCCCCATTTCTCATCATACGAATCCCACAATATACAAAACACCATAATTTCACAACATTTCCATGTCATGAAGGCAAGAAACAAATAAATGCCTCTTCCATGTAGCAAAATCGACGATTTTCGATTTCGCCTTACATGATTTCCGAAACGAACGCTCGACGAAAATGGAATTTGTATGAAAATTGAACAAATTTCTTGATTTTTGCTCATTTTTCGTCATTTTTGTGAGTGGACTATCATGGGATGACAAATTTTTATGGTGGACTACCATGGGATGAAAAATTTTTATGGTGGACTACCATGGGATGAAAAATTTTCATGGTATGAAATTTTTAGTTTTTGATGATTTTTCGATTTTGGTGGTAAGTGGACTACCGAGGGACGAAAAATGTTCAATGTATGAAATTTTTGATTTTTGATGATTTTTGAAGTTTAGTGGTAAGTGGACTACCATGGGATGTAAAATTGAAATAATATGAAAAATGTGATTTTTGATGATTAATGGACTATCATGGGATGAAAAATTTTCATGGTATGAAATTTTTAGTTTTTGATGATTTTTCGATTTTGGTGGTAAGTGGACTACCGAGGGACGAAAAATGTTCAATGTATGAAATTTTTGATTTTTGATGATTTTTGAAGTTTAGTGGTAAGTGGACTACCATGGGATGTAAAATTGAAATAATATGAAAAATGTGATTTTTGATGATTAATGGACTATCATGGGATGAAAAATTTTCATGGTATGAAATTTTTAGTTTTTGATGATTTTTCGATTTTGGTGGTAAGTGGACTACCGAGGGACGAAAAATGTTCAATGTATGAAATTTTTGATTTTTGATGATTTTTGAAGTTTAGTGGTAAGTGGACTACCATGGGATGTAAAATTGAAATAATATGAAAAATGTGATTTTTGATGATTAATGGACTATCATGGGATGAAAAATGTTCATGGTATGAAATTTTTAGTTTTTGATGATTTTTCGATTTTGGTGGTAAGCGGACTACCGAGGGACGAAAAATGTTCAATGTATGAAATTTTTGATTTTTGATGATTTTTGAAGTTTAGTGGTAAGTGGACTACCATGGGATGTAAAATTGAAATAATATGAAAAATGTGATTTTTGATGATTAATGGACTATCATGGGATGAAAAATTTTCATGGTATGAAATTTTTAGTTTTTGATGATTTTTCGATTTTGGTGGTAAGTGGACTACCGAGGGACGAAAAATGTTCAATGTATGAAATTTTTGATTTTTGATGATTTTTGAAGTTTAGTGGTAAGTGGACTACCATGGGATGTGAAATTGAAATAATATGAAAAATGTGATTTTTGATGATTAATGGACTATCATGGGATGAAAAATTTTCATGGTATGAAATTTTTAGTTTTTGATGATTTTTCGATTTTGGTGGTAAGTGGACTACCGAGGGACGAAAAATGTTCAATGTATGAAATTTTTGATTTTTGATGATTTTTGAAGTTTAGTGGTAAGTGGACTACCATGGGATGTAAAATTGAAATAATATGAAAAATGTGATTTTTGATGATTAATAGACTACCATGGGATGAAAAATTTTCATTGTATGAAATTTTTAGTTTTTGATGATTTTTCGATTTTGGTGGTAAGTGGACTACCGAGGGACGAAAAATGTTCAATATATGAAATTTTTGATTTTTGATGATTTTTGAAGTTTAGTGGTAAGTGGACTACCATGGGATGTAAAATTGAAATAATATGAAAAATGTGATTTTTGGTAAGAATTGGACTACAATGGGATGACAAATATTCATAGTATGAAAATTTGAAGTTTAGATGATTTTTCGATTTTGGTGGTTAGTGGTGGTGGGAGATGAAAAATTGAAATAGGATGAAAAATGTTATTCTTGGTGAGAAAGGGGCTACAAATGGATGAAAAATTTTCATAGTATGAAATATTTAGTTTTTGATGATTTTTCGATTTATATATGGAAAG
>OY019131.1:77676414-77678914 GCA_955652365.1 Eristalinus aeneus
TTCTTAATTTGCATATGAAAATATATCATTAAGATATATAATACAAGAACCACATTGTTGGTACTTGTTTTTTTTTCATTAAAATTTTTCATTTATATAGGATCAATTTTACGAATATATATTCCGCCAAAACTCTCATATTCGCATTTACTTCATTCAAAATATGAATGCTGTATATATTCACATAATAAAAATATATACTTTTAATATTTTAAAAAGAATTTACAATTCTCATACATTTTTCCATTATTTTTTTAATTCAATATATATAATTCACACACGGTTTGTGCATGAAATATCTCATATATAAACCCATTCTATCCAATTTCATCCAATTTTTTTTTTTTCCTTTCCCCATTTCTCATCATACGAATCCCACAATATACAAAACACCATAATTTCACAACATTTCCATGTCATGAAGGCAAGAAACAAATAAATGCCTCTTCCATGTAGCAAAATCGACGATTTTCGATTTCGCCTTACATGATTTCCGAAACGAACGCTCGACGAAAATGGAATTTGTATGAAAATTGAACAAATTTCTTGATTTTTGCTAATTTTTCGTCATTTTTGTGAGTGGACTATCATGGGATGACAAATTTTTATGGTGGACTACCATGGGATGACAAATTTTTATGGTGGACTACCATGGGATGAAAAATTTTCATGGTATGAAATTTTTAGTTTTTGATGATTTTTCGATTTTGGTGGTAAGTGGACTACCGAGGGACGAAAAATGTTCAATGTATGAAATTTTTGATTTTTGATGATTTTTGAAGTTTAGTGGTAAGTGGACTACCATGGGATGTAAAATTGAAATAATATGAAAAATGTGATTTTTGATGATTAATGGACTACCATGGGATGAAAAATTTTCATTGTATGAAATTTTTAGTTTTTGATGATTTTTCGATTTTGGTGGTAAGTGGACTACCGAGGGACGAAAAATGTTCAATGTATGAAATTTTTGATTTTTGATGATTTTTGAAGTTTAGTGGTAAGTGGACTACCATGGGATGTAAAATTGAAATAATATGAAAAATGTGATTTTTGATGATTAATGGACTACCATGGGATGAAAAATTTTCATGGTATGAAATTTTTAGTTTTTGATGATTTTTCGATTTTGGTGGTAAGTGGACTACCGAGGGACGAAAAATGTTCAATGTATGAAATTTTTGATTTTTGATGATTTTTGAAGTTTAGTGGTAAGTGGACTACCATGGGATGTAAAATTGAAATAATATGAAAAATGTGATTTTTGATGATTAATGGACTACCATGGGATGAAAAATTTTCATTGTATGAAATTTTTAGTTTTTGATGATTTTTCGATTTTGGTGGTAAGTGGACTACCGAGGGACGAAAAATGTTCAATGTATGAAATTTTTGATTTTTGATGATTTTTGAAGTTTAGTGGTAAGTGGACTACCATGGGATGTAAAATTGAAATAATATGAAAAATGTGATTTTTGATGATTAATGGACTACCATGGGATGTAAAATTTTCATGGTATGAAATTTTTAGTTTTTGATGATTTTTCGATTTTGGTGGTAAGTGGACTACCGAGGGACGAAAAATGTTCAATGTATGAAATTTTTGATTTTTGATGATTTTTGAAGTTTAGTGGTAAGTGGACTACCATGGGATGTAAAATTGAAATAATATGAAAAATGTGATTTTTGATGATTAATGGACTACCATGGGATGAAAAATTTTCATTGTATGAAATTTTTAGTTTTTGATGATTTTTCGATTTTGGTGGTAAGTGGACTACCGAGGGACGAAAAATGTTCAATGTATGAAATTTTTGATTTTTGATGATTTTTGAAGTTTAGTGGTAAGTGGACTACCATGGGATGTAAAATTGAAATAATATGAAAAATGTGATTTTTGATGATTAATGGACTACCATGGGATGAAAAATTTTCATGGTATGAAATTTTTAGTTTTTGATGATTTTTCGATTTTGGTGGTAAGTGGACTACCGAGGGACGAAAAATGTTCAATGTATGAAATTTTTGATTTTTGATGATTTTTGAAGTTTAGTGGTAAGTGGACTACCATGGGATGTAAAATTGAAATAATATGAAAAATGTGATTTTTGATGATTAATGGACTACCATGGGATGAAAAATTTTCATTGTATGAAATTTTTAGTTTTTGATGATTTTTCGATTTTGGTGGTAAGTGGACTACCGAGGGACGAAAAATGTTCAATGTATGAAATTTTTGATTTTTGATGATTTTTGAAGTTTAGTGGTAAGTGGACTACCATGGGATGTAAAATTGAAATAATATGAAAAATGTGATTTTTGATGATTAATGGACTACCATGGGATGTAAAATTTTCATGGTATGAAATTTTTAGTTTTTGATGATTTTTCGATTTTGGTGGTAAGTGGACTACCGAGGGACGAAAAATGTTCAATGTATGAAATTTTTGATTTTTGATGATTTTTGAAGTTTAGTGGTAAGTGGACTACCATGGGATGT
>OY019131.1:77693914-77696414 GCA_955652365.1 Eristalinus aeneus
TTATTTTTCTTTTTGTATATATACTTTTATTTTTTTGCAACTTAAACATTTTCAGCTTTCGCCTTAAACTTAGGACCGACTAACTCGTGATCAACCACTGTTCACACGAAACCCTTCTCCACTTCAGTCCTCCAAGGTCTCATTCGATTATTTGCTACTACCACCAAGATCTGTACCAATAGCGGCTCCATGCAGGCTTACGCCAAACACTTCTAAGCACACCATTGTACCCTCCTACTCACTAAAGTTTCAAAATTTATATATAAATAAATTTATATATAAATCATCTACTTTAGCGGTAATGTATAGGTATACAACTTAAGCGCCATCCATTTTAAGGGCTAGTTGCTTCGGCAGGTGAGTTGTTACACACTCCTTAGCGGATTACGACTTCCATGTCCACCGTCCTGCTGTTTTAAGCAACCAACGCCTTTCATGGTATCTGCATGAGTTGTTAATTTGGGCACCGTAACATTACGTTTGGTTCATCCCACAGCGCCAGTTCTGCTTACCAAAAGTGGCCCACTGGGCACAATATATCACAACTTAAACCTTCATATCAAGAAAGGTTAAGTTCTTACCCATTTAAAGTTTGAGAATAGGTTAAGGTCGTTTCGACCCTAATGCCTCTAATCATTCGCTTTACCAGATAAGATTATTTTATATAATTTTTAAATGCACCAGCTATCCTGAGGGAAACTTCGGAGGGAACCAGCTACTAGATGGTTCGATTGGTCTTTCGCCCCTATACTCAATTCTGACAATCGATTTGCACGTCAGAACTGTTTCGGTCTTCCATCAGGGTTTCCCCTGACTTCAACCTGATCAAGTATAGTTCACCATCTTTCGGGTCACAGCATAAATGCTCAAGGTACGCTCTAGTTAGAGGCATAAATAATATAAATATTATTATGCATAACTATATAGAACGCCCCGGGATTGAATTAATATTTCATAATAAAATATTAACTAATCCCATTTAAAATACAGTTAAGTTAATTACGCCATTGGGTTTTATTAAAAATACCCAATGACTTGCACATATGTTAGACTCCTTGGTCCGTGTTTCAAGACGGGTCCCGAAGGTATCCTGAATCTATCGCATTGTTAATCATATAAGTGCATACAATAATAAATAAATCAATAGATAAATTTAATATTGTAAAATTTTAATAAAAAAATTTAAGCACTATTACGATATAATCTGTCAATCATTTATTAAATCAAATACATTCATTCTATGTTAGAAATTCGAAAATAACTAATTTGAATGAACTTAAGTATTTGATCTTATAATAAATATTTATAACATTAACAGATTACAATGTCCTTATATGAAAAAATTGCACACCATTTTTATAATATGATAAATATTATAATATTGATGATGAATTTTTCATAATGGATATTCAGGTTCATCGGGCTTAACCTCTAAGCAGTTTCACGTACTATTTAACTCTCTATTCAGAGTTCTTTTCAACTTTCCCTCACGGTACTTGTTTACTATCGGTCTCATGGTTATATTTAGTTTTAGATGGAGTTTACCACCCACTTAGTGCTGCACTATCAAGCAACACGACTCTTTGGAAATATCTTCTAGTAATCATTAATGTTATACGGGCCTGGCACCCTCTATGGGTAAATGGCCTCATTTAAGAAGGACTTAAATCATTAATTTCTCATACTAGATTATAGATATTCCATACACTGCATCCCATATTTATCATAAAGATAAAATGGCTTAGTGCTGAACTGTTTTCTTTTCGCTCGCCGCTACTAAGAAAATCCTTGTTAGTTTCTTTTCCTTCCCTCATTAATATGCTTAAATTCAGGGAGTTATCTCATATGAGTTGAGGTCGTTCGAACAATTTTACAAAATATAGTTGCATATATATAATAATTATAAAAATCTTTTCTATATAATAATATCTAAGTTAAAGAGGCTATTTTTTGTGTTTTTTGTATGTTATATATATATATATATATATATTAATATATTGTATACATAATAATATGCATATATTATTTTTTTAAGCTAGACATTCCTCTAACAAATAGATATTATAAAATACTAAGATTTTTTTTTAAGAGGTATATATTGTTTGTTATTATTATGAATAATATTGTGTATATGTTTTTGTTTTAAATAATTCAAATATTCAATAATAAAGCATGTGCTTTCGATTTTTATGATGGGTATAGTATATACACACATATTAAGCAACTTATTTAGCATAGTCTCACAACCCTCAACCATATGTAGTCCAAGCAGCACCTTAAAATTAATTAAAGTACATAACAGCATGGACTGCGATATGCGTTCAAAATGTCGATGTTCATGTGTCCTGCAGTTCACACGATGACGCACAGTTTGCTGCGTTCTTCATCGACCCATGAGCCAAGTGATCCACCGCTTAGAGTAATAAATTTTTTTTTGTTTTTTTAAATTCGTCAAAAATCATAATAAAAGAAATAATAATTTCTTTTATATATATTGTTT
>OY019131.1:77701414-77703914 GCA_955652365.1 Eristalinus aeneus
ACGCTCGACGAAAATGGAATTTGTATGAAAATTGAACAAATTTCTTGATTTTTGCTCATTTTTCGTCATTTTTGTGAGTGGACTATCATGGGATGACAAATTTTTATGGTGGACTACCATGGGATGACAAATTTTTATGGTGGACTACCATGGGATGAAAAATTTTCATGGTATGAAATTTTTAGTTTTTGATGATTTTTCGATTTTGGTGGTAAGTGGACTACCGAGGGACGAAAAATGTTCAATGTATGAAATTTTTGATTTTTGATGATTTTTGAAGTTTAGTGGTAAGTGGACTACCATGGGATGTAAAATTGAAATAATATGAAAAATGTGATTTTTGATGATTAATGGACTACCATGGGATGAAAAATTTTCATTGTATGAAATTTTTAGTTTTTGATGATTTTTCGATTTTGGTGGTAAGTGGACTACCGAGGGACGAAAAATGTTCAATGTATGAAATTTTTGATTTTTGATGATTTTTGAAGTTTAGTGGTAAGTGGACTACCATGGGATGTAAAATTGAAATAATATGAAAAATGTGATTTTTGATGATTAATGGACTACCATGGGATGAAAAATTTTCATGGTATGAAATTTTTAGTTTTTGATGATTTTTCGATTTTGGTGGTAAGTGGACTACCGAGGGACGAAAAATGTTCAATGTATGAAATTTTTGATTTTTGATGATTTTTGAAGTTTAGTGGTAAGTGGACTACCATGGGATGTAAAATTGAAATAATATGAAAAATGTGATTTTTGATGATTAATGGACTACCATGGGATGAAAAATTTTCATTGTATGAAATTTTTAGTTTTTGATGATTTTTCGATTTTGGTGGTAAGTGGACTACCGAGGGACGAAAAATGTTCAATGTATGAAATTTTTGATTTTTGATGATTTTTGAAGTTTAGTGGTAAGTGGACTACCATGGGATGTAAAATTGAAATAATATGAAAAATGTGATTTTTGATGATTAATGGACTACCATGGGATGTAAAATTTTCATGGTATGAAATTTTTAGTTTTTGATGATTTTTCGATTTTGGTGGTAAGTGGACTACCGAGGGACGAAAAATGTTCAATGTATGAAATTTTTGATTTTTGATGATATTTGAAGTTTAGTGGTAAGTGGACTACCATGGGATGTAAAATTGAAATAATATGAAAAATGTGATTTTTGATGATTAATGGACTACCATGGGATGAAAAATTTTCATTGTATGAAATTTTTAGTTTTTGATGATTTTTCGATTTTGGTGGTAAGTGGACTACCGAGGGACGAAAAATGTTCAATGTATGAAATTTTTGATTTTTGATGATTTTTGAAGTTTAGTGGTAAGTGGACTACCATGGGATGTAAAATTGAAATAATATGAAAAATGTGATTTTTGATGATTAATGGACTACCATGGGATGAAAAATTTTCATGGTATGAAATTTTTAGTTTTTGATGATTTTTCGATTTTGGTGGTAAGTGGACTACCGAGGGACGAAAAATGTTCAATGTATGAAATTTTTGATTTTTGATGATTTTTGAAGTTTAGTGGTAAGTGGACTACCATGGGATGTAAAATTGAAATAATATGAAAAATGTGATTTTTGGTAAGAATTGGACTACAATGGGATGACAAATATTCATAGTATGAAAATTTGAAGTTTAGATGATTTTTCGATTTTGGTGGTTAGTGGACTACAGTGAGATGAAAAATTGAAATAGGATGAAAAATGTTATTCTTGGTGAGAAAGGGACTACAAATGGATGAAAAATTTTCATAGTATGAAATATTTAGTTAATTATGATTTTTCGATTTATATATGGAAAGTAGTCTACAGTTGGGCGAAAAATTTTCAATGTATGAAATTTTTGATTTTTGATGATTTTTAAAGTTTAGTGTTAAGTGGACTGCCATGGGATGGAAAATTGAATTAATATGAAAAATGTAATTTTTGGTAAGAAATGGACTACTACGGATGAAAAATGTTCATACCATGAAATATTTAGTTAATAATGATTTTTCGGTTTTGATGGAAAATAGTTTACCGTTGGACGACAAAATTTCAATGTATGAGAAATTTTTGTTTTTTTGATGATATGATGTGTGGGCTACTTATGGGGGGTGGAAAAAATTCATTATATGTATTTTGATGTTGTTAATGGATTACTAATTAATGGGATTAAAAATTTTGCAATATATGAACAACATTTTTGTGTTTCGATGATAAGTGTAAAATTTTGAATGTATTAAAATGTATGTAGTTTTTTAATTGTAGATGGAATAAATTCAATATTTGAAGAAATTTATGTTTTTTATATATTGAGTGGAAAAATTATTGAATTTATAAAATGTTTTTATTTTTGTTGTTTTTATATTTTGATTTGAAAAGGAAAATTGTTTCATATAAATAGTTAATACATATTAATATGTATTATATAGAGATTTATGTTTAAATATATATTTATATATATATATATATGTTTGTATATCTAGAAGT
>OY019131.1:77706414-77708914 GCA_955652365.1 Eristalinus aeneus
GGCTTACGCCAAACACTTCTAAGCACACCATTGTACCCTCCTACTCACTAAAGTTTCAAAATTTATATATAAATAAATTTATATATAAATCATCTACTTTAGCGGTAATGTATAGGTATACAACTTAAGCGCCATCCATTTTAAGGGCTAGTTGCTTCGGCAGGTGAGTTGTTACACACTCCTTAGCGGATTACGACTTCCATGTCCACCGTCCTGCTGTTTTAAGCAACCAACGCCTTTCATGGTATCTGCATGAGTTGTTAATTTGGGCACCGTAACATTACGTTTGGTTCATCCCACAGCGCCAGTTCTGCTTACCAAAAGTGGCCCACTGGGCACAATATATCACAACTTAAACCTTCATATCAAGAAAGGTTAAGTTCTTACCCATTTAAAGTTTGAGAATAGGTTAAGGTCGTTTCGACCCTAATGCCTCTAATCATTCGCTTTACCAGATAAGATTATTTTATATAATTTTTAAATGCACCAGCTATCCTGAGGGAAACTTCGGAGGGAACCAGCTACTAGATGGTTCGATTGGTCTTTCGCCCCTATACTCAATTCTGACAATCGATTTGCACGTCAGAACTGTTTCGGTCTTCCATCAGGGTTTCCCCTGACTTCAACCTGATCAAGTATAGTTCACCATCTTTCGGGTCACAGCATAAATGCTCAAGGTACGCTCTAGTTAGAGGCATAAATAATATAAATATTATTATGCATAACTATATAGAACGCCCCGGGATTGAATTAATATTTCATAATAAAATATTAACTAATCCCATTTAAAATACAGTTAAGTTAATTACGCCATTGGGTTTTATTAAAAATACCCAATGACTTGCACATATGTTAGACTCCTTGGTCCGTGTTTCAAGACGGGTCCCGAAGGTATCCTGAATCTATCGCATTGTTAATCATATAAGTGCATACAATAATAAATAAATCAATAGATAAATTTAATATTGTAAAATTTTAATAAAAAAATTTAAGCACTATTACGATATAATCTGTCAATCATTTATTAAATCAAATACATTCATTCTATGTTAGAAATTCGAAAATAACTAATTTGAATGAACTTAAGTATTTGATCTTATAATAAATATTTATAACATTAACAGATTACAATGTCCTTATATGAAAAAATTGCACACCATTTTTATAATATGATAAATATTATAATATTGATGATGAATTTTTCATAATGGATATTCAGGTTCATCGGGCTTAACCTCTAAGCAGTTTCACGTACTATTTAACTCTCTATTCAGAGTTCTTTTCAACTTTCCCTCACGGTACTTGTTTACTATCGGTCTCATGGTTATATTTAGTTTTAGATGGAGTTTACCACCCACTTAGTGCTGCACTATCAAGCAACACGACTCTTTGGAAATATCTTCTAGTAATCATTAATGTTATACGGGCCTGGCACCCTCTATGGGTAAATGGCCTCATTTAAGAAGGACTTAAATCATTAATTTCTCATACTAGATTATAGATATTCCATACACTGCATCCCATATTTATCATAAAGATAAAATGGCTTAGTGCTGAACTGTTTTCTTTTCGCTCGCCGCTACTAAGAAAATCCTTGTTAGTTTCTTTTCCTTCCCTCATTAATATGCTTAAATTCAGGGAGTTATTTCATATGAGTTGAGGTCGTTCGAACAATTTTACAAAATATAGTTGCATATATATAATAATTATAAAAATCTTTTCTATATAATAATATCTAAGTTAAAGAGGCTATTTTTTGTGTTTTTTGTATGTTATATATATATATATATATATATTAATATATTGTATACATAATAATATGCATATATTATTTTTTTAAGCTAGACATTCCTCTAACAAATAGATATTATAAAATACTAAGATTTTTTTTTAAGAGGTATATATTGTTTGTTATTATTATGAATAATATTGTGTATATGTTTTTGTTTTAAATAATTCAAATATTCAATAATAAAGCATGTGCTTTCGATTTTTATGATGGGTATAGTATATACACACATATTAAGCAACTTATTTAGCATAGTCTCACAACCCTCAACCATATGTAGTCCAAGCAGCACCTTAAAATTAATTAAAGTACATAACAGCATGGACTGCGATATGCGTTCAAAATGTCGATGTTCATGTGTCCTGCAGTTCACACGATGACGCACAGTTTGCTGCGTTCTTCATCGACCCATGAGCCAAGTGATCCACCGCTTAGAGTAATAAATTTTTTTTTGTTTTTTTAAATTCGTCAAAAATCATAATAAAAGAAATAATAATTTCTTTTATATATATTGTTTATATTTCTTTTTATGCACAATCTATTGTTGCGAATGTCTAATTTTCAAAAAGAAAAAAAAATCTTCTTTAAGAAAACTGTTAACTTATTATTATATAAGTACAACATATGATTGTTAATATAAAAAAAATATATTTTTAATATAATATATATTATAACATATGTAAGAAGTGTGCGAATATAACAACCCATATA
>OY019131.1:77718914-77726414 GCA_955652365.1 Eristalinus aeneus
TTTTTTTTTTAATTATTAAAAAATTTATTTTTCTTTTTGTATATATACTTTTATTTTTTTGCAACTTAAACATTTTCAGCTTTCGCCTTAAACTTAGGACCGACTAACTCGTGATCAACCACTGTTCACACGAAACCCTTCTCCACTTCAGTCCTCCAAGGTCTCATTCGATTATTTGCTACTACCACCAAGATCTGTACCAATAGCGGCTCCATGCAGGCTTACGCCAAACACTTCTAAGCACACCATTGTACCCTCCTACTCACTAAAGTTTCAAAATTTATATATAAATAAATTTATATATAAATCATCTACTTTAGCGGTAATGTATAGGTATACAACTTAAGCGCCATCCATTTTAAGGGCTAGTTGCTTCGGCAGGTGAGTTGTTACACACTCCTTAGCGGATTACGACTTCCATGTCCACCGTCCTGCTGTTTTAAGCAACCAACGCCTTTCATGGTATCTGCATGAGTTGTTAATTTGGGCACCGTAACATTACGTTTGGTTCATCCCACAGCGCCAGTTCTGCTTACCAAAAGTGGCCCACTGGGCACAATATATCACAACTTAAACCTTCATATCAAGAAAGGTTAAGTTCTTACCCATTTAAAGTTTGAGAATAGGTTAAGGTCGTTTCGACCCTAATGCCTCTAATCATTCGCTTTACCAGATAAGATTATTTTATATAATTTTTAAATGCACCAGCTATCCTGAGGGAAACTTCGGAGGGAACCAGCTACTAGATGGTTCGATTGGTCTTTCGCCCCTATACTCAATTCTGACAATCGATTTGCACGTCAGAACTGTTTCGGTCTTCCATCAGGGTTTCCCCTGACTTCAACCTGATCAAGTATAGTTCACCATCTTTCGGGTCACAGCATAAATGCTCAAGGTACGCTCTAGTTAGAGGCATAAATAATATAAATATTATTATGCATAACTATATAGAACGCCCCGGGATTGAATTAATATTTCATAATAAAATATTAACTAATCCCATTTAAAATACAGTTAAGTTAATTACGCCATTGGGTTTTATTAAAAATACCCAATGACTTGCACATATGTTAGACTCCTTGGTCCGTGTTTCAAGACGGGTCCCGAAGGTATCCTGAATCTATCGCATTGTTAATCATATAAGTGCATACAATAATAAATAAATCAATAGATAAATTTAATATTGTAAAATTTTAATAAAAAAATTTAAGCACTATTACGATATAATCTGTCAATCATTTATTAAATCAAATACATTCATTCTATGTTAGAAATTCGAAAATAACTAATTTGAATGAACTTAAGTATTTGATCTTATAATAAATATTTATAACATTAACAGATTACAATGTCCTTATATGAAAAAATTGCACACCATTTTTATAATATGATAAATATTATAATATTGATGATGAATTTTTCATAATGGATATTCAGGTTCATCGGGCTTAACCTCTAAGCAGTTTCACGTACTATTTAACTCTCTATTCAGAGTTCTTTTCAACTTTCCCTCACGGTACTTGTTTACTATCGGTCTCATGGTTATATTTAGTTTTAGATGGAGTTTACCACCCACTTAGTGCTGCACTATCAAGCAACACGACTCTTTGGAAATATCTTCTAGTAATCATTAATGTTATACGGGCCTGGCACCCTCTATGGGTAAATGGCCTCATTTAAGAAGGACTTAAATCATTAATTTCTCATACTAGATTATAGATATTCCATACACTGCATCCCATATTTATCATAAAGATAAAATGGCTTAGTGCTGAACTGTTTTCTTTTCGCTCGCCGCTACTAAGAAAATCCTTGTTAGTTTCTTTTCCTTCCCTCATTAATATGCTTAAATTCAGGGAGTTATCTCATATGAGTTGAGGTCGTTCGAACAATTTTACAAAATATAGTTGCATATATATAATAATTATAAAAATCTTTTCTATATAATAATATCTAAGTTAAAGAGGCTATTTTTTGTGTTTTTTGTATGTTATATATATATATATATATATATTAATATATTGTATACATAATAATATGCATATATTATTTTTTTAAGCTAGACATTCCTCTAACAAATAGATATTATAAAATACTAAGATTTTTTTTTAAGAGGTATATATTGTTTGTTATTATTATGAATAATATTGTGTATATGTTTTTGTTTTAAATAATTCAAATATTCAATAATAAAGCATGTGCTTTCGATTTTTATGATGGGTATAGTATATACACACATATTAAGCAACTTATTTAGCATAGTCTCACAACCCTCAACCATATGTAGTCCAAGCAGCACCTTAAAATTAATTAAAGTACATAACAGCATGGACTGCGATATGCGTTCAAAATGTCGATGTTCATGTGTCCTGCAGTTCACACGATGACGCACAGTTTGCTGCGTTCTTCATCGACCCATGAGCCAAGTGATCCACCGCTTAGAGTAATAAATTTTTTTTTGTTTTTTTAAATTCGTCAAAAATCATAATAAAAGAAATAATAATTTCTTTTATATATATTGTTTATATTTCTTTTTATGCACAATCTATTGTTGCGAATGTCTAATTTTCAAAAAGAAAAAAAAATCTTCTTTAAGAAAACTGTTAACTTATTATTATATAAGTACAACATATGATTGTTAATATAAAAAAAATATATTTTTAATATAATATATATTATAACATATGTAAGAAGTGTGCGAATATAACAACCCATATATATATTAAAAATTTTTTTCTTCCATATAGAAAATCCTTTTACACACTTTGCAAACACATGTTTATATATAATATTATATTTTTTTTTATTTATTTGTTTCTATATTTCTCTTATATGTATAGAGATATTCATTTTTCTGACACCTCTAATAATTTTTCTTCTTAAGTGTTTTTTATTTTGGTATTTTCATAAATACCCAATGTACAATTTTCAAAAAGAAAAAAAAAATCTTCTTTAAGAAAACTGTTAACTTATTATTATATAAGTACAACATATGATTGTTAATATAAAAAAATATATTTTTAATATAATATATATTATAACATATGTAAGAAGTGTGCGAATATAACAACCCATATATATATTAAAAATTTTTTTCTTCCATATAGAAAATCCTTTTACACACTTTGCAAACACATGTTTATATATAATATTATATTTTTTTTTATTTATTTGTTTCTATATTTCTCTTATATGTATAGAGATATATTATAACATTCATTCATTTTTCTGACACCTCTAATAATTTTTCTTCTTAAGTGTTTTTTATTTTGGTATTTTCATAAATACCCAATGTACAATTTTCAAAAAGAAAAAAAAAATCTTCTTTAAGAAAACTGTTAACTTATTATTATATAAGTACAACATATGATTGTTAATATAAAAAAAATATATTTTTAATATAATATATATTATAACATATGTAAGAAGTGTGCGAATGTAACAACCCATATATATATTAAAAATTTTTTTCTTCCATATAGAAAATCCTTTTACACACTTTGCAAACACATGTTTATATATAATATTATATTTTGTTTTATTTATTTGTTTCTATATTTCTCTTATATGTATAGAGATATATTATAACATTCATTCATTTTTCTGACACCTCTAATAATTTTTCTTCTTAAGTGTTTTTTATTTTGGTATTTTCATAAATACCCAATGTACAATTTTCAAAAAGAAAAAAAAAATCTTCTTTAAGAAAACTGTTAACTTATTATTATATAAGTACAACATATGATTGTTAATATAAAAAAAATATATTTTTAATATAATATATATTATAACATATGTAAGAAGTGTGCGAATATAACAACCCATATATATATTAAAAATTTTTTTCTTCCATATAGAAAATCCTTTTACACACTTTGCAAACACATGTTTATATATAATATTATATTTTGTTTTATTTATTTGTTTCTATATTTCTCTTATATGTATAGAGATATATTATAACATTCATTCATTTTTCTGACACCTCTAATAATTTTTCTTCTTAAGTGTTTTTTATTTTGGTATTTTCATAAATACCCAATGTACAATTTTCAAAAAGAAAAAAAAAATCTTCTTTAAGAAAACTGTTAACTTATTATTATATAAGTACAACATATGATTGTTAATATAAAAAAAATATATTTTTAATATAATATATATTATAACATATGTAAGAAGTGTGCGAATATAACAACCCATATATATATTAAAAATTTTTTTCTTCCATATAGAAAATCCTTTTACACACTTTGCAAACACATGTTTATATATAATATTATATTTTTTTTTATTTATTTGTTTCTATATTTCTCTTATATGTATAGAGATATATTATAACATTCATTCATTTTTCTGACACCTCTAATAATTTTTCTTCTTAAGTGTTTTTTATTTTGGTATTTTCATAAATACCCAATGTACAATTTTCAAAAAGAAAAAAAAAATCTTCTTTAAGAAAATTGTTAACTTATTGTTATATAAGTACAACATATGATTGTTAATATAAAAAAAATATATTTTTAATATAATATATATTATAACATATGTAAGAAGTGTGCGAATATAACAACCCATATATATATTAAAAATTTTTTTCTTCCATATAGAAAATCCTTTTACACACTTTGCAAACACATGTTTATATATAATATTATATTTTTTTTTATTTATTTGTTTCTATATTTCTCTTATATGTATAGAGATATATTATAACATTCATTCTTTTTTCTGACACCTCAAAATAATTTTTTTTTTTCTTAAGTTTTTCATATTTGGCATTTTTATAAATATATTGTAATATATTTTGTGAAAGGAACACGTTAATGATCCTTCCGCAGGTTCACCTACGGAAACCTTGTTACGACTTTTACTTCCTCTAAATAATCAAGTTCGGTCAACTTCTGCGAAACAACCGTAACACGTTAGCGTCACAGTGATCACGTCCGGAGACCTCACTAAATAATTCAATCGGTAGTAGCGACGGGCGGTGTGTACAAAGGGCAGGGACGTAATCAATACGAGTTAATGACTCACACTTACTGGGAATTCCAAGTTCATGTGAACAGTTTCAGTTCACAATCCCAAGCATGAAAGTGGTTCAGCGGTTTACCCGGACCTCTCGGTCTAGGAAATACACGTTGATACTTTCATTGTAGCGCGCGTGCAGCCCAGGACATCTAAGGGCATCACAGACCTGTTATTGCTCAATCTCATTATTGCTAGACGCAATTTGTCCATTTAAGAAGCTAGTGTCCTTATAATGGGACAAACAAACAGGTACGACTCCACTTAGATAGACAACTTCAAACACTCTTACATTTTACTGTATTCATGAATGAAGGCTATAGAAGCTTCAATGTCATAATCCTGAAAGCATCTATTTAATATATTTGAGTCTCGTTCGTTATCGGAATTAACCAGACAAATCACTCCACGAACTAAGAACGGCCATGCACCACCACCCATAGATTCGAGAAAGAGCTATCAATCTGTCTTACACACTTATGTTCGGACCTGGTAAGTTTTCCCGTGTTGAGTGAAATTAAGCCGCAGGCTCCACTCCTGGTGGTGCCCTTCCGTCAATTCCTTTAAGTTTCAGCTTTGCAACCATACTTCCCCCGGAGCCCAAAAGCTTTGGTTTCCCGGGAAGCGACTGAGAGAGCCATAGAAGTAGCTACACCCAATTGCTGGCTGGCATCGTTTATGGTTAGAACTAGGGCGGTATCTGATCGCCTTCGAACCTCTAACTTTCGTTCTTGATTAATGAAAACATCTTTGGCAAATGCTTTCGCTTAAGTTAGTCTTACGACGGTCCAAGAATTTCACCTCTCGCGTCGTAATACTAATGCCCCCAAACTGCTTCTATTAATCATTACCTCTTGATCTAAAAACCAATGAAAGTAGAACAGAGGTCTTATTTCATTATTCCATGCACAAAATATTCAGGCATTTGGAGCCTGCTTTAAGCACTCTAATTTGTTCAAAGTAATAGTACCGGCCCACAACAACACTCGATGAAGAGCACTGAAGCAGGTTTAAATAGGAGGTATATATAATAATACAAGTATCATTATATATAAGAACTCCACCGGTAATACGCTTGCATACATAAGGTAATGTACAATCCACAATTATAGTTGTACTACCCGTATGAAGCACAAATTCAACTACGAACGTTTTAACCGCAACAACTTTAATATACGCTATTGGAGCTGGAATTACCGCGGCTGCTGGCACCAGACTTGCCCTCCAATAGGTCCTTGTTAAAGGATTTAAAGTGTACTCATTCCAATTACAGGGCCTCGGATATGAGTCCTGTATTGTTATTTTTCGTCACTACCTCCCCGAACTGGGAGTGGGTAATTTACGCGCCTGCTGCCTTCCTTAGATGTGGTAGCCGTTTCTCAGGCTCCCTCTCCGGAATCGAACCCTGATTCCCCGTTACCCGTCGCAACCATGGTAGTCCTAGATACTACCATCAATAGTTGATAGGGCAGACATTTGAAAGATCTGTCGTCGGTACAAGACCATACGATCGGCAAATTATCTAGAGTTCAACCATATTAACGATTTCCGAAAAAATCGCTTGGTTTTAGCCTAATAAAAGCACACGTTCCAAAAGGTCCGTGTTTATATTGCATGTATTAGCTCTAGAATTACCACAGTTATCCAAGTAACTGTTAACGATCTAATGAACCATAACTGATATAATGAGCCTTTTGCGGTTTCACTTTTAATTCGTGTGTACTTAGACATGCATGGCTTAATCTTTGAGACAAGCATATAACTACTGGCAGGATCAACCAGAATTATGTATTTTATAATTTTTGTTTTATTTTCCATTTTAAAATTACATTCATATATATTTATATATAATTTATTATTTCTTTCTTTTTTCATTTATGATGATTCTTTTTTCTTTTCCCTCACTTTTTCATATTTTCATCATCATTTTGCCCCAAAAACATTTTTTATCCATTCTTATTTTACAAAAATATTGTAATTTCTTAATTTGCATATGAAAATATATCATTAAGATATATAATACAAGAACCACATTGTTGGTACTTGTTTTTTTTTTCATTAAAATTTTTCATTTATATAGGATCAATTTTACGAATATATATTCCGCCAAAACTCTCATATTCGCATTTACTTCATTCAAAATATGAATGCTGTATATATTCACATAATAAAAATATATACTTTTAATATTTTAAAAAGAATTTACAATTCTCATACATTTTTCCATTATTTTTTTAATTCAATATATATAATTCACACACGGTTTGTGCATGAAATATCTCATATATAAACCCATTCTATCCAATTTCATCCAATTTTTTTTTTTTTTTCCTTTCCCCATTTCTCATCATACGAATCCCACAATATACAAAACACCATAATTTCACAACATTTCCATGTCATGAAGGCAAGAAACAAATAAATGCCTCTTCCATGTAGCAAAATCGACGATTTTCGATTTCGCCTTACATGATT
>OY019131.1:77731414-77733914 GCA_955652365.1 Eristalinus aeneus
TCCGTAAATTTTTATTTACCCAGAACGAGTACATAAACCATGTTATTGCTTCCAATTCAAGCCCGACTATCTCAATCTTCAGAGCCAATCCTTATCCCGAAGTTACGGATCTAATTTGCCGACTTCCCTTACCTACATTATTCTATCGACTAGAGACTCTTCACCTTGGAGACCAGCTGCGGATATCGGTACGGCCTGTTGAGAAGTTTGCGTGACCCCACCATAAATTTTCAAGGTCCGAGGAGAAAATATCGATACAACAGTAAATGTCATGCTCTTCTAGTCCATCTACCATATCTCTCTTCGAAAGACTTCCATGGTAGTACGACTATAAAACAGAAAAGAAAACTCTTCCGATATCTCTCGACGGCTTCTTTATGGTTGTTCCTGTTGCCAGGATAAGCAAAAAGCCCATTTTTAATAACAAACGGATACTCAACAGGTTACGGAATTGGAACCGTATTCCCTTTCGTTCAAGAATATTTAAGTGTTTTATTTTATATTTATATATATTTATTTGAATAAATTTTTTTTTTTTTTTAATTATTAAAAAATTTATTTTTCTTTTTGTATATATACTTTTATTTTTTTGCAACTTAAACATTTTCAGCTTTCGCCTTAAACTTAGGACCGACTAACTCGTGATCAACCACTGTTCACACGAAACCCTTCTCCACTTCAGTCCTCCAAGGTCTCATTCGATTATTTGCTACTACCACCAAGATCTGTACCAATAGCGGCTCCATGCAGGCTTACGCCAAACACTTCTAAGCACACCATTGTACCCTCCTACTCACTAAAGTTTCAAAATTTATATATAAATAAATTTATATATAAATCATCTACTTTAGCGGTAATGTATAGGTATACAACTTAAGCGCCATCCATTTTAAGGGCTAGTTGCTTCGGCAGGTGAGTTGTTACACACTCCTTAGCGGATTACGACTTCCATGTCCACCGTCCTGCTGTTTTAAGCAACCAACGCCTTTCATGGTATCTGCATGAGTTGTTAATTTGGGCACCGTAACATTACGTTTGGTTCATCCCACAGCGCCAGTTCTGCTTACCAAAAGTGGCCCACTGGGCACAATATATCACAACTTAAACCTTCATATCAAGAAAGGTTAAGTTCTTACCCATTTAAAGTTTGAGAATAGGTTAAGGTCGTTTCGACCCTAATGCCTCTAATCATTCGCTTTACCAGATAAGATTATTTTATATAATTTTTAAATGCACCAGCTATCCTGAGGGAAACTTCGGAGGGAACCAGCTACTAGATGGTTCGATTGGTCTTTCGCCCCTATACTCAATTCTGACAATCGATTTGCACGTCAGAACTGTTTCGGTCTTCCATCAGGGTTTCCCCTGACTTCAACCTGATCAAGTATAGTTCACCATCTTTCGGGTCACAGCATAAATGCTCAAGGTACGCTCTAGTTAGAGGCATAAATAATATAAATATTATTATGCATAACTATATAGAACGCCCCGGGATTGAATTAATATTTCATAATAAAATATTAACTAATCCCATTTAAAATACAGTTAAGTTAATTACGCCATTGGGTTTTATTAAAAATACCCAATGACTTGCACATATGTTAGACTCCTTGGTCCGTGTTTCAAGACGGGTCCCGAAGGTATCCTGAATCTATCGCATTGTTAATCATATAAGTGCATACAATAATAAATAAATCAATAGATAAATTTAATATTGTAAAATTTTAATAAAAAAATTTAAGCACTATTACGATATAATCTGTCAATCATTTATTAAATCAAATACATTCATTCTATGTTAGAAATTCGAAAATAACTAATTTGAATGAACTTAAGTATTTGATCTTATAATAAATATTTATAACATTAACAGATTACAATGTCCTTATATGAAAAAATTGCACACCATTTTTATAATATGATAAATATTATAATATTGATGATGAATTTTTCATAATGGATATTCAGGTTCATCGGGCTTAACCTCTAAGCAGTTTCACGTACTATTTAACTCTCTATTCAGAGTTCTTTTCAACTTTCCCTCACGGTACTTGTTTACTATCGGTCTCATGGTTATATTTAGTTTTAGATGGAGTTTACCACCCACTTAGTGCTGCACTATCAAGCAACACGACTCTTTGGAAATATCTTCTAGTAATCATTAATGTTATACGGGCCTGGCACCCTCTATGGGTAAATGGCCTCATTTAAGAAGGACTTAAATCATTAATTTCTCATACTAGATTATAGATATTCCATACACTGCATCCCATATTTATCATAAAGATAAAATGGCTTAGTGCTGAACTGTTTTCTTTTCGCTCGCCGCTACTAAGAAAATCCTTGTTAGTTTCTTTTCCTTCCCTCATTAATATGCTTAAATTCAGGGAGTTATCTCATATGAGTTGAGGTCGTTCGAACAATTTTACAAAATATAGTTGCATATATATAATAATTATAAAAATCTTTTCTATATAATAATATCTAAGTTAAAGAGGCT
>OY019131.1:77738914-77741414 GCA_955652365.1 Eristalinus aeneus
ATATTTTCATCATCATTTTGCCCCAAAAACATTTTTTATCCATTCTTATTTTACAAAAATATTGTAATTTCTTAATTTGCATATGAAAATATATCATTAAGATATATAATACAAGAACCACATTGTTGGTACTTGTTTTTTTTTCATTAAAATTTTTCATTTATATAGGATCAATTTTACGAATATATATTCCGCCAAAACTCTCATATTCGCATTTACTTCATTCAAAATATGAATGCTGTATATATTCACATAATAAAAATATATACTTTTAATATTTTAAAAAGAATTTACAATTCTCATACATTTTTCCATTATTTTTTTAATTCAATATATATAATTCACACACGGTTTGTGCATGAAATATCTCATATATAAACCCATTCTATCCAATTTTATCCAATTTTTTTTTTTTTTTTCCTTTCCCCATTTCTCATCATACGAATCCCACAATATACAAAACACCATAATTTCACAACATTTCCATGTCATGAAGGCAAGAAACAAATAAATGCCTCTTCCATGTAGCAAAATCGACGATTTTCGATTTCGCCTTACATGATTTCCGAAACGAACGCTCGACGAAAATGGAATTTGTATGAAAATTGAACAAATTTCTTGATTTTTGCTCATTTTTCGTCATTTTTGTGAGTGGACTATCATGGGATGACAAATTTTTATGGTGGACTACCATGGGATGACAAATTTTTATGGTGGACTACCATGGGATGAAAAATTTTCATGGTATGAAATTTTTAGTTTTTGATGATTTTTCGATTTTGGTGGTAAGTGGACTACCGAGGGACGAAAAATGTTCAATGTATGAAATTTTTGATTTTTGATGATTTTTGAAGTTTAGTGGTAAGTGGACTACCATGGGATGTAAAATTGAAATAATATGAAAAATGTGATTTTTGATGATTAATGGACTACCATGGGATGAAAAATTTTCATTGTATGAAATTTTTAGTTTTTGATGATTTTTCGATTTTGGTGGTAAGTGGACTACCGAGGGACGAAAAATGTTCAATGTATGAAATTTTTGATTTTTGATGATTTTTGAAGTTTAGTGGTAAGTGGACTACCATGGGATGTAAAATTGAAATAATATGAAAAATGTGATTTTTGATGATTAATGGACTACCATGGGATGAAAAATTTTCATGGTATGAAATTTTTAGTTTTTGATGATTTTTCGATTTTGGTGGTAAGTGGACTACCGAGGGACGAAAAATGTTCAATGTATGAAATTTTTGATTTTTGATGATTTTTGAAGTTTAGTGGTAAGTGGACTACCATGGGATGTAAAATTGAAATAATATGAAAAATGTGATTTTTGATGATTAATGGACTACCATGGGATGAAAAATTTTCATTGTATGAAATTTTTAGTTTTTGATGATTTTTCGATTTTGGTGGTAAGTGGACTACCGAGGGACGAAAAATGTTCAATGTATGAAATTTTTGATTTTTGATGATTTTTGAAGTTTAGTGGTAAGTGGACTACCATGGGATGTAAAATTGAAATAATATGAAAAATGTGATTTTTGATGATTAATGGACTACCATGGGATGTAAAATTTTCATGGTATGAAATTTTTAGTTTTTGATGATTTTTCGATTTTGGTGGTAAGTGGACTACCGAGGGACGAAAAATGTTCAATGTATGAAATTTTTGATTTTTGATGATTTTTGAAGTTTAGTGGTAAGTGGACTACCATGGGATGTAAAATTGAAATAATATGAAAAATGTGATTTTTGATGATTAATGGACTACCATGGGATGAAAAATTTTCATTGTATGAAATTTTTAGTTTTTGATGATTTTTCGATTTTGGTGGTAAGTGGACTACCGAGGGACGAAAAATGTTCAATGTATGAAATTTTTGATTTTTGATGATTTTTGAAGTTTAGTGGTAAGTGGACTACCATGGGATGTAAAATTGAAATAATATGAAAAATGTGATTTTTGATGATTAATGGACTACCATGGGATGAAAAATTTTCATGGTATGAAATTTTTAGTTTTTGATGATTTTTCGATTTTGGTGGTAAGTGGACTACCGAGGGACGAAAAATGTTCAATGTATGAAATTTTTGATTTTTGATGATTTTTGAAGTTTAGTGGTAAGTGGACTACCATGGGATGTAAAATTGAAATAATATGAAAAATGTGATTTTTGGTAAGAATTGGACTACAATGGGATGACAAATATTCATAGTATGAAAATTTGAAGTTTAGATGATTTTTCGATTTTGGTGGTTAGTGGACTACAGTGAGATGAAAAATTGAAATAGGATGAAAAATGTTATTCTTGGTGAGAAAGGGACTACAAATGGATGAAAAATTTTCATAGTATGAAATATTTAGTTAATTATGATTTTTCGATTTATATATGGAAAGTAGTCTACAGTTGGGCGAAAAATTTTCAATGTATGAAATTTTTGATTTTTGATGATTTTTAAAGTTTAGTGTTAAGTGGACTGCCATGGGATGGAA
>OY019131.1:77746414-78156414 GCA_955652365.1 Eristalinus aeneus
AACTCGTGATCAACCACTGTTCACACGAAACCCTTCTCCACTTCAGTCCTCCAAGGTCTCATTCGATTATTTGCTACTACCACCAAGATCTGTACCAATAGCGGCTCCATGCAGGCTTACGCCAAACACTTCTAAGCACACCATTGTACCCTCCTACTCACTAAAGTTTCAAAATTTATATATAAATAAATTTATATATAAATCATCTACTTTAGCGGTAATGTATAGGTATACAACTTAAGCGCCATCCATTTTAAGGGCTAGTTGCTTCGGCAGGTGAGTTGTTACACACTCCTTAGCGGATTACGACTTCCATGTCCACCGTCCTGCTGTTTTAAGCAACCAACGCCTTTCATGGTATCTGCATGAGTTGTTAATTTGGGCACCGTAACATTACGTTTGGTTCATCCCACAGCGCCAGTTCTGCTTACCAAAAGTGGCCCACTGGGCACAATATATCACAACTTAAACCTTCATATCAAGAAAGGTTAAGTTCTTACCCATTTAAAGTTTGAGAATAGGTTAAGGTCGTTTCGACCCTAATGCCTCTAATCATTCGCTTTACCAGATAAGATTATTTTATATAATTTTTAAATGCACCAGCTATCCTGAGGGAAACTTCGGAGGGAACCAGCTACTAGATGGTTCGATTGGTCTTTCGCCCCTATACTCAATTCTGACAATCGATTTGCACGTCAGAACTGTTTCGGTCTTCCATCAGGGTTTCCCCTGACTTCAACCTGATCAAGTATAGTTCACCATCTTTCGGGTCACAGCATAAATGCTCAAGGTACGCTCTAGTTAGAGGCATAAATAATATAAATATTATTATGCATAACTATATAGAACGCCCCGGGATTGAATTAATATTTCATAATAAAATATTAACTAATCCCATTTAAAATACAGTTAAGTTAATTACGCCATTGGGTTTTATTAAAAATACCCAATGACTTGTACATATGTTAGACTCCTTGGTCCGTGTTTCAAGACGGGTCCCGAAGGTATCCTGAATCTATCGCATTGTTAATCATATAAGTGCATACAATAATAAATAAATCAATAGATAAATTTAATATTGTAAAATTTTAATAAAAAAATTTAAGCACTATTACGATATAATCTGTCAATCATTTATTAAATCAAATACATTCATTCTATGTTAGAAATTCGAAAATAACTAATTTGAATGAACTTAAGTATTTGATCTTATAATAAATATTTATAACATTAACAGATTACAATGTCCTTATATGAAAAAATTGCACACCATTTTTATAATATGATAAATATTATAATATTGATGATGAATTTTTCATAACGGATATTCAGGTTCATCGGGCTTAACCTCTAAGCAGTTTCACGTACTATTTAACTCTCTATTCAGAGTTATTTTCAACTTTCCCTCACGGTACTTGTTTACTATCGGTCTCATGGTTATATTTAGTTTTAGATGGAGTTTACCACCCACTTAGTGCTGCACTATCAAGCAACACGACTCTTTGGAAATATCTTCTAGTAATCATTAATGTTATACGGGCCTGGCACCCTCTATGGGTAAATGGCCTCATTTAAGAAGGACTTAAATCATTAATTTCTCATACTAGATTATAGATATTCCATACACTGCATCCCATATTTATCATAAAGATAAAATGGCTTAGTGCTGAACTGTTTTCTTTTCGCTCGCCGCTACTAAGAAAATCCTTGTTAGCTTCTTTTCCTTCCCTCATTAATATGCTTAAATTCAGGGAGTTATCTCATATGAGTTGAGGTCGTTCGAACAATTTTACAAAATATAGTTGCAAATATATAATAATTATAAAAATCTTTTCTATATAATAATATCTGAGTTAAAGAGGCTATTTCTTTGTGTTTTTTGTATGTTATATATATATATATATATATATATATATATTATTATATATTAATATATTGTATACATAATAATATGCATATATTATTTTTTTAAGCTAGACATTCCTCTAACAAATAGATATTATAAAATACTAAGATCTTTTTAAGAGGTATATATTGTTTGTTATTATTATGAATAATATTGTGTATATGTTTTTGTTTAAAATAATTCAAATATTCAATAATAAAGCATGTGCTTTCGATTTTTATGATGGGTATAGTATATACACACATATTAAGCAACTTATTTAGCATAGTCTCACAACCCTCAACCATATGTAGTCCAAGCAGCACCTTAAAATTAATTAAAGTACATAACAGCATGGACTGCGATATGCGTTCAAAATGTCGATGTTCATGTGTCCTGCAGTTCACACGATGACGCACAGTTTGCTGCGTTCTTCATCGACCCATGAGCCAAGTGATCCAAAGCTTAGAGTAATAAATTTTTTTTTCGTTTTTTTAAATTCGTCAAAAATCATAATAAAAGAAATAATATTTTCTTTTATATATATTGTTTATATTTTTTTTTATGCTTAATCTATTGTTGCGAACGTCCAATTTTCAAAAAGAAAAAAAATCTTCTTTAAGAAAACTGTTAACTTATTATTATATAAGTACAACATATGATTGTTAATATACAAAAAATATATTTTTAATATAATATATACTATAACACATGTAAGAAGTGTGCGAATATAACAACCCATATATATATTAAAAAATTTTTTCTTCCATATAGAAAATCCTTTTACACACTTTGCAAACACATGTTTATATATAATATTATATTTTTTTTTATTTATTTGTTTCTATTTTTCTCTTATATAAATGGAGATATATTATAACATTCATTCATTTTTCTGACACCTCTAATAATTTTTTTTCTTAAGGGTTTTTTATTTTGGTATTTTCATAAATTTTTTTTTTCTTAATTTTGTATTCTTTTTATGTATATAGTTTTGTTTGTTTTCTCTTATATGTATAAAGATATATTATAACATCCATTCTTTCTTCTGACACCTCAAATAATTTTTTTTTCTTAAGTTTTTCATATTTGGCATTTTTATAAATATATTGTAATATATTTTGTAAAAGGAACACGTTAATGATCCTTCCGCAGGTTCACCTACGGAAACCTTGTTACGACTTTTACTTCCTCTAAATAATCAAGTTCGGTCAACTTCTGCGAAACAACCGTAACACGTTAGCGTCACAGTGATCACGTCCGGAGACCTCACTAAATAATTCAATCGGTTGTAGCGACGGGCGGTGTGTACAAAGGGCAGGGACGTAATCAATACGAGTTAATGACTCACACTTACTGGGAATTCCAAGTTCATGTGAACAGTTTCAGTTCACAATCCCAAGCATGAAAGTGGTTCAGCGGTTTACCCGGACCTCTCGGTCTAGGAAATACACGTTGATACTTTCATTGTAGCGCGCGTGCAGCCCAGGACATCTAAGGGCATCACAGACCTGTTATTGCTCAATCTCATTATTGCTAGACGCAATTTGTCCATTTAAGAAGCTAGTGTCCTTATAATGGGACAAACAAACAGGTACGACTCCACTTACATAAACACATTCAAACACTCTTACATTTTACTGCTCTTTTACACTCTTACATAATCCTGAAAGCATCTATTTAATATATTTGAGTCTCGTTCGTTATCGGAATTAACCAGACAAATCACTCCACGAACTAAGAACGGCCATGCACCACCACCCATAGATTCGAGAAAGAGCTATCAATCTGTCTTACGCACTTATGTACGGACCTGGTAAGTTTTCCCGTGTTGAGTCAAATTAAGCCGCAGGGTCCACTCCTGGTGGTGCCCTTCCGTCAATTCCTTTAAGTTTCAGCTTTGCAACCATAATTCCCCCGGAGCTCAAAAGCTTTGGTTTCCCGGGAAGCGACTGAGAGAGCCATAGAAGTAGCTACACCCAATTGCTGGCTGGCATCGTTTATGGTTAGAACTAGGGCGGTATCTGATCGCCTTCGAACCTCTAACTTTCGTTCTTGATTAATGAAAACATCTTTGGCAAATGCTTTCGCTTAAGTTAGTCTTACGACGGTCCAAGAATTTCACCTCTCGCGTCGTAATACTAATGCCCCCAAACTGCTTCTATTAATCATTACCTCTTGATCTAAAAACCAATGAAAGTAGAACAGAGGTCTTATTTCATTATTCCATGCACAAAATATTCAGGCATTTGGAAAGATCTGTCGTCGGTACAAAACCATACGATCGGCAAATTATCTAGAGTTCAACCATATTAACGATTTCCGAAAAAATCGCTTGGTTTTAGCCTAATAAAAGCACACGTTCCAAAAGGTCCGTGTTTATATTGCATGTATTAGCTCTAGAATTACCACAGTTATCCAAGTAACTGTTAACGATCTAATGAACCATAACTGATATAATGAGCCTTTTGCGGTTTCACTTTTAATTCGTGTGTACTTAGACATGCATGGCTTAATCTTTGAGACAAGCATATAACTACTGGCAGGATCAACCAGAATTATGTATTTTATAATTTTTGTTTTATTTTTCATTTTAAAATTACATTAATATATTTTGATATAAATTTATTATCTCTTTCTTTTTTCATTTATGATGATTCTTTTTCTTTTCCCTCACTTTTTCATATTTTCATCATTTTGCCCCAAAAACATTTTTTATCCATTCTTATTTTACAAAAATATTGTAATTTCTTAATTTGCATATGATAATAACATTAAAATATATAATACAAGAACCACATTCTTGGTACTTGTTTTTTTTTTCATTAAAATTTTTCATTTATATAGAATCAATTTTACGAATATATATTCCAAAACTCTCATATTCGCATTTACTTCATTCAAAATATGAATGCTGTATATATTCACATAATAAAAATATATACTTTTAATATTTTAAAAAGAATTTACAATTCTTATAAATTTTTCCATTATTTTTTTAATTCAATATATAATTCACACACGGTTTGTGCATGAAATATCTCATATATAAACCCATTCAATCCAACTTCATCCAATTTTTTTTTTTTCCTTTCCCCATTTTGTCCAATTTCTCATCATACGAATCCTACAATATACAACACACCATAATTTCACAACATTTCCATGTCATGAAGGCAAGAAACAAATAACTGCCTCTTCCATATAGCAAAATCGACGATTTTCGATTTGGCCTTACATGATTTCCGAAACGAACGCTCGACGAAAATGGAATTTGTATGAAAATTGAACAAATTTCTTGATTTTTGCTCAATTTTCGTCATTTTAGTGAGTGGACTACCATGGGATGACAAATTTTTATGGTGGACTACCATGGGATGACAAATATTCATGGAATGAAAAATGTGATTTTTGATGAGAAATGGACTACCATGGGATGACAAATTTTCATGGTATGAAATTTTTAGTTTTTGATGATTTTTCGATTGTGGTGGTAAGTGGACTACCGAGGGACGACAAATTTTCAATGTATGAAATTTTTGATTTTTGATGATTTTTGAAGTTTAGTGGTAAGTGGACTACCATGGGATGACAAATTGACATAGTATGAAAAATGTGATTTTTGATGAGAAATGGACTACCATGGGATGACAAATTTTCATGGAACGAAATTTTTAGTTTTTGATTATTTTTCGATTTTGGTGGTAAGTGGACTACCGAGGGACGACAAATTTTCAATGTATGAAATTTTTGATTTTTGATGATTTTTGAAGTTTAGTGGTAAGTGGACTACCATGGGATGACAAATTGACATAGTATGAAAAATGTGATTTTTGATGAGAAATGGACTACCATGGGAAGACAAATTTTCATGGTATGAAATTTTTAGTTGATGATGATTTTTCGATTTTGGTGGTAAGTGGACTACCGGGGGACGACAAATTTTCAATGTATGAAATTTTTCTTTTTTGATGATTTTTGAAGTTTACTGGTAAGTGGGCTACTATGGGATGAAAAATTGACATGGTATGAAAAATGTGATTTTTGGTGAAAAATTGACTTCCATGGGATGACAAATTTTCATGGTATGAAATTTTTAATTTTTAATGATTTTTCGATTTTGATGGTAAGTGGAGTACTGTAGGACGACAAATTTTCAATGTATGAAATTTTTGTTTTTTGATGATTTTTGAAGTTTAGTGGTAAGTGGACTACAATGGGATGACAAATTGACATAGTATGAAAAATGTGATTTTTGATGAGAAATGGACTACCGTGGGATGACAAATTTTCATGGTATGAAATTTTTAGTTTTTGATGATTTTTCGATTTTGGTGGTAAGTGGACTACCGAGGGACGACAAATTTTCAATGTATGAAATTTTTGATTTTTGATGATTTTTGAAGTTTAGTGGTAAGTGGACTACCATGGGATGACAAATTGACATAGTATGAAAAATGTGATTTTTGATGAGAAATGGACTACCATGGGATGACAAATTTTCATGGTATGAAATTTTTAGTTTTTGATGATTTTTCGATTTTGGTGGTAAGTGGACTACCGAGGGACGACAAATTTTCAATGTATGAAATTTTTGATTTTCGATGATTTTTGAAGTTTAGTGGTAAGTGGACTACCATGGGATGACAAATTGACATAGTATGAAAAATGTGATTTTTGATGAGAAATGGACTACCATGGGATGACAAATTTTCATGGAATGAAATTTTTAGTTTTTGATTATTTTTCGATTTTGGTGGTAAGTGGACTACCGAGGGACGACAAATTTTCAATGTATGAAATTTTTGATTTTTGATGATTTTTGAAGTTTAGTGGTAAATGGACTACCATGGGATGAAAAATTGACATAGTATGAAAAATGTGATTTTTGATGAGAAATGGACTACCATGGGATGACAAATTTTCATGGTATGAAATTTTTAATTTTTGATGATTTTTCGATTTTGGTGGTAAGTGGACTACCGAGGGACGACAAATTTTCAATGTATGAAATTTTTGATTTTTGATGATTTTTGAAGTTTAGTGGTAAGTGGACTACCATGGGATGACAAATTGACATAGTATGACAAATGTGATTTTTGATGAGAAATGGACTACCATGGGATGACAAATTTTCATGGTATGAAATTTTTAGTTTTTGATGATTTTTCGATTTTGGTGGTAAGTGGACTTCCGAGGGACGACAAATTTTCAATGTATGAAATTTTTGATTGTTGATGATTTTTGAAGTTTAGTGGTAAGTGGACTACCATGGGATGACAAATTGACATAGTATGAAAAATGTGATTTTTGATGAGAAATGGACTACCATGGGATGACAAATTTTCATGGTATGAAATTTTTAGTTTTTGATGATTTTTCGATTTTGGTGGTAAGTGGACTACCGGGGGACGACAAGTTTTCAATGTATGAAATTTTTATTTTTTGATGATTTTTGAAGTTTACTGGTAAGTGGGCTACTATGGGATGAAAAATTGACATGGTATGAAAAATGTGATTTTTGGTGAAAAATTGACTTCCATGGGATGACAAATTTTCATGGTATGAAATTTTTAATTATTAATGATTTTTCGATTTTGATGGTAAGTGGAGTACCGTAGGACGACAAATTTTCAATGTATGAAATTTTTGATTTTTGATGATTTTTGAAGTTTAGTGGTAAGTGGACTACCATGGGATGACAAATTGACATAGTATGAAAAATGTGATTTTTGATGAGAAATGGACTACCATGGGATGACAAATTTTCCTGGTATGAAATTTTTAGTTTTTGATGATTTTTCGATTTTGGTGGTAAGTGGACTACCGAGGGACGACAAATTTTCAATGTATGAAATTTTTGATTTTTGATGATTTTTGAAGTTTAGTGGTAAGTGGACTACCATGGGATGACAAATTGACATAGTATGAAAAATGTGATTTTTGATGAGAAATGGACTACCATGGGATGACAAATTTTCATGGTATGAAATTTTTAGTTTTTGATGATTTTTCTATTTTGGTGGTAAGTGGACTACCGAGGGACGACAAATTTTCAATGTATGAAATTTTTGATTTTCGATGATTTTTGAAGTTTAGTGGTAAGTGGACTACCATGGGATGACAAATTGACATAGTATAAAAATGTGATTTTTGATGAGAAATGGACTACCATGGGATGACAAATTTTCATGGTATGAAATTTTTAGTTTTTGATGATTTTTCGATTTTGGTGGTATTCAATGTATGAAATTTTTGATTTTTGATGATTTTTGAAGTTTAGTGGTAAATGGACTGTCATGGGATGACAAATTGACATAGTATGAGAAATGTGATTTTTGATGGGAATTGAACTACCATGAAATTTTTAATTTTTAATGATTTTTCGATTTTGATGGTAAGTGGAGTACCGTAGGACGACAAATTTTCAATGTATGAAATTTTTGATTTTTGATGATTTTTGAAGTTTAGTGGTAAGTGGACTACCATGGGATGACAAATTGACATAGTATGAAAAATGTGATTTTTGATGAGAAATGGACTACCATGGGATGACAAATTTTCATGGTATGAAATTTTTAGTTTTTGATGATTTTTCGATTTTGGTGGTAAGTGGACTACCGAGGGACGACAAATTTTCAATGTATGAAATTTTTGATTTTTGATGATTTTTGAAGTTTAGTGGTAAGTGGACTACCATGGGATGACAAATTGACATAGTATGAAAAATGTGATTTTTGATGAGAAATGGACTACCATGGGATGACAAATTTTCATGGTATGAAATTTTTAGTTTTTGATGATTTTTCGATTTTGGTGGTAAGTGGACTACCGAGGGACGACAAATTTTCAATGTATGAAATTTTTGATTTTCGATGATTTTTGAAGTTTAGTGGTAAGTGGACTACCATGGGATGACAAATTGACATAGTATGAAAAATGTGATTTTTGATGAGAAATGGACTACCATGGGATGAAAAATTTTCATGGTATGAAATTTTTAGTTTTTGATGATTTTTCGATTTTGGTGGTAAGTGGACTACCGAGGGACGACAAATTTTCAATGTATGAAATTTTTGATTTTTGATGATTTTTGAAGTTTAGTGGTAAGTGGACTACCATGGGATGACAAATTGACATAGTATGAAAAATGTGATTTTTGATGAGAAATGGACTACCATGGGATGACAAATTTTCATGGCATGAAATTTTTAGTTTTTGATGATTTTTCGATTTTGGTGGTAAGTGGACTACCGAGGGACGACAAATTTTCAATGTATGAAATTTTTGATTTTCGATGATTTTTGAAGTTTAGTGGTAAGTGGACTACCATGGGATGACAAATTGACATAGTATGAAAAATGTGATTTTTGATGAGAAATGGACTACCATGGGATGACAAATTTTCATAGTATGAAATTTTTAGTTTTTGATGATTTTTCGATTTTGATGGTATTCAATGTCTGAAATTTTTGATTTTTGATGATTTTTGAAGTTTAGTGGTAAATGGACTACCATGGGATGACAAATTGACATAGTATGAGAAATGTGATTTTTGATGGGAATTGGACTACCGTGGGATGACAAATTTTCATGGTATGTAATATTTAGTTTTTGGTGATTTTTCGATTTTGGTGGTAAGTGGACTACCGTAGGACGACAAATGTTCAATGTATGAAATTTTTGATTTTTGATGATTTTTGAAGTTTAGTGGTAAATGGACTACCATGGGATGTAAAATTGAAATAGTATGAAAAATGTGATTTTTGCTGAGAAATGGACTAGCATGGTATGACAAATATTCATAGTATGAAAATTTGAATTTTTGATGTTTTTTCGAATTTGATGGTTAGTAGACTACCGTGGGATGAAAAATTGAAATAGTATGACAAATGTGATGTGCGGGTGAGCCTGCCTACAGACTCAAACTCGCGGCAAGCGGAGAACGAGATCCGCAGTCCTATAAGAAGGCTGCTATCTCTTTTCTGCCGCTGCGAATAGGGAAAGCTGGCAATGACGACAGCATGACCGACGCAGAATGCAAATACTGGGAAGATCAGCTGTGGGAGCTGGCTTAGGCGGAGAACGCTTGCTTCCAAGTGGAGGGCTGTGCTCTGGAAAACGGAACCTTTTTGGTGAAGTGCTCCACACAGCAATCTCTTGAGTGGCTGAGCATCTCCGTGCCGAAAGTCCCCCCTCTGGGAACCACAAGTTTTGAGGTTCTCAGGCCCACAAAACTCACGCGCGCCATCTGCTGGATCCCGGGGCCACTCAGAAACACCGCGAATGTGCTGGCGCGTCTCAGCATCCAGAACCCTGGTCTCGAAACCAGAAGGTGGAAGGTTTTCTCCCACAGACAGAGCAAGAACCGGGAAAACAAAGACGGTTCTACTCTCATAGTGGGCCTAGACCGACCTTCGGCTGAGACCATCGTCTCCAGATACGGCTCTCGTCCCTATCTGCACCTTGGACGGATTAACTTCCACCTCATGTCCAAGGTTTGCGAATAAGGGATGTTTTCCACAGTAACTCTGCATGCCACTGTTTACCCAGATAAACCTTCATCATTCTAAGGATGCCCCTGCAATTCTATGTAGCAGACTTTCCATGATGAAGACAAAATCACACATCGTGTCTATCCAGGAACCATGAGTGTGGAAAAATCGCATCTGTGGCCTTGGTAGTCTACGAGGCTTTTCAACACTCTACGATGAGCGATCGGAAAGACCGAGAGCTTGTCTTATTGTGCCAAGTCTTCTCCCAGCAACCAAGCTTGGACAATTCTGTGGGCAAGATTTAGTTGCTGCGGTTATAAATTACAAATCAGGCAGTTCATGGCATAATTTTGTCGTGGCTTCGGCCTACTTCCCCTACGATTCCGTTCTACCACCTCCACCAAGGGAAGTAGCGGAACTCGTAGAGTACTGCGAATCGAAAAAGATGGGTCTCGTTATCTGTTGTGACGCTAATGCTCAGAACATCTTCTGGGGCAGCAGCAAATGTAACAGAAGAGGGTCGTATCTTCTCGATTTCGCACTTTCGTCTGGCTTGACCATAAACAACGTTAGATCGCAACCAACGTTTGTCACGACAAGAAGACAGGAGGTGATTGACTTAACGTCATCAAATAGATATCTCAAGGATTCACAGACTGAAAAGTTCTGTCGGAAGTGTCCATGTCGGACCATAGAAACATAGAGTTCCGAATCGAATGCGAAACCAATATCTCGCAGAGGAGCAGGAACCCTAGGAGAACAAACTGGCCAAAGTTTAGGGAAGAGTTAGCAAGTCGCACGGTGCCTCTCCCAAAACTCAAAACGAGGTACAAGGTTTAGGTGGCAGTTCGGAACCTGAATGACACCCTAACCCAATGCCTTGAACTGACATGCCCAGTCAAAAAACCCCCCTGCAGAACCCCTGTTCCGTGGTGGAACTCGGAATTGCAGAGAAAGCGCAAGGAAACCAGAAAACTTCTGAATAGGTCACTTAAGACCAATCTGGAAGAGGACTGGGACCTGTATCGATTAAAAAAAAAGAATATAAAAGGCTTATTCGAGCTTCAAAAAGTGCCTCTTATAAAGATTTTTGTGGGAAAATCGAAACACTCAGTGAAACCAGCAGACTAGTGAAAGTCCTCAAAAGGGACAAAGCAGTGAGACTGGACACACTAAGAAAACCAGACGGTACCTAAACCGAGTCTAAAGCTGAGACCCTCCAACTCATGCTTGAGACTCATTTCCCTGGGAACCGGATCACAGTTTGCTCAAAACCAGTGCCGATTTCCGAAACTGGGGATGAGCAGACAAATTCTACTCGCAGAAGCTGGTATATTTCATCGCTCGTCGTAACTGATGAAGCCATCAAGTACGCTGTAGCGTCTTTTGATGGTTTCAAGTCACCCGGCACCGATGGCATATATGCAGCACTGCTGCAAAAGGGCATGGACCCTATACTGCCGGCTCTGAAAAGAATTTTCACTGCCAGCCTCGCGCTGGCATACATTCCAAGTACCTGGCGTACAGTGAGGGTAGCTTTTATACCGAAAACTGGTAAAGGAGACTAATCACTCGTCAAAAACTTCAGGCCTATCAGTCTCACCTCCCTCATGCTAAAATGCTTGGAGAGGCTGGTCGAACTGCACATGCGCAAAAACGCTCTGCGTAGAGGAATCATTGGTGTTGTGGATAAGGGCAATGCTAATGAACAGGACTATAATCGCGGAGGCGGAGCGTGACAAGTTTGTAATGTCGGAGGTTAACAAGGGCTGCCCCCAAGGCGGGGTCCTGTCTCCCCTCCTATGGTGCATGCTGGTTGATTCTCTGCTTTCCATTTTGAATAGTTCTATCACCTATGCCCAGGCTTATGCAGACGACGTAGCCGTATTGGTTACCGGACCATGTCTTGCGGCCGTCAGCGCACGCGGACAGGCGGCTCTTGACACGATCGATAGCTGGTGTACCAAGAATGGGATTTCCGTCAACCCTCTTAAAACTGAGGTTGTTCTCTTTACGAGAAGGAGAAATATGACTGGTTTGACTCGACTGGTACTTAAAGGCGTCAATATCCCACTTTCCAATGAAGCCAAATATCTAGGTGTTATCCTGGACAGTAAACTTCTCTGGAAAAGACACATTGAGACGAAAACCTCCAAGGCGCTGTCAGTCTTCTGGCAATGCAAGGGAGTTTTCGGAAAAACCTGGGGTCTATCACCCAAAAGATCCGTTTGGATCTATACGGCAATGATAAGACCACTCCTCTCTTATGCATCAGTCGTTTGGTGGAACAAGCTTTCGCGTAAATACGTGACTGCCGCTTTCACCAAGTTTCAAAGAACAGTTTGTCTCGGCTGCACAGGGGCATTCCCCAGCACGCCTGGCTCTGCTCTTGATGCTCTGATTAATCTCCCCCCCCCCCCCTTGATCACCACATCATGGGATGTACACTCAAGGCCATCTCTCGACTAAAAAGAAATGGTCTTTGGTTCCACTCGCACTGGAGCTTTGATGACCTCGCACACCGCATCTCCTATGATACTACTCTCATGGACATGCCGTCTGATGCGAGGTCGCCAATAACACAATAGCGACGCTTTTACAAAGTCGACTTTCCACGTGTCCTGGGCTGGCTGTGGCCAGAAACTGAACCGGGAAAGGAATGTAGTCGGATTTTCACGGACGGCTCCAAGACAACGGAGGGTTCTGGAGCTGGAGCCTTCGTGGAAAACGACAACTTTAGAATTCACACCTCCTTAGGAAACTCCGCGTCGGTCTTCCAGGCGGAAGCCTTCACGATCCTAATGGCCACCAACTACATTGTGAAGAATAGGTGGAAGGGAAGAAGTATCTGCGTCTGCAGCGACAGTCAAGCTGTGCTCAAGGCCTTACTCAACCTCAATTCGGTCGGCAGGCTGAATTCGCTAAGACTTGTCTGGGTCCCTGGTCATCACGGGATCCTGGGAAACGAAACTGCCGATGAACTAGCTAGGCTAGGTTCAGCAGAGGCATTCGTAGGACCCGAACCCGCCTTGGGATTACCCGCGTCCCTGGTCAGGGCCTCCGTCGATGGTTGGGTATCCCCACAGTACAACCAGAGATGGCGTGACTCTCCAGGATGCAGGGTGACCAAGAGTATGCTCCCAAACGTCTGCAAGAAATCCGCTTCTTTTCTGCTATCCCTAGACAGAAACGAGTGCAGAAGACTTGTTGGCGTATTAACGGGACACTTTACCTTCGCTATGCACCTGATTCGGCTTGGGCTTACTGATGTCACTCTCTGCGACGCCTGTGGAGAAGGTGAAGACACTTCAGAGCACTTTCTCTGTCAGTGTCCAACCTTCGCTCGTATCAGGTGGCGATTATTTGGCGCTGATGTGGTGGGAACTGAAAACCTAAGTTCTATATCACAGAAGCGCATCTTGGTTTTTCTTCGGAAAACCAAGAAATTATATTAAATGAAGGCTACTGCCTGATAGTACAATGGACCAGTATTTGAGTCTGAGTGCTCCAGTGTAGTTGATCCAAACCTCCAACAAAAAAAGAAAAAAAAAAATGAAATATTTAGTTATTAATGATTTTTCGATTTAGATGGAAAGTAGTCTACAGTTGGACGAAAAATGTTCAATGTATGAAATTTTTGATTTTTGATGATTTTTGAAGTTTAGAAGATGGAAAATTGAAATAGTATGAAAAATGTAATTTTTGGTGAGAAATGGACTACTAATGGATGAAAAATATTCATACTATGAAATATTTAGTTATTAATGATTTTTCGATTTTGATGGAAAGTAGTCTACCGTTGGACGACAAAATTTCAATGTATGAAATTGTTGTTTTTTTTTAAGTTTAATGGTAAGTGGACTAGCATGGGATGACAAATTGACATAGTATGAAAAATGTGATTTTTGATGGGAATTGGACTACCATGGGATGACAAATTTTCATGGTATGAAATTTTTAGTTTTTGATGATTTTTCGATTTTGGTGGTAAGTGGACTACCGAGGGACGACAAATTTTCAATGTATGAAATTTTTGATTTTTGACGATTTTTGAAGTTTAGTGGTAAATGGACTACCATGGGATGACAAATTGACATGGTATGAAAAATTTTGTTTTTGATGAGAAATGGACTACCATGGGATGACAAATTTTCATGGTATGAAATTTTTAGTTTTTGATGATTTTTCGATTTTGGTGGTAAGTGGACTACCGAGGGACGACAAATTTTCAATGTATGAAATTTTTTATATTTGATGATTTTTGAAGTTTAGTGGTAAGTGGACTACCATGGGATGACCAATTGACATTCTATGAAAAATGTGATTTTTGATGAGAATTTGACTACCATGGGACGACAAATTTTCATGGTATGAAATTTTTAGTTTTTGATGATTTTTCGATTTTGGTGGTAAGTGGACTACCGAGGGACGACAAATTTTCAATGTATGAAGTTTTTGATTTTTGATGAGTTTTGAAGTATAGTGGTAAGTGGACTACCATAGGATGACAAATTGACATAGTATGCAAAATGTGATTTTTGATGAGAAATGGACTACCATGGGACGACAAATTTTCATGGTATGAAATTTTTAGTTTTTGATGATTTTTCGATTTTGGTGGTAATCGGACTGCCGAGGGACGACAAATTTTCAATGTATGAAGTTTTTGATTTTTGATGGTTTTTGAAGTTTAGTGGTAAGTGGACAACCATGGGATGACAAATTGACATAGTATGCAAAATGTGATTTTTGATGAGAAATGGACTACCATGGGACGACAAATTTTCATGGTATGAAATTTTTAGGTTTTGATGATTTTTCGATTTTGGTGGTAAGTGGACTACCGAGGGACGACAAATTTTCAATGTATGAAATTTTTGATTTTCGATGATTTTTGAAGTTTAGTGGTAAGTGGACTACCATGGGATGACAAATTGACATAGTATGAAAAATGTGATTTTTGATGAGAAATGGACTACCATGGGATGACAAATTTTCATAGTATGAAATTTTTAGTTTTTGATGATTTTTCGATTTTGATGGTATTCAATGTCTGAAATTTTTGATTTTTGATGATTTTTGAAGTTTAGTGGTAAATGGACTACCATGGGATGACAAATTGACATAGTATGAGAAATGTGATTTTTGATGGGAATTGGACTACCGTGGGATGACAAATTTTCATGGTATGTAATATTTAGTTTTTGGTGATTTTTCGATTTTGGTGGTAAGTGGACTACCGTAGGACGACAAATGTTCAATGTATGAAATTTTTGATTTTTGATGATTTTTGAAGTTTAGTGGTAAATGGACTACCATGGGATGTAAAATTGAAATAGTATGAAAAATGTGATTTTTGCTGAGAAATGGACTAGCATGGTATGACAAATATTCATAGTATGAAAATTTGAATTTTTGATGTTTTTTCGAATTTGATGGTTAGTAGACTACCGTGGGATGAAAAATTGAAATAGTATGACAAATGTGATGTGCGGGTGAGCCTGCCTACAGACTCAAACTCGCGGCAAGCGGAGAACGAGATCCGCAGTCCTATAAGAAGGCTGCTATCTCTTTTCTGCCGCTGCGAATAGGGAAAGCTGGCAATGACGACAGCATGACCGACGCAGAATGCAAATACTGGGAAGATCAGCTGTGGGAGCTGGCTTAGGCGGAGAACGCTTGCTTCCAAGTGGAGGGCTGTGCTCTGGAAAACGGAACCTTTTTGGTGAAGTGCTCCACACAGCAATCTCTTGAGTGGCTGAGCATCTCCGTGCCGAAAGTCCCCCCTCTGGGAACCACAAGTTTTGAGGTTCTCAGGCCCACAAAACTCACGCGCGCCATCTGCTGGATCCCGGGGCCACTCAGAAACACCGCGAATGTGCTGGCGCGTCTCAGCATCCAGAACCCTGGTCTCGAAACCAGAAGGTGGAAGGTTTTCTCCCACAGACAGAGCAAGAACCGGGAAAACAAAGACGGTTCTACTCTCGTAGTGGGCCTAGACCGACCTTCGGCTGAGACCATCGTCTCCAGATACGGCTCTCGTCCCTATCTGCACCTTGGACGGATTAACTTCCACCTCATGTCCAAGGTTTGCGAATAAGGGATGTTTTCCACAGTAACTCTGCATGCCACTGTTTACCCAGATAAACCTTCATCATTCTAAGGATGCCCCTGCAATTCTATGTAGCAGACTTTCCATGATGAAGACAAAATCACACATCGTGTCTATCCAGGAACCATGAGTGTGGAAAAATCGCATCTGTGGCCTTGGTAGTCTACGAGGCTTTTCAACACTCTACGATGAGCGATCGGAAAGACCGAGAGCTTGTCTTATTGTGCCAAGTCTTCTCCCAGCAACCAAGCTTGGACAATTCTGTGGGCAAGATTTAGTTGCTGCGGTTATAAATTACAAATCAGGCAGTTCATGGCATAATTTTGTCGTGGCTTCGGCCTACTTCCCCTACGATTCCGTTCTACCACCTCCACCAAGGGAAGTAGCGGAACTCGTAGAGTACTGCGAATCGAAAAAGATGGGTCTCGTTATCTGTTGTGACGCTAATGCTCAGAACATCTTCTGGGGCAGCAGCAAATGTAACAGAAGAGGGTCGTATCTTCTCGATTTCGCACTTTCGTCTGGCTTGACCATAAACAACGTTAGATCGCAACCAACGTTTGTCACGACAAGAAGACAGGAGGTGATTGACTTAACGTCATCAAATAGATATCTCAAGGATTCACAGACTGAAAAGTTCTGTCGGAAGTGTCCATGTCGGACCATAGAAACATAGAGTTCCGAATCGAATGCGAAACCAATATCTCGCAGAGGAGCAGGAACCCTAGGAGAACAAACTGGCCAAAGTTTAGGGAAGAGTTAGCAAGTCGCACGGTGCCTCTCCCAAAACTCAAAACGAGGTACAAGGTTTAGGTGGCAGTTCGGAACCTGAATGACACCCTAACCCAATGCCTTGAACTGACATGCCCAGTCAAAAAACCCCCCTGCAGAACCCCTGTTCCGTGGTGGAACTCGGAATTGCAGAGAAAGCGCAAGGAAACCAGAAAACTTCTGAATAGGTCACTTAAGACCAATCTGGAAGAGGACTGGGACCTGTATCGATTAAAAAAAAAGAATATAAAAGGCTTATTCGAGCTTCAAAAAGTGCCTCTTATAAAGATTTTTGTGGGAAAATCGAAACACTCAGTGAAACCAGCAGACTAGTGAAAGTCCTCAAAAGGGACAAAGCAGTGAGACTGGACACACTAAGAAAACCAGACGGTACCTAAACCGAGTCTAAAGCTGAGACCCTCCAACTCATGCTTGAGACTCATTTCCCTGGGAACCGGATCACAGTTTGCTCAAAACCAGTGCCGATTTCCGAAACTGGGGATGAGCAGACAAATTCTACTCGCAGAAGCTGGTATATTTCATCGCTCGTCGTAACTGATGAAGCCATCAAGTACGCTGTAGCGTCTTTTGATGGTTTCAAGTCACCCGGCACCGATGGCATATATGCAGCACTGCTGCAAAAGGGCATGGACCCTATACTGCCGGCTCTGAAAAGAATTTTCACTGCCAGCCTCGCGCTGGCATACATTCCAAGTACCTGGCGTACAGTGAGGGTAGCCTTTATACCGAAAACTGGTAAAGGAGACTAATCACTCGTCAAAAACTTCAGGCCTATCAGTCTCACCTCCCTCATGCTAAAATGCTTGGAGAGGCTGGTCGAACTGCACATGCGCAAAAACGCTCTGCGTAGAGGAATCATTGGTGTTGTGGATAAGGGCAATGCTAATGAACAGGACTATAATCGCGGAGGCGGAGCGTGACAAGTTTGTAATGTCGGAGGTTAACAAGGGCTGCCCCCAAGGCGGGGTCCTGTCTCCCCTCCTATGGTGCATGCTGGTTGATTCTCTGCTTTCCATTTTGAATAGTTCTATCACCTATGCCCAGGCTTATGCAGACGACGTAGCCGTATTGGTTACCGGACCATGTCTTGCGGCCGTCAGCGCACGCGGACAGGCGGCTCTTGACACGATCGATAGCTGGTGTACCAAGAATGGGATTTCCGTCAACCCTCTTAAAACTGAGGTTGTTCTCTTTACGAGAAGGAGAAATATGACTGGTTTGACTCGACTGGTACTTAAAGGCGTCAATATCCCACTTTCCAATGAAGCCAAATATCTAGGTGTTATCCTGGACAGTAAACTTCTCTGGAAAAGACACATTGAGACGAAAACCTCCAAGGCGCTGTCAGTCTTCTGGCAATGCAAGGGAGTTTTCGGAAAAACCTGGGGTCTATCACCCAAAAGATCCGTTTGGATCTATACGGCAATGATAAGACCACTCCTCTCTTATGCATCAGTCGTTTGGTGGAACAAGCTTTCGCGTAAATACGTGACTGCCGCTTTCACCAAGTTTCAAAGAACAGTTTGTCTCGGCTGCACAGGGGCATTCCCCAGCACGCCTGGCTCTGCTCTTGATGCTCTGATTAATCTCCCCCCCTTGATCACCACATCATGGGATGTACACTCAAGGCCATCTCTCGACTAAAAAGAAATGGTCTTTGGTTCCACTCGCACTGGAGCTTTGATGACCTCGCACACCGCATCTCCTATGATACTACTCTCATGGACATGCCGTCTGATGCGAGGTCGCCAATAACACAATAGCGACGCTTTTACAAAGTCGACTTTCCACGTGTCCTGGGCTGGCTGTGGCCAGAAACTGAACCGGGAAAGGAATGTAGTCGGATTTTCACGGACGGCTCCAAGACAACGGAGGGTTCTGGAGCTGGAGCCTTCGTGGAAAACGACAACTTTAGAATTCACACCTCCTTAGGAAACTCCGCGTCGGTCTTCCAGGCGGAAGCCTTCACGATCCTAATGGCCACCAACTACATTGTGAAGAATAGGTGGAAGGGAAGAAGTATCTGCGTCTGCAGCGACAGTCAAGCTGTGCTCAAGGCCTTACTCAACCTCAATTCGGTCGGCAGGCTGAATTCGCTAAGACTTGTCTGGGTCCCTGGTCATCACGGGATCCTGGGAAACGAAACTGCCGATGAACTAGCTAGGCTAGGTTCAGCAGAGGCATTCGTAGGACCCGAACCCGCCTTGGGATTACCCGCGTCCCTGGTCAGGGCCTCCGTCGATGGTTGGGTATCCCCACAGTACAACCAGAGATGGCGTGACTCTCCAGGATGCAGGGTGACCAAGAGTATGCTCCCAAACGTCTGCAAGAAATCCGCTTCTTTTCTGCTATCCCTAGACAGAAACGAGTGCAGAAGACTTGTTGGCGTATTAACGGGACACTTTACCTTCGCTATGCACCTGATTCGGCTTGGGCTTACTGATGTCACTCTCTGCGACGCCTGTGGAGAAGGTGAAGACACTTCAGAGCACTTTCTCTGTCAGTGTCCAACCTTCGCTCGTATCAGGTGGCGATTATTTGGCGCTGATGTGGTGGGAACTGAAAACCTAAGTTCTATATCACAGAAGCGCATCTTGGTTTTTCTTCGGAAAACCAAGAAATTATATTAAATGAAGGCTACTGCCTGATAGTACAATGGACCAGTATTTGAGTCTGAGTGCTCCAGTGTAGTTGATCCAAACCTCCAACAAAAAAAGAAAAAAAAAAAATGAAATATTTAGTTATTAATGATTTTTCGATTTAGATGGAAAGTAGTCTACAGTTGGACGAAAAATGTTCAATGTATGAAATTTTTGATTTTTGATGATTTTTGAAGTTTAGAGGATGGAAAATTGAAATAGTATGAAAAATGTAATTTTTGGTGAGAAATGGACTACTAATGGATGAAAAATATTCATACTATGAAATATTTAGTTATTAATGATTGTTCGATTTTGATGGAAAGTAGTCTACCGTTGGACGACAAAATTACAATGTATGAAATTGTTGTTTTTTTTTAAGTTTAATGGTAAGTGGACTAGCATGGGATGACAAATTGACATAGTATGAAAAATGTGATTTTTGATGAGAAATGGACTACCATGGGATGACAAATTTTCATGGTATGAAATTTTTAGTTTTTGATGATTTTTCGATTTTGGTGGTAAGTGGACTACCGAGGGACGACAAATTTTCAATGTATGAAATTTTTAATTTTTGATGATTTTTGAAGTTTACTGGTAAGTGGGCTACTATGGGATGACAAATTGACATAGTATGCAAAATGTGATTTTTGATGAGAAATGGACTACCATGGGATGACAAATTTTCATGGTATGAAATTTTTAGTTTTTGGTGATTTTTCGATTTTGATGGTAAGTGGACTACCGTAGGACGACAAATTTTCAATGTATGAAATTTTTTATTTTTGATGATTTTTGAAGTTTAGTGGTAAATGGACTACCATGGGATGTAAAATTGAAATAGTATGAAAAATGTGATTTTTGCTGAGAAATGGACTAGCATGGTATGAGAAATATTCATAGTATGAAAATTTGAATTATTGATGTTTTTTTCGAATTTGGTGGTTAGTGGACTACCGTGGGATGAAAAATTGAAATAGTATGAAAAATGTGATTTTTGATGGGAATTGGACTACCATGGGATGACAAATTTTCATGGTATGAAATTTTTAGTTTTTGATGATTTTCCGATTTTGGTGGTAAGTGGACTACCGAGGGACGACAAATTTTCAATGTATGAAATTTTTGATTTTTGATGATTTTTGAAGTTTAGTGGTAAGTGGACTACCATGGGATGACAAATTGACATAGTATGAAAAATGTGATTTTTGATGGGAATTGGACTACCATGGGATGACAAATTTTCATGGTATGAAATTTTTAGTTTTTGATGATTTTTCGATTTTGGTGGTAAGTGGACTACCGAGGGACGACAAATTTTCAATGTATGAAATTTTTGATTTTTGACGATTTTTGAAGTTTAGTGGTAAATGGACTACCATGGGATGACAAATTGACATGGTATGAAAAATTTTGTTTTTGATGAGAAATGGACTACCATGGGATGACAAATTTTCATGGTATGAAATTTTTAGTTTTTGATGATTTTTCGATTTTGGTGGTAAGTGGACTACCGAGGGACGACAAATTTTCAATGTATGAAATTTTTTATATTTGATGATTTTTGAAGTTTAGTGGTAAGTGGACTACCATGGGATGACCAATTGACATTCTATGAAAAATGTGATTTTTGATGAGAATTTGACTACCATGGGACGACAAATTTTCATGGTATGAAATTTTTAGTTTTTGATGATTTTTCGATTTTGGTGGTAAGTGGACTACCGAGGGACGACAAATTTTCAATGTATGAAGTTTTTGATTTTTGATGAGTTTTGAAGTATAGTGGTAAGTGGACTACCATAGGATGACAAATTGACATAGTATGCAAAATGTGATTTTTGATGAGAAATGGACTACCATGGGACGACAAATTTTCATGGTATGAAATTTTTAGTTTTTGATGATTTTTCGATTTTGGTGGTAATCGGACTGCCGAGGGACGACAAATTTTCAATGTATGAAGTTTTTGATTTTTGATGGTTTTTGAAGTTTAGTGGTAAGTGGACAACCATGGGATGACAAATTGACATAGTATGCAAAATGTGATTTTTGATGAGAAATGGACTACCATGGGACGACAAATTTTCATGGTATGAAATTTTTAGGTTTTGATGATTTTTCGATTTTGGTGGTAAGTGGACTACCGAGGGACGACAAATTTTCAATGTATGAAATTTTGATTTTTGATGATTTTTGAAGTTTAGTGGTAAGTGGACCACCATGGCATGAAAAATTTACATGGTATGAAAAATGTTGTTTTTGATGAGAAATGGACTACCATGGGATGACAAATTTTCATGGTATGAAATTTTTAGTTTTTGATTTTTCGATTTTGGTGGTAAGTGGACTACCGTGGGACGACAAATTTTCAATGTATGAAATTTTTGATATTTAATGATTTTTGAAGTTTAGTGGTAAGTGGACTACCATGGGATGACAAATTGACATAGTATGAAAAATTTTGTTTTTGATGAGAAATGGACTACCATGGGATGACAAATTTTCATGGTATGAAATTTTTAGTTTTTGATGATTTTTCGATTTTGGTGGTAAGTGGACTACCGAGGGACGACCAATTTTCAATGTATGAAATTTTTGATTTTTGATGATTTTTGAAGTTTAGTGGTAAGTGGACTACCATGGGATGACAAATTGACATAGTACGAAAAATGTGATTTTTGATGAGAAATGGACTACCATGGGATGACAAATTTCCATGGTATGAAATTTTTAGTTTTTGATGATTTTTCGATTTTGGTGGTAAGTGGACTACCGAGGGACGACAAATTTTCAATGTATGAAATTTTTGATTTTTGATGATTTTTGGAGTTCAGTGGTAAGTGGACTACCATGGGATGACAAATTGACATAGTATGAAAAATGTGATTTTTGATGAGAAATGGACTACCATGGGATGACAAATTTTCATGGTATGAAATTTTTAGTTTTTGATGATTTTTCGATTTTGGTGGTAAGTGGACTACCGTGGGACGACAAATTTTCAATGTATGAAATTTTTGATTTTTGATGATTTTTGAAGTTTAGTGGTAATTGGACTACCATGGGATGACAAATTGACATAGTATGAAAAATGTGATTTTTGCTTAGAAATGGACTAGCATGGAAATATTCATAGTATGAAAATTTGAATTATTGATGTTTTTTCGAATTTGGTGGTTAGTGGACTACCGTGGGATGAAAAATTGAAATAGTATGAAAAATGTTATTTTTGGTGAGAAATGGACTACCAATCTATGAAAAATTTTCATAGTATGAAATAGAAAAGAAAAAAGCGAAAAACATCTTCGCAAGGTCCCGTTGGCAGCACTCCCCGCACGCAAGGTCCGCAAGATACCGGTGCCGCACCCAACTCTGGCTGCGGCTCGGACGAGCGGAAATTGACTGCTGCGGGTGAGCTTGCCTACAGACTCAAACTCGCGGCAAGCGGAGAACGAAATCCGCAGTCCTATAAAAAGGCTGCTATCTCTTCTCTGCTGCTGCTTAGGTGGAGAACGCTCTCTTCCAAGTGGAGGGCTGTGCTCTGGAAAACGGAACCTTTTTGGTGAAGTGCTCCACACAGCAATCTCTTGAGTGGCTGAGCATCTCCGTGCCGAAAATCTCCCCTCTGGGAACCACAAGTTTTGAGGTTCTCAGGCCCACAAAACTCACGCGCGCCATCTGCTGGATCCCGGGGCCACTCAGAAACACCGCGAATGTGCTGGCGCGTCTCAGCATCCAGAACCCTGGTCTCGAAACCAGAAGGTGGAAGGTTTTCTCCCACAGACAGAGCAAGAACCGGGAAAACAAAGACGGTTCTACTCTCGTAGTGGGCCTAGACCGACCTTCGGCTGAGACCATCGTCTCCAGATACGGCTCTCGTCCCTATCTGCACCTTGGACGGATTAACTTCCGCCTCATGTCCAAGGTTTGCGAATAAGGGATGTTTTCCACGGTAACTCTGCATGCCACTGTTTACCCAGATAAACCTTCATCATTCTAAGGATGCCACTGCAATTCTATGTAGCAGACTTTCCATGATGAAGACTAAATCACACATCGTGTCTATCCAGGAACCATGGGTGTGGAAAAATCGCATCTGTGGCCTTGGTAGTCTACGAGGCTTTTCCCCACTCTACGATGAGCGATCGGAAAGACCGAGAGCTTGTCTTATTGTGCCAAGTCTTCTCCCAGCAACCAAGCTGGGACAATTTTAGATTTAGTTGCTGCGGTTATAAATTACAAATCAGGCAGTTCTTGGCATAATTTTGTCGTGGCTTTGGCCTACTTCCCCTACGATTCCGTTCTACCACCTCCACCAAGGGAAGAAGCGGAACTCGTAGAGTACTGCGAATCGAAAAAGATGGGTCTCGTTATCTGTTGTGACGCTAATGCTCACAACATCTTCTGGGGCAGCAGCAAATGTAACAGAAGAGGGTCGTATCTTCTCGATTTCGCACTTTCGTCTGGCTTGACCATAAACAACGTTAGATCGCAACCAACGTTTGTCACGACAAGAAGACAGGAGGTGATTGACTTAACGTCGTCAAATAGATATCTCAAGGATTCACAGACTGGAAAGTTCTGTCGGAAGTGTCCATGTCGGACCATAGAAACATAGAGTTCCGAATCGAATGCGAAACCAATATCTCGCAGAGGAGCAGGAACCCTAGGAGAACAAACTGGCCAAAGTTTAGGGAAGAGTTAGCTAGTCGCACGGTGCCTCTCCCAAAACTCAAAACGAGGTACAAGGTTTAGGTGGCAGTTCGGAACCTGAATGACACCCTAACCCAATGCCTTGAACTGACATGCCCAGTCAAAAAACCCCCCTGCAGAACCCCTGTTCCGTGGTGGAACTCGGAATTGCAGAGAAAGCGCAAGGAAACCAGAAAACTTCTGAATAGGTCACTTAAGACCAATCTGGAAAAGGACTGGGACCTGTATCGATTAAAACAAAAAGAATATAAAAGGCTTATTCGAGCTTCAAAAAGTGCCTCTTATAAAGATTTTTGTGGGAAAATCGAAACACTCAGTGAAACCAGCAGACTAGTGAAAGTCCTCAAAAGGGACAAAGCAGTGAGACTGGACACACTAAGAAAACCAGACGGTACCTACACCGAGTCTTAAGCTGAGACCCTCCAACTCATGCTTGAGACTCATTTCCCTGGGAACCGGATCACAGTTGGCTCAAAACCAGTGCCGATTTCCGAAACTGGGGATGAGCAGACAAATTCTACTCGCAGAAGCTGGTATATTTCATCGCTCGTCGTAACTGATGAAGCCATCAAGTACGCTGTAGCGTCTTTTGATGGTTTCAAGTCACCCGGCACCGATGGCATATATGCAGCACTGCTGCAAAAGGGAATGGACCCTATACTGCCGGCTCTGAAAAGAATTTTCACTGCCAGCCTCGCGCTGGCATACATTCCAAGTACCTGGCGTACAGTGAGGGTAGCCTTTATACCGAAAACTGGTAAAGGAGACTACTCACTCGTCAAAAACTTCAGGCCTATCAGTCTCACCTCCCTCATGCTAAAATGCTTGGAGAGGCTGGTCGAACTGCACATGCGCAAAAACGCTCTGCGTAGAGGAATCATTGGTGTTGTGGATAAGGGCAATGCTAATGAACAGGACTATAATCGCGGAGGCGGAGCGTGACAAGTTTGTAATGTCGGAGGTTAACAAGGGCTGCCCCCAAGGCGGGGTCCTGTCTCCCCTCCTATGGTGCATGCTGGTTGATTCTCTGCTTTCCATTTTGAATAGTTCTATCACCTATGCCCAGGCTTATGCAGACGACGTAGCCGTATTGGTTACCGGACCATGTCTTGCGGCCGTCAGCGCACGCGGACAGGCGGCTCTTGACACGATCGATAGCTGGTGTACCAAGAATGGGATTTCCGTCAACCCTCTTAAAACTGAGGTTGTTCTCTTTACGAGAAGGAGAAATATGACTGGTTTGACTCGACTGGTACTTAAAGGCGTCAATATCCCACTTTCCAATGAAGCCAAATATCTAGGTGTTATCCTGGACAGTAAACTTCTCTGGAAAAGACACATTGAGACGAAAACCTCCAAGGCGCTGTCAGTCTTCTGGCAATGCAAGGGAGTTTTCGGAAAAACCTGGGGTCTATCACCCAAAAGATCCGTTTGGATCTATACGGCAATGATAAGACCACTCCTCTCTTATGCATCAGTCGTTTGGTGGAACAAGCTTTCGCGTAAATACGTGACTGCCGCTTTCACCAAGTTTCAAAGAACAGTTTGTCTCGGCTGCACAGGGGCATTCCCCAGCACGCCTGGCTCTGCTCTTGATGCTCTGATTAATCTCCCCCCGCCCCCCCCCCCCCCCCCTTGATCACCACATCATGGGATGTACACTCAAGGCCATCTCTCGACTAAAAAGAAATGGTCTTTGGTTCCACTCGCACTGGAGCTTTGATGACCTCGCACACCGCATCTCCTATGATACTACTCTCATGGACATGCCGTCTGATGCGAGGTCGCCAATAACACAATAGCGACGCTTTTACAAAGTCGACTTTCCACGTGTCCTGGGCTGGCTGTGGCCAGAAACTGAACCGGGAAAGGAATGTAGTCGGATTTTCACGGACGGCTCCAAGACAACGGAGGGTTCTGGAGCTGGAGCCTTCGTGGAAAACGACAACTTTAGAATTCACACCTCCTTAGGAAACTCCGCGTCGGTCTTCCAGGCGGAAGCCTTCACGATCCTAATGGCCACCAACTACATTGTGAAGAATAGGTGGAAGGGAAGAAGTATCTGCGTCTGCAGCGACAGTCAAGCTGTGCTCAAGGCCTTACTCAACCTCAATTCGGTCGGCAGGCTGAATTCGCTAAGACTTGTCTGGGTCCCTGGTCATCACGGGATCCTGGGAAACGAAACTGCCGATGAACTAGCTAGGCTAGGTTCAGCAGAGGCATTCGTAGGACCCGAACCCGCCTTGGGATTACCCGCGTCCCTGGTCAGGGCCTCCGTCGATGGTTGGGTATCCCCACAGTACAACCAGAGATGGCGTGACTCTCCAGGATGCAGGGTGACCAAGAGTATGCTCCCAAACGTCTGCAAGAAATCCGCTTCTTTTCTGCTATCCCTAGACAGAAACGAGTGCAGAAGACTTGTTGGCGTATTAACGGGACACTTTACCTTCGCTATGCACCTGATTCGGCTTGGGCTTACTGATGTCACTCTCTGCGACGCCTGTGGAGAAGGTGAAGACACTTCAGAGCACTTTCTCTGTCAGTGTCCAACCTTCGCTCGTATCAGGTGGCGATTATTTGGCGCTGATGTGGTGGGAACTGAAAACCTAAGTTCTATATCACAGAAGCGCATCTTGGTTTTTCTTCGGAAAACCAAGAAATTATATTAAATGAAGGCTACTGCCTGATAGTACAATGGACCAGTATTTGAGTCTGAGTGCTCCAGTGTAGTTGATCCAAACCTCCAACAAAAAAAGAAAAAAAAAATGAAATATTTAGTTATTAATGATTTTTCGATTTAGATGGAAAGTAGTCTACAGTTGGACGAAAAATGTTCAATGTATGAAATTTTTGATTTTTGATGATTTTTGAAGTTTAGAGGATGGAAAATTGAAATAGTATGAAAAATGTAATTTTTGGTGAGAAATGGACTACTAATGGATGAAAAATATTCATACTATGAAATATTTAGTTATTAATGATTTTTCGATTTTGATGGAAAGTAGTCTACCGTTGGACGACAAAATTTCAATGTATGAAATTGTTGGTTTTTTTTAAGTTTAATGGTAAGTGGACTAGCATGGGATGACAAATTGACATAGTATGAAAAATGTGATTTTTGATGAGAAATGGACTACCATGGGATGACAAATTTTCATGGTATGAAATTTTTAGTTTTTGATGATTTTTCGATTTTGGTGGTAAGTGGACTACCGAGGGACGACAAATTTTCAATGTATGAAATTTTTAATTTTTGATGATTTTTGAAGTTTACTGGTAAGTGGGCTACTATGGGATGACAAATTGACATAGTATGCAAAATGTGATTTTTGATGAGAAATGGACTACCATGGGATGACAAATTTTCATGGTATGAAATTTTTAGTTTTTGGTGATTTTTCGATTTTGATGGTAAGTGGACTACCGTAGGACGACAAATTTTCAATGTATGAAATTTTTTATTTTTGATGATTTTTGAAGTTTAGTGGTAAATGGACTACCATGGGATGTAAAATTGAAATAGTATGAAAAATGTGATTTTTGATGGGAATTGGACTACCATGGGATGACAAATTTTCATGGTATGAAATTTTTAGTTTTTGATGATTTTCCGATTTTGGTGGTAAGTGGACTACCGAGGGACGACAAATTTTCAATGTATGAAATTTTTGATTTTTGATGATTTTTGAAGTTTAGTGGTAAGTGGACTACCATGGGATGACAAATTGACATAGTATGAAAAATGTGATTTTTGATGGGAATTGGACTACCATGGGATGACAAATTTTCATGGTATGAAATTTTTAGTTTTTGATGATTTTTCGATTTTGGTGGTAAGTGGACTACCGAGGGACGACAAATTTTCAATGTATGAAATTTTTGATTTTTGACGATTTTTGAAGTTTAGTGGTAAATGGACTACCATGGGATGACAAATTGACATGGTATGAAAAATTTTGTTTTTGATGAGAAATGGACTACCATGGGATGACAAATTTTCATGGTATGAAATTTTTAGTTTTTGATGATTTTTCGATTTTGGTGGTAAGTGGACTACCGAGGGACGACAAATTTTCAATGTATGAAATTTTTTATATTTGATGATTTTTGAAGTTTAGTGGTAAGTGGACTACCATGGGATGACCAATTGACATTCTATGAAAAATGTGATTTTTGATGAGAATTTGACTACCATGGGACGACAAATTTTCATGGTATGAAATTTTTAGTTTTTGATGATTTTTCGATTTTGGTGGTAAGTGGACTACCGAGGGACGACAAATTTTCAATGTATGAAGTTTTTGATTTTTGATGAGTTTTGAAGTATAGTGGTAAGTGGACTACCATAGGATGACAAATTGACATAGTATGCAAAATGTGATTTTTGATGAGAAATGGACTACCATGGGACGACAAATTTTCATGGTATGAAATTTTTAGTTTTTGATGATTTTTCGATTTTGGTGGTAATCGGACTGCCGAGGGACGACAAATTTTCAATGTATGAAGTTTTTGATTTTTGATGGTTTTTGAAGTTTAGTGGTAAGTGGACAACCATGGGATGACAAATTGACATAGTATGCAAAATGTGATTTTTGATGAGAAATGGACTACCATGGGACGACAAATTTTCATGGTATGAAATTTTTAGGTTTTGATGATTTTTCGATTTTGGTGGTAAGTGGACTACCGAGGGACGACAAATTTTCAATGTATGAAATTTTGATTTTTGATGATTTTTGAAGTTTAGTGGTAAGTGGACCACCATGGCATGAAAAATTTACATGGTATGAAAAATGTTGTTTTTGATGAGAAATGGACTACCATGGGATGACAAATTTTCATGGTATGAAATTTTTAGTTTTTGATTTTTCGATTTTGGTGGTAAGTGGACTACCGTGGGACGACAAATTTTCAATGTATGAAATTTTTGATATTTAATGATTTTTGAAGTTTAGTGGTAAGTGGACTACCATGGGATGACAAATTGACATAGTATGAAAAATGTGATTTTTGATGAGAATTTGACTACCATGGGATGACAAATTTTCATGGTATGAAATTTTTAGTTTTTGATGATTTTTCGATTTTGGTGGTAAGTGGACTACCGAGGGACGACAAATTTTTAATGTATGAAATTTTTGATTTTTGATGATTTTTGAAGTTTAGTGGTAAATGGACTACCATGGGATGACAAATTGACATGGTATGAAAAATTTTGTTTTTGATGAGAAATGGACTACCATGGGATGACAAATTTTCATGGTATGAAATTTTTAGTTTTTGATGATTTTTCGATTTTGGTGGTAAGTGGACTACCGAGGGACGACAAATTTTCAATGTATGAAATTTTTGATTTTTGATGATTTTTGAAGTTTAGCGGTAAGTGGACTACCATGGGATGACAAATTGACATAGTACGAAAAATGTGATTTTTGATGAGAAATGGACTACCATGGGATGACAAATTTCCATGGTATGAAATTTTTAGTTTTTGATGATTTTTCGATTTTGGTGGTAAGTGGACTACCGAGGGACGACAAATTTTCAATGTATGAAATTTTTGATTTTTGATGATTTTTGGAGTTTAGTGGTAAGTGGACTACCATGGGATGACCAATTGACATTCTATGAAAAATGTGATTTTTGATGAGAATTTGACTACCATGGGACGACAAATTTTCATGGTATGAAATTTTTAGTTTTTGATGATTTTTCGATTTTGGTGGTAAGTGGACTACCGAGGGACGACAAATTTTCAATGTATGAAGTTTTTGATTTTTGATGAGTTTTGAAGTATAGTGGTAAGTGGACTACCATAGGATGACAAATTGACATAGTATGCAAAATGTGATTTTTGATGAGAAATGGACTACCATGGGACGACAAATTTTCATGGTATGAAATTTTTAGTTTTTGATGATTTTTCGATTTTGGTGGTAATCGGACTGCCGAGGGACGACAAATTTTCAATGTATGAAGTTTTTGATTTTTGATGGTTTTTGAAGTTTAGTGGTAAGTGGACAACCATGGGATGACAAATTGACATAGTATGCAAAATGTGATTTTTGATGAGAAATGGACTACCATGGGACGACAAATTTTCATGGTATGAAATTTTTAGGTTTTGATGATTTTTCGATTTTGGTGGTAAGTGGACTACCGAGGGACGACAAATTTTCAATGTATGAAATTTTGATTTTTGATGATTTTTGAAGTTTAGTGGTAAGTGGACCACCATGGCATGAAAAATTTACATGGTATGAAAAATGTTGTTTTTGATGAGAAATGGACTACCATGGGATGACAAATTTTCATGGTATGAAATTTTTAGTTTTTGATTTTTCGATTTTGGTGGTAAGTGGACTACCGTGGGACGACAAATTTTCAATGTATGAAATTTTTGATATTTAATGATTTTTGAAGTTTAGTGGTAAGTGGACTACCATGGGATGACAAATTGACATAGTATGAAAAATGTGATTTTTGATGAGAATTTGACTACCATGGGATGACAAATTTTCATGGTATGAAATTTTTAGTTTTTGATGATTTTTCGATTTTGGTGGTAAGTGGACTACCGAGGGACGACAAATTTTTAATGTATGAAATTTTTGATTTTTGATGATTTTTGAAGTTTAGTGGTAAATGGACTACCATGGGATGACAAATTGACATGGTATGAAAAATTTTGTTTTTGATGAGAAATGGACTACCATGGGATGACAAATTTTCATGGTATGAAATTTTTAGTTTTTGATGATTTTTCGATTTTGGTGGTAAGTGGACTACCGAGGGACGACAAATTTTCAATGTATGAAATTTTTGATTTTTGATGATTTTTGAAGTTTAGTGGTAAGTGGACTACCATGGGATGACAAATTGACATAGTACGAAAAATGTGATTTTTGATGAGAAATGGACTACCATGGGATGACAAATTTCCATGGTATGAAATTTTTAGTTTTTGATGATTTTTCGATTTTGGTGGTAAGTGGACTACCGAGGGACGACAAATTTTCAATGTATGAAATTTTTGATTTTTGATGATTTTTGGAGTTTAGTGGTAAGTGGACTACCATGGGATGACAAATTGACATAGTATGAAAAATGTGATTTTTGATGAGAAATGGACTACCATGGGATGACAAATTTTCATGGTATGAAATTTTTAGTTTTTGATGATTTTTCGATTTTGGTGGTAAGTGGACTACCGTGGGACGACAAATTTTCAATGTATGAAATTTTTGATTTTTGATGATTTTTGAAGTTTAGTGGTAATTGGACTACCATGGGATGACAAATTGACATAGTATGAAAAATGTGATTTTTGCTTAGAAATGGACTAGCATGGAAATATTCATAGTATGAAAATTTGAATTATTGATGTTTTTTCGAATTTGGTGGTTAGTGGACTACCGTGGGATGAAAAATTGAAATAGTATGAAAAATGTGATTTTTGGTGAGAAATGGACTACCAATCTATGAAAAATTTTCATAGTATGAAATAGAAAAGAAAAAAGCGAAAAACATCTTCGCAAGGTTCCGTTGGCAGCACTCCCCGCACGCAAGGTCCGCAAGATACCGGTGCCGCACCCAACTCTGGCTGCGGCTCGGACGAGCGGAAATTGACTGCTGCGGGTGAGCTTGCCTACAGACTCAAACTCGCGGCAAGCGGAGAACGAAATCCGCAGTCCTATAAAAAGGCTGCTATCTCTTCTCTGCTGCTGCTTAGGTGGAGAACGCTCTCTTCCAAGTGGAGGGCTGTGCTCTGGAAAACGGAACCTTTTTGGTGAAGTGCTCCACACAGCAATCTCTTGAGTGGCTGAGCATCTCCGTGCCGAAAATCTCCCCTCTGGGAACCACAAGTTTTGAGGTTCTCAGGCCCACAAAACTCACGCGCGCCATCTGCTGGATCCCGGGGCCACTCAGAAACACCGCGAATGTGCTGGCGCGTCTCAGCATCCAGAACCCTGGTCTCGAAACCAGAAGGTGGAAGGTTTTCTCCCACAGACAGAGCAAGAACCGGGAAAACAAAGACGGTTCTACTCTCGTAGTGGGCCTAGACCGACCTTCGGCTGAGACCATCGTCTCCAGATACGGCTCTCGTCCCTATCTGCACCTTGGACGGATTAACTTCCGCCTCATGTCCAAGGTTTGCGAATAAGGGATGTTTTCCACGGTAACTCTGCATGCCACTGTTTACCCAGATAAACCTTCATCATTCTAAGGATGCCACTGCAATTCTATGTAGCAGACTTTCCATGATGAAGACTAAATCACACATCGTGTCTATCCAGGAACCATGGGTGTGGAAAAATCGCATCTGTGGCCTTGGTAGTCTACGAGGCTTTTCCCCACTCTACGATGAGCGATCGGAAAGACCGAGAGCTTGTCTTATTGTGCCAAGTCTTCTCCCAGCAACCAAGCTGGGACAATTTTAGATTTAGTTGCTGCGGTTATAAATTACAAATCAGGCAGTTCTTGGCATAATTTTGTCGTGGCTTTGGCCTACTTCCCCTACGATTCCGTTCTACCACCTCCACCAAGGGAAGAAGCGGAACTCGTAGAGTACTGCGAATCGAAAAAGATGGGTCTCGTTATCTGTTGTGACGCTAATGCTCACAACATCTTCTGGGGCAGCAGCAAATGTAACAGAAGAGGGTCGTATCTTCTCGATTTCGCACTTTCGTCTGGCTTGACCATAAACAACGTTAGATCGCAACCAACGTTTGTCACGACAAGAAGACAGGAGGTGATTGACTTAACGTCGTCAAATAGATATCTCAAGGATTCACAGACTGGAAAGTTCTGTCGGAAGTGTCCATGTCGGACCATAGAAACATAGAGTTCCGAATCGAATGCGAAACCAATATCTCGCAGAGGAGCAGGAACCCTAGGAGAACAAACTGGCCAAAGTTTAGGGAAGAGTTAGCTAGTCGCACGGTGCCTCTCCCAAAACTCAAAACGAGGTACAAGGTTTAGGTGGCAGTTCGGAACCTGAATGACACCCTAACCCAATGCCTTGAACTGACATGCCCAGTCAAAAAACCCCCCTGCAGAACCCCTGTTCCGTGGTGGAACTCGGAATTGCAGAGAAAGCGCAAGGAAACCAGAAAACTTCTGAATAGGTCACTTAAGACCAATCTGGAAAAGGACTGGGACCTGTATCGATTAAAACAAAAAGAATATAAAAGGCTTATTCGAGCTTCAAAAAGTGCCTCTTATAAAGATTTTTGTGGGAAAATCGAAACACTCAGTGAAACCAGCAGACTAGTGAAAGTCCTCAAAAGGGACAAAGCAGTGAGACTGGACACACTAAGAAAACCAGACGGTACCTACACCGAGTCTTAAGCTGAGACCCTCCAACTCATGCTTGAGACTCATTTCCCTGGGAACCGGATCACAGTTGGCTCAAAACCAGTGCCGATTTCCGAAACTGGGGATGAGCAGACAAATTCTACTCGCAGAAGCTGGTATATTTCATCGCTCGTCGTAACTGATGAAGCCATCAAGTACGCTGTAGCGTCTTTTGATGGTTTCAAGTCACCCGGCACCGATGGCATATATGCAGCACTGCTGCAAAAGGGAATGGACCCTATACTGCCGGCTCTGAAAAGAATTTTCACTGCCAGCCTCGCGCTGGCATACATTCCAAGTACCTGGCGTACAGTGAGGGTAGCCTTTATACCGAAAACTGGTAAAGGAGACTACTCACTCGTCAAAAACTTCAGGCCTATCAGTCTCACCTCCCTCATGCTAAAATGCTTGGAGAGGCTGGTCGAACTGCACATGCGCAAAAACGCTCTGCGTAGAGGAATCATTGGTGTTGTGGATAAGGGCAATGCTAATGAACAGGACTATAATCGCGGAGGCGGAGCGTGACAAGTTTGTAATGTCGGAGGTTAACAAGGGCTGCCCCCAAGGCGGGGTCCTGTCTCCCCTCCTATGGTGCATGCTGGTTGATTCTCTGCTTTCCATTTTGAATAGTTCTATCACCTATGCCCAGGCTTATGCAGACGACGTAGCCGTATTGGTTACCGGACCATGTCTTGCGGCCGTCAGCGCACGCGGACAGGCGGCTCTTGACACGATCGATAGCTGGTGTACCAAGAATGGGATTTCCGTCAACCCTCTTAAAACTGAGGTTGTTCTCTTTACGAGAAGGAGAAATATGACTGGTTTGACTCGACTGGTACTTAAAGGCGTCAATATCCCACTTTCCAATGAAGCCAAATATCTAGGTGTTATCCTGGACAGTAAACTTCTCTGGAAAAGACACATTGAGACGAAAACCTCCAAGGCGCTGTCAGTCTTCTGGCAATGCAAGGGAGTTTTCGGAAAAACCTGGGGTCTATCACCCAAAAGATCCGTTTGGATCTATACGGCAATGATAAGACCACTCCTCTCTTATGCATCAGTCGTTTGGTGGAACAAGCTTTCGCGTAAATACGTGACTGCCGCTTTCACCAAGTTTCAAAGAACAGTTTGTCTCGGCTGCACAGGGGCATTCCCCAGCACGCCTGGCTCTGCTCTTGATGCTCTGATTAATCTCCCCCCCTTGATCACCACATCATGGGATGTACACTCAAGGCCATCTCTCGACTAAAAAGAAATGGTCTTTGGTTCCACTCGCACTGGAGCTTTGATGACCTCGCACACCGCATCTCCTATGATACTACTCTCATGGACATGCCGTCTGATGCGAGGTCGCCAATAACACAATAGCGACGCTTTTACAAAGTCGACTTTCCACGTGTCCTGGGCTGGCTGTGGCCAGAAACTGAACCGGGAAAGGAATGTAGTCGGATTTTCACGGACGGCTCCAAGACAACGGAGGGTTCTGGAGCTGGAGCCTTCGTGGAAAACGACAACTTTAGAATTCACACCTCCTTAGGAAACTCCGCGTCGGTCTTCCAGGCGGAAGCCTTCACGATCCTAATGGCCACCAACTACATTGTGAAGAATAGGTGGAAGGGAAGAAGTATCTGCGTCTGCAGCGACAGTCAAGCTGTGCTCAAGGCCTTATTCAACCTCAATTCGGTCGGCAGGCTGAATTCGCTAAGACTTGTCTGGGTCCCTGGTCATCACGGGATCCTGGGAAACGAAACTGCCGATGAACTAGCTAGGCTAGGTTCAGCAGAGGCATTCGTAGGACCCGAACCCGCCTTGGGATTACCCGCGTCCCTGGTCAGGGCCTCCGTCGATGGTTGGGTATCCCTACAGTACAACCAGAGATGGCGTGACTCTCCAGGATGCAGGGTGACCAAGAGTATGCTCCCAAACGTCTGCAAGAAATCCGCTTCTTTTCTGCTATCCCTAGACAGAAACGAGTGCAGAAGACTTGTTGGCGTATTAACGGGACACTTTACCTTCGCTATGCACCTGATTCGGCTTGGGCTTACTGATGTCACTCTCTGCGACGCCTGTGGAGAAGGTGAAGACACTTCAGAGCACTTTCTCTGTCAGTGTCCAACCTTCGCTCGTATCAGGTGGCGATTATTTGGCGCTGATGTGGTGGGAACTGAAAACCTAAGTTCTATATCACAGAAGCGCATCTTGGTTTTTCTTCGGAAAACCAAGAAATTATATTAAATGAAGGCTACTGCCTGATAGTACAATGGACCAGTATTTGAGTCTGAGTGCTCCAGTGTAGTTGATCCAAACCTCCAACAAAAAAAGAAAAAAAAAAAATGAAATATTAAGTTATTAATGATTTTTCGATTTAGATGGAAAGTAGTCTACAGTTGGACGAAAAATGTTCAATGTATGAAATTTTTGATTTTTGATGATTTTTGAAGTTTAGAGGATGGAAAATTGAAATAGTATGAAAAATGTAATTTTTGGTGAGAAATGGACTACTAATGGATGAAAAATATTCATACTATGAAATATTTAGTTATTAATGATTTTTCGATTTTGATGGAAAGTAGTCTACCGTTGGACGACAAAATTTCAATGTATGAAATTGTTGTTTTTTTTTAAGTTTAATGGTAAGTGGACTAGCATGGGATGACAAATTGACATAGTATGAAAAATGTGATTTTTGATGAGAAATGGACTACCATGAGATGACAAATTTTCATGGTATGAAATTTTTAGTTTTTGATGATTTTTCGATTTTGGTGGTAAGTGGACTACCGAGGGACGACAAATTTTCAATGTATGAAATTTTTAATTTTTGATGATTTTTGAAGTTTACTGGTAAGTGGGCTACTATGGGATGACAAATTGACATAGTATGCAAAATGTGATTTTTGATGAGAAATGGACTACCATGGGATGACAAATTTTCATGGTATGAAATTTTTAGTTTTTGGTGATTTTTCGATTTTGATGGTAAGTGGACTACCGTAGGACGACAAATTTTCAATGTATGAAATTTTTTATTTTTGATGATTTTTAAAGTTTAGTGGTAAATGGACTACCATGGGATGTAAAATTGAAATAGTATGAAAAATGTGATTTTTGATGGGAATTGGACTACCATGGGATGACAAATTTTCATGGTATGAAATTTTTAGTTTTTGATGATTTTCCGATTTTGGTGGTAAGTGGACTACCGAGGGACGACAAATTTTCAATGTATGAAATTTTTGATTTTTGATGATTTTTGAAGTTTAGTGGTAAGTGGACTACGGGATGACAAATTGACATAGTATGAAAAATGTGATTATTGATGGGAATTGGACTACCATGGGATGACAAATTTTCATGGTATGAAATTTTTAGTTTTTGATGATTTTTCGATTTTGGTGGTAAGTGGACTACCGAGGGACGACAAATTTTCAATGTATGAAATTTTTGATTTTTGACGATTTTTGAAGTTTAGTGGTAAATGGACTACCATGGGATGACAAATTGACATGGTATGAAAAATTTTGTTTTTGATGAGAAATGGACTACCATGGGATGACAAATTTTCATGGTATGAAATTTTTAGTTTTTGATGATTTTTCGATTTTGGTGGTAAGTGGACTACCGAGGGACGACAAATTTTCAATGTATGAAATTTTTTATATTTGATGATTTTTGAAGTTTAGTGGTAAGTGGACTACCATGGGATGACCAATTGACATTCTATGAAAAATGTGATTTTTGATGAGAATTTGACTACCATGCGACGACAAATTTTCATGGTATGAAATTTTTAGTTTTTGATGATTTTTCGATTTTGGTGGTAAGTGGACTACCGAGGGACGACAAATTTTCAATGTATGAAGTTTTTGATTTTTGATGAGTTTTGAAGTATAGTGGTAAGTGGACTACCATAGGATGACAAATTGACATAGTATGCACAATGTGATTTTTGATGAGAAATGGACTACCATGGGACGACAAATTTTCATGGTATGAAATTTTTAGTTTTTGATGATTTTTCGATTTTGGTGGTAATCGGACTGCCGAGGGACAACAAATTTTCAATGTATGAAGTTTTTGATTTTTGATGGTTTTTGAAGTTTAGTGGTAAGTGGACAACCATGGGATGACAAATTGACATAGTATGCAAAATGTGATTTTTGATGAGAAATGGACTACCATGGGACGACAAATTTTCATGGTATGAAATTTTTAGGTTTTGATGATTTTTCGATTTTGGTGGTAAGTGGACTACCGAGGGACGACAAATTTTCAATGTATGAAATTTTGATTTTTGATGATTTTTGAAGTTTAGTGGTAAGTGGACCACCATGGCATGAAAAATTTACATGGTATGAAAAATGTTGTTTTTGATGAGAAATGGACTACCATGGGATGACAAATTTTCATGGTATGAAATTTTTAGTTTTTGATTTTTCGATTTTGGTGGTAAGTGGACTACCGTGGGACGACAAATTTTCAATGTATGAAATTTTTGATATTTAATGATTTTTGAAGTTTAGTGGTAAGTGGACTACCATGGGATGACAAATTGACATAGTATGAAAAATGTGATTTTTGATGAGAATTTGACTACCATGGGATGACAAATTTTCATGGTATGAAATTTTTAGTTTTTGATGATTTTTCGATTTTGGTGGTAAGTGGACTACCGAGGGACGACAAATTTTTAATGTATGAAATTTTTGATTTTTGATGATTTTTGAAGTTTAGTGGTAAATGGACTACCATGGGATGACAAATTGACATGGTATGAAAAATTTTGTTTTTGATGAGAAATGGACTACCATGGGATGACAAATTTTCATGGTATGAAATTTTTAGTTTTTGATGATTTTTCGATTTTGGTGGTAAGTGGACTACCGAGGGACGACAAATTTTCAATGTATGAAATTTTTGATTTTTGATGGTTTTTGAAGTTTAGTGGTAAGTGGACTACCATGGGATGACAAATTGACATAGTACGAAAAATGTGATTTTTGATGAGAAATGGACTACCATGGGATGACAAATTTCCATGGTATGAAATTTTTAGTTTTTGATGATTTTTCGATTTTGGTGGTAAGTGGACTACCGAGGGACGACAAATTTTCAATGTATGAAATTTTTGATTTTTGATGATTTTTGGAGTTTAGTGGTAAGTGGACTACCATGGGATGACCAATTGACATTCTATGAAAAATGTGATTTTTGATGAGAATTTGACTACCATGGGACGACAAATTTTCATGGTATGAAATTTTTAGTTTTTGATGATTTTTCGATTTTGGTAGTAAGTGGACTACCGAGGGACGACAAATTTTCAATGTATGAAGTTTTTGATTTTTGATGAGTTTTGAAGTATAGTGGTAAGTGGACTACCATAGGATGACAAATTGACATAGTATGCAAAATGTGATTTTTGATGAGAAATGGACTACCATGGGACGACAAATTTTCATGGTATGAAATTTTTAGTTTTTGATGATTTTTCGATTTTGGTGGTAATCGGACTGCCGAGGGACGACAAATTTTCAATGTATGAAGTTTTTGATTTTTGATGGTTTTTGAAGTTTAGTGGTAAGTGGACAACCATGGGATGACAAATTGACATAGTATGCAAAATGTGATTTTTGATGAGAAATGGACTACCATGGGACGACAAATTTTCATGGTATGAAATTTTTAGGTTTTGATGATTTTTCGATTTTGGTGGTAAGTGGACTACCGAGGGACGACAAATTTTCAATGTATGAAATTTTGATTTTTGATGATTTTTGAAGTTTAGTGGTAAGTGGACCACCATGGCATGAAAAATTTACATGGTATGAAAAATGTTGTTTTTGATGAGAAATGGACTACCATGGGATGACAAATTTTCATGGTATGAAATTTTTAGTTTTTGATTTTTCGATTTTGGTGGTAAGTGGACTACCGTGGGACGACAAATTTTCAATGTATGAAATTTTTGATATTTAATGATTTTTGAAGTTTAGTGGTAAGTGGACTACCATGGGATGACAAATTGACATGGTATGAAAAATTTTGTTTTTGATGAGAAATGGACTACCATGGGATGACAAATTTTCATGGTATGAAATGTTTAGTTTTTGATGATTTTTCGATTTTGGTGGTAAGTGGACTACCGAGGGACGACAAATTTTCAATGTATGAAATTTTTGATTTTTGATGATTTTTGAAGTTTAGTGGTAAGTGGACTACCATGGGATGACAAATTGACATAGTACGAAAAATGTGATTTTTGATGAGAAATGGACTACCATGGGATGACAAATTTCCATGGTATGAAATTTTTAGTTTTTGATGATTTTTCGATTTTGGTGGTAAGTGGACTACCGAGGGACGACAAATTTTCAATGTATGAAATTTTTGATTTTTGATGATTTTTGGAGTTTAGTGGTAAGTGGACTACCATGGGATGACAAATTGACATAGTATGAAAAATGTGATTTTTGATGAGAAATGGACTACCATGGGATGACAAATTTTCATGGTATGAAATTTTTAGTTTTTGATGATTTTTCGATTTTGGTGGTAAGTGGACTACCGTGGGACGACAAATTTTCAATGTATGAAATTTTTGATTTTTGATGATTTTTGAAGTTTAGTGGTAATTGGACTACCATGGGATGACAAATTGACATAGTATGAAAAATGTGATTTTTGCTTAGAAATGGACTAGCATGGAAATATTCATAGTATGAAAATTTGAATTATTGATGTTTTTTCGAATTTGGTGGTTAGTGGACTACCGTGGGATGAAAAATTGAAATAGTATGAAAAATGTGATTTTTGGTGAGAAATGGACTACCAATCTATGAAAAATTTTCATAGTATGAAATAGAAAAGAAAAAAGCGAAAAACATCTTCACAAGGTCCCGTTGGCAGCACTCCCCGCACGCAAGGTCCGCAAGATACCGGTGCCGCACCCAACTCTGGCTGCGGCTCGGACGAGCGGAAATTGACTGCTGCGGGTGAGCTTGCCTACAGACTCAAACTCGCGGCAAGCGGAGAACGAAATCCGCAGTCCTATAAAAAGGCTGCTATCTCTTCTCTGCTGCTGCTTAGGTGGAGAACGCTCTCTTCCAAGTGGAGGGCTGTGCTCTGGAAAACGGAACCTTTTTGGTGAAGTGCTCCACACAGCAATCTCTTGAGTGGCTGAGCATCTCCGTGCCGAAAATCTCCCCTCTGGGAACCACAAGTTTTGAGGTTCTCAGGCCCACAAAACTCACGCGCGCCATCTGCTGGATCCCGGGGCCACTCAGAAACACCGCGAATGTGCTGGCGCGTCTCAGCATCCAGAACCCTGGTCTCGAAACCAGAAGGTGGAAGGTTTTCTCCCACAGACAGAGCAAGAACCGGGAAAACAAAGACGGTTCTACTCTCGTAGTGGGCCTAGACCGACCTTCGGCTGAGACCATCGTCTCCAGATACGGCTCTCGTCCCTATCTGCACCTTGGACGGATTAACTTCCGCCTCATGTCCAAGGTTTGCGAATAAGGGATGTTTTCCACGGTAACTCTGCATGCCACTGTTTACCCAGATAAACCTTCATCATTCTAAGGATGCCACTGCAATTCTATGTAGCAGACTTTCCATGATGAAGACTAAATCACACATCGTGTCTATCCAGGAACCATGGGTGTGGAAAAATCGCATCTGTGGCCTTGGTAGTCTACGAGGCTTTTCCCCACTCTACGATGAGCGATCGGAAAGACCGAGAGCTTGTCTTATTGTGCCAAGTCTTCTCCCAGCAACCAAGCTGGGACAATTTTAGATTTAGTTGCTGCGGTTATAAATTACAAATCAGGCAGTTCTTGGCATAATTTTGTCGTGGCTTTGGCCTACTTCCCCTACGATTCCGTTCTACCACCTCCACCAAGGGAAGAAGCGGAACTCGTAGAGTACTGCGAATCGAAAAAGATGGGTCTCGTTATCTGTTGTGACGCTAATGCTCACAACATCTTCTGGGGCAGCAGCAAATGTAACAGAAGAGGGTCGTATCTTCTCGATTTCGCACTTTCGTCTGGCTTGACCATAAACAACGTTAGATCGCAACCAACGTTTGTCACGACAAGAAGACAGGAGGTGATTGACTTAACGTCGTCAAATAGATATCTCAAGGATTCACAGACTGGAAAGTTCTGTCGGAAGTGTCCATGTCGGACCATAGAAACATAGAGTTCCGAATCGAATGCGAAACCAATATCTCGCAGAGGAGCAGGAACCCTAGGAGAACAAACTGGCCAAAGTTTAGGGAAGAGTTAGCTAGTCGCACGGTGCCTCTCCCAAAACTCAAAACGAGGTACAAGGTTTAGGTGGCAGTTCGGAACCTGAATGACACCCTAACCCAATGCCTTGAACTGACATGCCCAGTCAAAAAACCCCCCTGCAGAACCCCTGTTCCGTGGTGGAACTCGGAATTGCAGAGAAAGCGCAAGGAAACCAGAAAACTTCTGAATAGGTCACTTAAGACCAATCTGGAAAAGGACTGGGACCTGTATCGATTAAAACAAAAAGAATATAAAAGGCTTATTCGAGCTTCAAAAAGTGCCTCTTATAAAGATTTTTGTGGGAAAATCGAAACACTCAGTGAAACCAGCAGACTAGTGAAAGTCCTCAAAAGGGACAAAGCAGTGAGACTGGACACACTAAGAAAACCAGACGGTACCTACACCGAGTCTTAAGCTGAGACCCTCCAACTCATGCTTGAGACTCATTTCCCTGGGAACCGGATCACAGTTGGCTCAAAACCAGTGCCGATTTCCGAAACTGGGGATGAGCAGACAAATTCTACTCGCAGAAGCTGGTATATTTCATCGCTCGTCGTAACTGATGAAGCCATCAAGTACGCTGTAGCGTCTTTTGATGGTTTCAAGTCACCCGGCACCGATGGCATATATGCAGCACTGCTGCAAAAGGGAATGGACCCTATACTGCCGGCTCTGAAAAGAATTTTCACTGCCAGCCTCGCGCTGGCATACATTCCAAGTACCTGGCGTACAGTGAGGGTAGCCTTTATACCGAAAACTGGTAAAGGAGACTACTCACTCGTCAAAAACTTCAGGCCTATCAGTCTCACCTCCCTCATGCTAAAATGCTTGGAGAGGCTGGTCGAACTGCACATGCGCAAAAACGCTCTGCGTAGAGGAATCATTGGTGTTGTGGATAAGGGCAATGCTAATGAACAGGACTATAATCGCGGAGGCGGAGCGTGACAAGTTTGTAATGTCGGAGGTTAACAAGGGCTGCCCCCAAGGCGGGGTCCTGTCTCCCCTCCTATGGTGCATGCTGGTTGATTCTCTGCTTTCCATTTTGAATAGTTCTATCACCTATGCCCAGGCTTATGCAGACGACGTAGCCGTATTGGTTACCGGACCATGTCTTGCGGCCGTCAGCGCACGCGGACAGGCGGCTCTTGACACGATCGATAGCTGGTGTACCAAGAATGGGATTTCCGTCAACCCTCTTAAAACTGAGGTTGTTCTCTTTACGAGAAGGAGAAATATGACTGGTTTGACTCGACTGGTACTTAAAGGCGTCAATATCCCACTTTCCAATGAAGCCAAATATCTAGGTGTTATCCTGGACAGTAAACTTCTCTGGAAAAGACACATTGAGACGAAAACCTCCAAGGCGCTGTCAGTCTTCTGGCAATGCAAGGGAGTTTTCGGAAAAACCTGGGGTCTATCACCCAAAAGATCCGTTTGGATCTATACGGCAATGATAAGACCACTCCTCTCTTATGCATCAGTCGTTTGGTGGAACAAGCTTTCGCGTAAATACGTGACTGCCGCTTTCACCAAGTTTCAAAGAACAGTTTGTCTCGGCTGCACAGGGGCATTCCCCAGCACGCCTGGCTCTGCTCTTGATGCTCTGATTAATCTCCCCCCCCCCCCCCCCCTTGATCACCACATCATGGGATGTACACTCAAGGCCATCTCTCGACTAAAAAGAAATGGTCTTTGGTTCCACTCGCACTGGAGCTTTGATGACCTCGCACACCGCATCTCCTATGATACTACTCTCATGGACATGCCGTCTGATGCGAGGTCGCCAATAACACAATAGCGACGCTTTTACAAAGTCGACTTTCCACGTGTCCTGGGCTGGCTGTGGCCAGAAACTGAACCGGGAAAGGAATGTAGTCGGATTTTCACGGACGGCTCCAAGACAACGGAGGGTTCTGGAGCTGGAGCCTTCGTGGAAAACGACAACTTTAGAATTCACACCTCCTTAGGAAACTCCGCGTCGGTCTTCCAGGCGGAAGCCTTCACGATCCTAATGGCCACCAACTACATTGTGAAGAATAGGTGGAAGGGAAGAAGTATCTGCGTCTGCAGCGACAGTCAAGCTGTGCTCAAGGCCTTATTCAACCTCAATTCGGTCGGCAGGCTGAATTCGCTAAGACTTGTCTGGGTCCCTGGTCATCACGGGATCCTGGGAAACGAAACTGCCGATGAACTAGCTAGGCTAGGTTCAGCAGAGGCATTCGTAGGACCCGAACCCGCCTTGGGATTACCCGCGTCCCTGGTCAGGGCCTCCGTCGATGGTTGGGTATCCCTACAGTACAACCAGAGATGGCGTGACTCTCCAGGATGCAGGGTGACCAAGAGTATGCTCCCAAACGTCTGCAAGAAATCCGCTTCTTTTCTGCTATCCCTAGACAGAAACGAGTGCAGAAGACTTGTTGGCGTATTAACGGGACACTTTACCTTCGCTATGCACCTGATTCGGCTTGGGCTTACTGATGTCACTCTCTGCGACGCCTGTGGAGAAGGTGAAGACACTTCAGAGCACTTTCTCTGTCAGTGTCCAACCTTCGCTCGTATCAGGTGGCGATTATTTGGCGCTGATGTGGTGGGAACTGAAAACCTAAGTTCTATATCACAGAAGCGCATCTTGGTTTTTCTTCGGAAAACCAAGAAATTATATTAAATTAAGGCTACTGCCTGATAGTACAATGGACCAGTATTTGAGTCTGAGTGCTCCAGTGTAGTTGATCCAAACCTCCAACAAAAAAAGAAAAAAAAAAATGAAATATTAAGTTATTAATGATTTTTCGATTTAGATGGAAAGTAGTCTACAGTTGGACGAAAAATGTTCAATGTATGAAATTTTTGATTTTTGATGATTTTTGAAGTTTAGAGGATGGAAAATTGAAATAGTATGAAAAATGTAATTTTTGGTGAGAAATGGACTACTAATGGATGAAAAATATTCATACTATGAAATATTTAGTTATTAATGATTTTTCGATTTTGATGGAAAGTAGTCTACCGTTGGACGACAAAATTTCAATGTATGAAATTGTTGTTTTTTTTTAAGTTTAATGGTAAGTGGACTAGCATGGGATGACAAATTGACATAGTATGAAAAATGTGATTTTTGATGAGAAATGGACTACCATGAGATGACAAATTTTCATGGTATGAAATTTTTAGTTTTTGATGATTTTTCGATTTTGGTGGTAAGTGGACTACCGAGGGACGACAAATTTTCAATGTATGAAATTTTTAATTTTTGATGATTTTTGAAGTTTACTGGTAAGTGGGCTACTATGGGATGACAAATTGACATAGTATGCAAAATGTGATTTTTGATGAGAAATGGACTACCATGGGATGACAAATTTTCATGGTATGAAATTTTTAGTTTTTGGTGATTTTTCGATTTTGATGGTAAGTGGACTACCGTAGGACGACAAATTTTCAATGTATGAAATTTTTTATTTTTGATGATTTTTGAAGTTTAGTGGTAAATGGACTACCATGGGATGTAAAATTGAAATAGTATGAAAAATGTGATTTTTGATGGGAATTGGACTACCATGGGATGACAAATTTTCATGGTATGAAATTTTTAGTTTTTGATGATTTTCCGATTTTGGTGGTAAGTGGACTACCGAGGGACGACAAATTTTCAATGTATGAAATTTTTGATTTTTGATGATTTTTGAAGTTTAGTGGTAAGTGGACTACGGGATGACAAATTGACATAGTATGAAAAATGTGATTATTGATGGGAATTGGACTACCATGGGATGACAAATTTTCATGGTATGAAATTTTTAGTTTTTGATGATTTTTCGATTTTGGTGGTAAGTGGACTACCGAGGGACGACAAATTTTCAATGTATGAAATTTTTGATTTTTGACGATTTTTGAAGTTTAGTGGTAAATGGACTACCATGGGATGACAAATTGACATGGTATGAAAAATTTTGTTTTTGATGAGAAATGGACTACCATGGGATGACAAATTTTCATGGTATGAAATTTTTAGTTTTTGATGATTTTTCGATTTTGGTGGTAAGTGGACTACCGAGGGACGACAAATTTTCAATGTATGAAATTTTTTATATTTGATGATTTTTGAAGTTTAGTGGTAAGTGGACTACCATGGGATGACCAATTGACATTCTATGAAAAATGTGATTTTTGATGAGAATTTGACTACCATGGGACGACAAATTTTCATGGTATGAAATTTTTAGTTTTTGATGATTTTTCGATTTTGGTGGTAAGTGGACTACCGAGGGACGACAAATTTTCAATGTATGAAGTTTTTGATTTTTGATGAGTTTTGAAGTATAGTGGTAAGTGGACTACCATAGGATGACAAATTGACATAGTATGCAAAATGTGATTTTTGATGAGAAATGGACTACCATGGGACGACAAATTTTCATGGTATGAAATTTTTAGTTTTTGATGATTTTTCGATTTTGGTGGTAATCGGACTGCCGAGGGACGACAAATTTTCAATGTATGAAGTTTTTGATTTTTGATGGTTTTTGAAGTTTAGTGGTAAGTGGACAACCATGGGATGACAAATTGACATAGTATGCAAAATGTGATTTTTGATGAGAAATGGACTACCATGGGACGACAAATTTTCATGGTATGAAATTTTTAGGTTTTGATGATTTTTCGATTTTGGTGGTAAGTGGACTACCGAGGGACGACAAATTTTCAATGTATGAAATTTTCATTTTTGATGATTTTTGAAGTTTAGTGGTAAGTGGACCACCATGGCATGAAAAATTTACATGGTATGAAAAATGTTGTTTTTGATGAGAAATGGACTACCATGGGATGACAAATTTTCATGGTATGAAATTTTTAGTTTTTGATTTTTCGATTTTGGTGGTAAGTGGACTACCGTGGGACGACAAATTTTCAATGTATGAAATTTTTGATATTTAATGATTTTTGAAGTTTAGTGGTAAGTGGACTACCATGGGATGACAAATTGACATAGTATGAAAAATGTGATTTTTGATGAGAATTTGACTACCATGGGATGACAAATTTTCATGGTATGAAATTTTTAGTTTTTGATGATTTTTCGATTTTGGTGGTAAGTGGACTACCGAGGGACGACAAATTTTTAATGTATGAAATTTTTGATTTTTGATGATTTTTGAAGTTTAGTGGTAAATGGACTACCATGGGATGACAAATTGACATGGTATGAAAAATTTTGTTTTTGATGAGAAATGGACTACCATGGGATGACAAATTTTCATGGTATGAAATTTTTAGTTTTTGATGATTTTTCGATTTTGGTGGTAAGTGGACTACCGAGGGACGACAAATTTTCAATGTATGAAATTTTTGATTTTTGATGATTTTTGAAGTTTAGTGGTAAGTGGACTACCATGGGATGACAAATTGACATAGTACGAAAAATGTGATTTTTGATGAGAAATGGACTACCATGGGATGACAAATTTCCATGGTATGAAATTTTTAGTTTTTGATGATTTTTCGATTTTGGTGGTAAGTGGACTACCGAGGGACGACAAATTTTCAATGTATGAAATTTTTGATTTTTGATGATTTTTGGAGTTTAGTGGTAAGTGGACTACCATGGGATGACCAATTGACATTCTATGAAAAATGTGATTTTTGATGAGAATTTGACTACCATGGGACGACAAATTTTCATGGTATGAAATTTTTAGTTTTTGATGATTTTTCGATTTTGGTGGTAAGTGGACTACCGAGGGACGACAAATTTTCAATGTATGAAGTTTTTGATTTTTGATGAGTTTTGAAGTATAGTGGTAAGTGGACTACCATAGGATGACAAATTGACATAGTATGCAAAATGTGATTTTTGATGAGAAATGGACTACCATGGGACGACAAATTTTCATGGTATGAAATTTTTAGTTTTTGATGATTTTTCGATTTTGGTGGTAATCGGACTGCCGAGGGACGACAAATTTTCAATGTATGAAGTTTTTGATTTTTGATGGTTTTTGAAGTTTAGTGGTAAGTGGACAACCATGGGATGACAAATTGACATAGTATGCAAAATGTGATTTTTGATGAGAAATGGACTACCATGGGACGACAAATTTTCATGGTATGAAATTTTTAGGTTTTGATGATTTTTCGATTTTGGTGGTAAGTGGACTACCGAGGGACGACAAATTTTCAATGTATGAAATTTTGATTTTTGATGATTTTTGAAGTTTAGTGGTAAGTGGACCACCATGGCATGAAAAATTTACATGGTATGAAAAATGTTGTTTTTGATGAGAAATGGACTACCATGGGATGACAAATTTTCATGGTATGAAATTTTTAGTTTTTGATTTTTCGATTTTGGTGGTAAGTGGACTACCGTGGGACGACAAATTTTCAATGTATGAAATTTTTGATATTTAATGATTTTTGAAGTTTAGTGGTAAGTGGACTACCATGGGATGACAAATTGACATGGTATGAAAAATTTTGTTTTTGATGAGAAATGGACTACCATGGGATGACAAATTTTCATGGTATGAAATTTTTAGTTTTTGATGATTTTTCGATTTTGGTGGTAAGTGGACTACCGAGGGACGACAAATTTTCAATGTATGAAATTTTTGATTTTTGATGATTTTTGAAGTTTAGTGGTAAGTGGACTACCATGGGATGACAAATTGACATAGTACGAAAAATGTGATTTTTGATGAGAAATGGACTACCATGGGATGACAAATTTCCATGGTATGAAATTTTTAGTTTTTGATGATTTTTCGATTTTGGTGGTAAGTGGACTACCGAGGGACGACAAATTTTCAATGTATGAAATTTTTGATTTTTGATGATTTTTGGAGTTTAGTGGTAAGTGGACTACCATGGGATGACAAATTGACATAGTATGAAAAATGTGATTTTTGATGAGAAATGGACTACCATGGGATGACAAATTTTCATGGTATGAAATTTTTAGTTTTTGATGATTTTTCGATTTTGGTGGTAAGTGGACTACCGTGGGACGACAAATTTTCAATGCATGAAATTTTTGATTTTTGATGATTTTTGAAGTTTAGTGGTAATTGGACTACCATGGGATGACAAATTGACATAGTATGAAAAATGTGATTTTTGCTTAGAAATGGACTAGCATGGAAATATTCATAGTATGAAAATTTGAATTATTGATGTTTTTTCGAATTTGGTGGTTAGTGGACTACCGTGGGGTGAAAAATTGATATAGTATGAAAAATGTGATTTTTGGTGAGAAATGGACTACCAATCTATGAAAAATTTTCATAGTATGAAATAGAAAAGAAAAAAGCGAAAAACATCTTCGCAAGGTCCCGTTGGCAGCACTCCCCGCACGCAAGGTCCGCAAGATACCGGTGCCGCACCCAACTCTGGCTGCGGCTCGGACGAGCGGAAATTGACTGCTGCGGGTGAGCTTGCCTACAGACTCAAACTCGCGGCAAGCGGAGAACGAAATCCGCAGTCCTATAAAAAGGCTGCTATCTCTTCTCTGCTGCTGCTTAGGTGGAGAACGCTCTCTTCCAAGTGGAGGGCTGTGCTCTGGAAAACGGAACCTTTTTGGTGAAGTGCTCCACACAGCAATCTCTTGAGTGGCTGAGCATCTCCGTGCCGAAAATCTCCCCTCTGGGAACCACAAGTTTTGAGGTTCTCAGGCCCACAAAACTCACGCGCGCCATCTGCTGGATCCCGGGGCCACTCAGAAACACCGCGAATGTGCTGGCGCGTCTCAGCATCCAGAACCCTGGTCTCGAAACCAGAAGGTGGAAGGTTTTCTCCCACAGACAGAGCAAGAACCGGGAAAACAAAGACGGTTCTACTCTCGTAGTGGGCCTAGACCGACCTTCGGCTGAGACCATCGTCTCCAGATACGGCTCTCGTCCCTATCTGCACCTTGGACGGATTAACTTCCGCCTCATGTCCAAGGTTTGCGAATAAGGGATGTTTTCCACGGTAACTCTGCATGCCACTGTTTACCCAGATAAACCTTCATCATTCTAAGGATGCCACTGCAATTCTATGTAGCAGACTTTCCATGATGAAGACTAAATCACACATCGTGTCTATCCAGGAACCATGGGTGTGGAAAAATCGCATCTGTGGCCTTGGTAGTCTACGAGGCTTTTCCCCACTCTACGATGAGTGATCGGAAAGACCGAGAGCTTGTCTTATTGTGCCAAGTCTTCTCCCAGCAACCAAGCTGGGACAATTTTAGATTTAGTTGCTGCGGTTATAAATTACAAATCAGGCAGTTCTTGGCATAATTTTGTCGTGGCTTTGGCCTACTTCCCCTACGATTCCGTTCTACCACCTCCACCAAGGGAAGAAGCGGAACTCGTAGAGTACTGCGAATCGAAAAAGATGGGTCTCGTTATCTGTTGTGACGCTAATGCTCACAACATCTTCTGGGGCAGCAGCAAATGTAACAGAAGAGGGTCGTATCTTCTCGATTTCGCACTTTCGTCTGGCTTGACCATAAACAACGTTAGATCGCAACCAACGTTTGTCACGACAAGAAGACAGGAGGTGATTGACTTAACGTCGTCAAATAGATATCTCAAGGATTCACAGACTGGAAAGTTCTGTCGGAAGTGTCCATGTCGGACCATAGAAACATAGAGTTCCGAATCGAATGCGAAACCAATATCTCGCAGAGGAGCAGGAACCCTAGGAGAACAAACTGGCCAAAGTTTAGGGAAGAGTTAGCTAGTCGCACGGTGCCTCTCCCAAAACTCAAAACGAGGTACAAGGTTTAGGTGGCAGTTCGGAACCTGAATGACACCCTAACCCAATGCCTTGAACTGACATGCCCAGTCAAAAAACCCCCCTGCAGAACCCCTGTTCCGTGGTGGAACTCGGAATTGCAGAGAAAGCGCAAGGAAACCAGAAAACTTCTGAATAGGTCACTTAAGACCAATCTGGAAAAGGACTGGGACCTGTATCGATTAAAACAAAAAGAATATAAAAGGCTTATTCGAGCTTCAAAAAGTGCCTCTTATAAAGATTTTTGTGGGAAAATCGAAACACTCAGTGAAACCAGCAGACTAGTGAAAGTCCTCAAAAGGGACAAAGCAGTGAGACTGGACACACTAAGAAAACCAGACGGTACCTACACCGAGTCTTAAGCTGAGACCCTCCAACTCATGCTTGAGACTCATTTCCCTGGGAACCGGATCACAGTTGGCTCAAAACCAGTGCCGATTTCCGAAACTGGGGATGAGCAGACAAATTCTACTCGCAGAAGCTGGTATATTTCATCGCTCGTCGTAACTGATGAAGCCATCAAGTACGCTGTAGCGTCTTTTGATGGTTTCAAGTCACCCGGCACCGATGGCATATATGCAGCACTGCTGCAAAAGGGAATGGACCCTATACTGCCGGCTCTGAAAAGAATTTTCACTGCCAGCCTCGCGCTGGCATACATTCCAAGTACCTGGCGTACAGTGAGGGTAGCCTTTATACCGAAAACTGGTAAAGGAGACTACTCACTCGTCAAAAACTTCAGGCCTATGAGTCTCACCTCCCTCATGCTAAAATGCTTGGAGAGGCTGGTCGAACTGCACATGCGCAAAAACGCTCTGCGTAGAGGAATCATTGGTGTTGTGGATAAGGGCAATGCTAATGAACAGGACTATAATCGCGGAGGCGGAGCGTGACAAGTTTGTAATGTCGGAGGTTAACAAGGGCTGCCCCCAAGGCGGGGTCCTGTCTCCCCTCCTATGGTGCATGCTGGTTGATTCTCTGCTTTCCATTTTGAATAGTTCTATCACCTATGCCCAGGCTTATGCAGACGACGTAGCCGTATTGGTTACCGGACCATATCTTGCGGCCGTCAGCGCACGCGGACAGGCGGCTCTTGACACGATCGATAGCTGGTGTACCAAGAATGGGATTTCCGTCAACCCTCTTAAAACTGAGGTTGTTCTCTTTACAAGAAGGAGAAATATGACTGGTTTGACTCGACTGGTACTTAAAGGCGTCAATATCCCACTTTCCAATGAAGCCAAATATCTAGGTGTTATCCTGGACAGTAAACTTCTCTGGAAAAGACACATTGAGACGAAAACCTCCAAGGCGCTGTCAGTCTTCTGGCAATGCAAGGGAGTTTTCGGAAAAACCTGGGGTCTATCACCCAAAAGATCCGTTTGGATCTATACGGCAATGATAAGACCACTCCTCTCTTATGCATCAGTCGTTTGGTGGAACAAGCTTTCGCGTAAATACGTGACTGCCGCTTTCACCAAGTTTCAAAGAACAGTTTGTCTCGGCTGCACAGGGGCATTCCCCAGCACGCCTGGCTCTGCTCTTGATGCTCTGATTAATCTCCCCCCCCCCCCCTTGATCACCACATCATGGGATGTACACTCAAGGCCATCTCTCGACTAAAAAGAAATGGTCTTTGGTTCCACTCGCACTGGAGCTTTGATGACCTCGCACACCGCATCTCCTATGATACTACTCTCATGGACATGCCGTCTGATGCGAGGTCGCCAATAACACAATAGCGACGCTTTTACAAAGTCGACTTTCCACGTGTCCTGGGCTGGCTGTGGCCAGAAACTGAACCGGGAAAGGAATGTAGTCGGATTTTCACGGACGGCTCCAAGACAACGGAGGGTTCTGGAGCTGGAGCCTTCGTGGAAAACGACAACTTTAGAATTCACACCTCCTTAGGAAACTCCGCGTCGGTCTTCCAGGCGGAAGCCTTCACGATCCTAATGGCCACCAACTACATTGTGAAGAATAGGTGGAAGGGAAGAAGTATCTGCGTCTGCAGCGACAGTCAAGCTGTGCTCAAGGCCTTACTCAACCTCAATTCGGTCGGCAGGCTGAATTCGCTAAGACTTGTCTGGGTCCCTGGTCATCACGGGATCCTGGGAAACGAAACTGCCGATGAACTAGCTAGGCTAGGTTCAGCAGAGGCATTCGTAGGACCCGAACCCGCCTTGGGATTACCCGCGTCCCTGGTCAGGGCCTCCGTCGATGGTTGGGTATCCCTACAGTACAACCAGAGATGGCGTGACTCTCCAGGATGCAGGGTGACCAAGAGTATGCTCCCAAACGTCTGCAAGAAATCCGCTTCTTTTCTGCTATCCCTAGACAGAAACGAGTGCAGAAGACTTGTTGGCGTATTAACGGGACACTTTACCTTCGCTATGCACCTGATTCGGCTTGGGCTTACTGATGTCACTCTCTGCGACGCCTGTGGAGAAGGTGAAGACACTTCAGAGCACTTTCTCTGTCAGTGTCCAACCTTCGCTCGTATCAGGTGGCGATTATTTGGCGCTGATGTGGTGGGAACTGAAAACCTAAGTTCTATATCACAGAAGCGCATCTTGGTTTTTCTTCGGAAAACCAAGAAATTATATTAAATGAAGGCTACTGCCTGATAGTACAATGGACCAGTATTTGAGTCTGAGTGCTCCAGTGTAGTTGATCCAAACCTCCAACAAAAAAAGAAAAAAAAAAATGAAATATTTAGTTATTAATGATTTTTCGATTTAGATGGAAAGTAGTCTACAGTTGGACGAAAAATGTTCAATGTATGAAATTTTTGATTTTTGATGATTTTTGAAGTTTAGAGGATGGAAAATTGAAATAGTATGAAAAATGTAGTTTTTGGTGAGAAATGGACTACTAATGGATGAAAAATATTCATACTATGAAATATTTAGTTATTAATGATTTTTCGATTTTGATGGAAAGTAGTCTACCGTTGGACGACAAAATTTCAATGTATGAAATTGTTGTTTTTTTTTAAGTTTAATGGTAAGTGGACTAGCATGGGATGACAAATTGACATAGTATGAAAAATGTGATTTTTGATGAGAAATGGACTACCATGGGATGACAAATTTTCATGGTATGAAATTTTTAGTTTTTGATGATTTTTCGATTTTGGTGGTAAGTGGACTACCGAGGGACGACAAATTTTCAATGTATGAAATTTTTAATTTTTGATGATTTTTGAAGTTTACTGGTAAGTGGGCTACTATGGGATGACAAATTGACATAGTATGCAAAATGTGATTTTTGATTAGAAATGGACTACCATGGGATGACAAATTTTCATGGTATGAAATTTTTAGTTTTTGGTGATTTTTCGATTTTGATGGTAAGTGGACTACCATAGGACGACAAATTTTCAATGTATGAAATTTTTTATTTTTGAAGTTTAGTGGTAAATGGACTACCATGGGATGTAAAATTGAAATAGTATGAAAAATGTGATTTTTGCTGAGAAATGGACTAGCATGGTATGAGAAATATTCATAGTATGAAAATTTGAATTATTGATGTTTTTTTCGAATTTGGTGGTTAGTGGACTACCGTGGGATGAAAAATTGAAATAGTATGAAAAATGTGATTTTTGATGGGAATTGGACTACCATGGGATGACAAATTTTCATGGTATGAAATTTTTAGTTTTTGATGATTTTCCGATTTTGGTGGTAAGTGGACTACCGAGGGACGACAAATTTTCAATGTATGAAATTTTTGATTTTTGATGATTTTTGAAGTTTAGTGGTAAGTGGACTACCATGGGATGACAAATTGACATAGTATGAAAAATGTGATTTTTGATGGGAATTGGACTACCATGGGATGACAAATTTTCATGGTATGAAATTTTTAGTTTTTGATGATTTTTCGATTTTGGTGGTAAGTGGACTACCGAGGGACGACAAATTTTCAATGTATGAAATTTTTGATTTTTGACGATTTTTGAAGTTTAGTGGTAAATGGACTACCATGGGATGACAAATTGACATGGTATGAAAAATTTTGTTTTTGATGAGAAATGGACTACCATGGGATGACAAATTTTCATGGTATGAAATTTTTAGTTTTTGATGATTTTTCGATTTTGGTGGTAAGTGGACTACCGAGGGACGACAAATTTTCAATGTATGAAATTTTTTATATTTGATGATTTTTGAAGTTTAGTGGTAAGTGGACTACCATGGGATGACCAATTGACATTCTATGAAAAATGTGATTTTTGATGAGAATTTGACTACCATGGGACGACAAATTTTCATGGTATGAAATTTTTAGTTTTTGATGATTTTTGAAGTTTAGTGGTAAGTGGACTACCATGGGATGACAAATTGACATAGTACGAAAAATGTGATTTTTGATGAGAAATGGACTACCATGGGATGACAAATTTCCATGGTATGAAATTTTTAGTTTTTGATGATTTTTCGATTTTGGTGGTAAGTGGACTACCGAGGGACGACAAATTTTCAATGTATGAAATTTTTGATTTTTGATGATTTTTGGAGTTTAGTGGTAAGTGGACTACCATGGGATGACAAATTGACATAGTATGAAAAATGTGATTTTTGATGAGAAATGGACTACCATGGGATGACAAATTTTCATGGTATGAAATTTTTAGTTTTTGATGATTTTTCGATTTTGGTGGTAAGTGGACTACCGTGGGACGACAAATTTTCAATGTATGAAATTTTTGATTTTTGATGATTTTTGAAGTTTAGTGGTAATTGGACTACCATGGGATGACAAATTGACATAGTATGAAAAATGTGATTTTTGCTTAGAAATGGACTAGCATGGAAATATTCATAGTATGAAAATTTGAATTATTGATGTTTTTTCGAATTTGGTGGTTAGTGGACTACCGTGGGATGAAAAATTGAAATAGTATGAAAAATGTGATTTTTGGTGAGAAATGGACTACCAATCTATGAAAAATTTTCATAGTATGAAATAGAAAAGAAAAAAGCGAAAAACATCTTCGCAAGGTCCCGTTGGCAGCACTCCCCGCACGCAAGGTCCGCAAGATACCGGTGCCGCACCCAACTCTGGCTGCGGCTCGGACGAGCGGAAATTGACTGCTGCGGGTGAGCTTGCCTACAGACTCAAACTCGCGGCAAGCGGAGAACGAAATCCGCAGTCCTATAAAAAGGCTGCTATCTCTTCTCTGCTGCTGCTTAGGTGGAGAACGCTCTCTTCCAAGTGGAGGGCTGTGCTCTGGAAAACGGAACCTTTTTGGTGAAGTGCTCCACACAGCAATCTCTTGAGTGGCTGAGCATCTCCGTGCCGAAAATCTCCCCTCTGGGAACCACAAGTTTTGAGGTTCTCAGGCCCACAAAACTCACGCGCGCCATCTGCTGGATCCCGGGGCCACTCAGAAACACCGCGAATGTGCTGGCGCGTCTCAGCATCCAGAACCCTGGTCTCGAAACCAGAAGGTGGAAGGTTTTCTCCCACAGACAGAGCAAGAACCGGGAAAACAAAGACGGTTCTACTCTCGTAGTGGGCCTAGACCGACCTTCGGCTGAGACCATCGTCTCCAGATACGGCTCTCGTCCCTATCTGCACCTTGGACGGATTAACTTCCGCCTCATGTCCAAGGTTTGCGAATAAGGGATGTTTTCCACGGTAACTCTGCATGCCACTGTTTACCCAGATAAACCTTCATCATTCTAAGGATGCCACTGCAATTCTATGTAGCAGACTTTCCATGATGAAGACTAAATCACACATCGTGTCTATCCAGGAACCATGGGTGTGGAAAAATCGCATCTGTGGCCTTGGTAGTCTACGAGGCTTTTCCCCACTCTACGATGAGCGATCGGAAAGACCGAGAGCTTGTCTTATTGTGCCAAGTCTTCTCCCAGCAACCAAGCTGGGACAATTTTAGATTTAGTTGCTGCGGTTATAAATTACAAATCAGGCAGTTCTTGGCATAATTTTGTCGTGGCTTTGGCCTACTTCCCCTACGATTCCGTTCTACCACCTCCACCAAGGGAAGAAGCGGAACTCGTAGAGTACTGCGAATCGAAAAAGATGGGTCTCGTTATCTGTTGTGACGCTAATGCTCACAACATCTTCTGGGGCAGCAGCAAATGTAACAGAAGAGGGTCGTATCTTCTCGATTTCGCACTTTCGTCTGGCTTGACCATAAACAACGTTAGATCGCAACCAACGTTTGTCACGACAAGAAGACAGGAGGTGATTGACTTAACGTCGTCAAATAGATATCTCAAGGATTCACAGACTGGAAAGTTCTGTCGGAAGTGTCCATGTCGGACCATAGAAACATAGAGTTCCGAATCGAATGCGAAACCAATATCTCGCAGAGGAGCAGGAACCCTAGGAGAACAAACTGGCCAAAGTCAACTCAAAACGAGGTACAAGGTTTAGGTGGCAGTTCGGAACCTGAATGACACCCTAACCCAATGCCTTGAACTGACATGCCCAGTCAAAAAACCCCCCTGCAGAACCCCTGTTCCGTGGTGGAACTCGGAATTGCAGAGAAAGCGCAAGGAAACCAGAAAACTTCTGAATAGGTCACTTAAGACCAATCTGGAAAAGGACTGGGACCTGTATCGATTAAAACAAAAAGAATATAAAAGGCTTATTCGAGCTTCAAAAAGTGCCTCTTATAAAGATTTTTGTGGGAAAATCGAAACACTCAGTGAAACCAGCAGACTAGTGAAAGTCCTCAAAAGGGACAAAGCAGTGAGACTGGACACACTAAGAAAACCAGACGGTACCTACACCGAGTCTTAAGCTGAGACCCTCCAACTCATGCTTGAGACTCATTTCCCTGGGAACCGGATCACAGTTGGCTCAAAACCAGTGCCGATTTCCGAAACTGGGGATGAGCAGACAAATTCTACTCGCAGAAGCTGGTATATTTCATCGCTCGTCGTAACTGATGAAGCCATCAAGTACGCTGTAGCGTCTTTTGATGGTTTCAAGTCACCCGGCACCGATGGCATATATGCAGCACTGCTGCAAAAGGGAATGGACCCTATACTGCCGGCTCTGAAAAGAATTTTCACTGCCAGCCTCGCGCTGGCATACATTCCAAGTACCTGGCGTACAGTGAGGGTAGCCTTTATACCGAAAACTGGTAAAGGAGACTACTCACTCGTCAAAAACTTCAGGCCTATCAGTCTCACCTCCCTCATGCTAAAATGCTTGGAGAGGCTGGTCGAACTGCACATGCGCAAAAACGCTCTGCGTAGAGGAATCATTGGTGTTGTGGATAAGGGCAATGCTAATGAACAGGACTATAATCGCGGAGGCGGAGCGTGACAAGTTTGTAATGTCGGAGGTTAACAAGGGCTGCCCCCAAGGCGGGGTCCTGTCTCCCCTCCTATGGTGCATGCTGGTTGATTCTCTGCTTTCCATTTTGAATAGTTCTATCACCTATGCCCAGGCTTATGCAGACGACGTAGCCGTATTGGTTACCGGACCATGTCTTGCGGCCGTCAGCGCACGCGGACAGGCGGCTCTTGACACGATCGATAGCTGGTGTACCAAGAATGGGATTTCCGTCAACCCTCTTAAAACTGAGGTTGTTCTCTTTACGAGAAGGAGAAATATGACTGGTTTGACTCGACTGGTACTTAAAGGCGTCAATATCCCACTTTCCAATGAAGCCAAATATCTAGGTGTTATCCTGGACAGTAAACTTCTCTGGAAAAGACACATTGAGACGAAAACCTCCAAGGCGCTGTCAGTCTTCTGGCAATGCAAGGGAGTTTTCGGAAAAACCTGGGGTCTATCACCCAAAAGATCCGTTTGGATCTATACGGCAATGATAAGACCACTCCTCTCTTATGCATCAGTCGTTTGGTGGAACAAGCTTTCGCGTAAATACGTGACTGCCGCTTTCACCAAGTTTCAAAGAACAGTTTGTCTCGGCTGCACAGGGGCATTCCCCAGCACGCCTGGCTCTGCTCTTGATGCTCTGATTAATCTCCCCCCCCCCCCCTTGATCACCACATCATGGGATGTACACTCAAGGCCATCTCTCGACTAAAAAGAAATGGTCTTTGGTTCCACTCGCACTGGAGCTTTGATGACCTCGCACACCGCATCTCCTATGATACTACTCTCATGGACATGCCGTCTGATGCGAGGTCGCCAATAACACAATAGCGACGCTTTTACAAAGTCGACTTTCCACGTGTCCTGGGCTGGCTGTGGCCAGAAACTGAACCGGGAAAGGAATGTAGTCGGATTTTCACGGACGGCTCCAAGACAACGGAGGGTTCTGGAGCTGGAGCCTTCGTGGAAAACGACAACTTTAGAATTCACACCTCCTTAGGAAACTCCGCGTCGGTCTTCCAGGCGGAAGCCTTCACGATCCTAATGGCCACCAACTACATTGTGAAGAATAGGTGGAAGGGAAGAAGTATCTGCGTCTGCAGCGACAGTCAAGCTGTGCTCAAGGCCTTATTCAACCTCAATTCGGTCGGCAGGCTGAATTCGCTAAGACTTGTCTGGGTCCCTGGTCATCACGGGATCCTGGGAAACGAAACTGCCGATGAACTAGCTAGGCTAGGTTCAGCAGAGGCATTCGTAGGACCCGAACCCGCCTTGGGATTACCCGCGTCCCTGGTCAGGGCCTCCGTCGATGGTTGGGTATCCCTACAGTACAACCAGAGATGGCGTGACTCTCCAGGATGCAGGGTGACCAAGAGTATGCTCCCAAACGTCTGCAAGAAATCCGCTTCTTTTCTGCTATCCCTAGACAGAAACGAGTGCAGAAGACTTGTTGGCGTATTAACGGGACACTTTACCTTCGCTATGCACCTGATTCGGCTTGGGCTTACTGATGTCACTCTCTGCGACGCCTGTGGAGAAGGTGAAGACACTTCAGAGCACTTTCTCTGTCAGTGTCCAACCTTCGCTCGTATCAGGTGGCGATTATTTGGCGCTGATGTGGTGGGAACTGAAAACCTAAGTTCTATATCACAGAAGCGCATCTTGGTTTTTCTTCGGAAAACCAAGAAATTATATTAAATGAAGGCTACTGCCTGATAGTACAATGGACCAGTATTTGAGTCTGAGTGCTCCAGTGTAGTTGATCCAAACCTCCAACAAAAAAAGAAAAAAAAAAATGAAATATTTAGTTATTAATGATTTTTCGATTTAGATGGAAAGTAGTCTGCAGTTGGACGAAAAATGTTCAATGTATGAAATTTTTGATTTTTGATGATTTTTGAAGTTTAGAGGATGGAAAATTGAAATAGTATGAAAAATGTAATTTTTGGTGAGAAATGGACTACTAATGGATGAAAAATATTCATACTATGAAATATTTAGTTATTAATGATTTTTCGATTTTGATGGAAAGTAGTCTACCGTTGGACGACAAAATTTCAATGTATGAAATTGTTGTTTTTTTTTAAGTTTAATGGTAAGTGGACTAGCATGGGATGACAAATTGACATAGTATGAAAAATGTGATTTTTGATGAGAAATGGACTACCATGGGATGACAAATTTTCATGGTATGAAATTTTTAGTTTTTGATGATTTTTCGATTTTGGTGGTAAGTGGACTACCGAGGGACGACAAATTTTCAATGTATGAAATTTTTAATTTTTGATGATTTTTGAAGTTTACTGGTAAGTGGGCTACTATGGGATGACAAATTGACATAGTATGCAAAATGTGATTTTTGATGAGAAATGGACTACCATGGGATGACAAATTTTCATGGTATGAAATTTTTAGTTTTTGGTGATTTTTCGATTTTGATGGTAAGTGGACTACCGTAGGACGACAAATTTTCAATGTATGAAATTTTTTATTTTTGATGATTTTTGAAGTTTAGTGGTAAATGGACTACCATGGGATGTAAAATTGAAATAGTATGAAAAATGTGATTTTTGCTGAGAAATGGACTAGCATGGTATGAGAAATATTCATAGTATGAAAATTTGAATTATTGATGTTTTTTTCGAATTTGGTGGTTAGTGGACTACCGTGGGATGAAAAATTGAAATAGTATGAAAAATGTGATTTTTGATGGGAATTGGACTACCATGGGATGACAAATTTTCATGGTATGAAATTTTTAGTTTTTGATGATTTTCCGATTTTGGTGGTAAGTGGACTACCGAGGGACGACAAATTTTCAATGTATGAAATTTTTGATTTTTGATGATTTTTGAAGTTTAGTGGTAAGTGGACTACCATGGGATGACAAATTGACATAGTATGAAAAATGCGATTTTTGATGGGAATTGGACTACCATGGGATGACAAATTTTCATGGTATGAAATTTTTAGTTTTTGATGATTTTTCGATTTTGGTGGTAAGTGGACTACCGAGGGACGACAAATTTTCAATGTATGAAATTTTTGATTTTTGATGATTTTTGAAGTTTAGTGGTAAATGGACTACCATGGGATGACAAATTGACATGGTATGAAAAATTTTGTTTTTGATGAGAAATGGACTACCATGGGATGACAAATTTTCATGGTATGAAATTTTTAGTTTTTGATGATTTTTCGATTTTGGTGGTAAGTGGACTACCGAGGGACGACAAATTTTCAATGTATGAAATTTTTTATATTTGATGATTTTTGAAGTTTAGTGGCAAGTGGACTACCATGGGATGACCAATTGACATTCTATGAAAAATGTGATTTTTGATGAGAATTTGACTACCATGGGACGACAAATTTTCATGGTATGAAATTTTTAGTTTTTGATGATTTTTCGATTTTGGTGGTAAGTGGACTACCGAGGGACGACAAATTTTCAATGTATGAAGTTTTTGATTTTTGATGAGTTTTGAAGTATAGTGGTAAGTGAACTACCATAGGATGACAAATTGACATAGTATGCAAAATGTGATTTTTGATGAGAAATGGACTACCATGGGACGACAAATTTTCATGGTATGAAATTTTTAGTTTTTGATGATTTTTCGATTTTGGTGGTAATCGGACTGCCGAGGGACGACAAATTTTCAATGTATGAAGTTTTTGATTTTTGATGGTTTTTGAAGTTTAGTGGTAAGTGGACAACCATGGGATGACAAATTGACATAGTATGCAAAATGTGATTTTTGATGAGAAATGGACTACCATGGGAAGACAAATTTTCATGGTATGAAATTTTTAGGTTTTGATGATTTTTCGATTTTGGTGGTAAGTGGACTACCGAGGGACGACAAATTTTCAATGTATGAAATTTTGATTTTTGATGATTTTTGAAGTTTAGTGGTAAGTGGACCACCATGGCATGAAAAAATTACATGGTATGAAAAATGTTGTTTTTGATGAGAAATGGACTACCATGGGATGACAAATTTTCATGGTATGAAATTTTTAGTTTTTGATTTTTCGATTTTGGTGGTAAGTGGACTACCGTGGGACGACAAATTTTCAATGTATGAAATTTTTGATATTTAATGATTTTTGAAGTTTAGTGGTAAGTGGACTACCATGGGATGACAAATTGACATAGTATGAAAAATGTGATTTTTGATGAGAATTTGACTACCATGAGATGACAAATTTTCATGGTATGAAATTTTTAGTTTTTGATGATTTTTCGATTTTGGTGGTAAGTGGACTACCGAGGGACGACAAATTTTTAATGTATGAAATTTTTGATTTTTGATGATTTTTGAAGTTTAGTGGTAAATGGACTACCATGGGATGACAAATTGACATGGTATGAAAAATTTTGTTTTTAATGAGAAATGGACTACCATGGGATGACAAATTTTCATGGTATGAAATTTTTAGTTTTTGATGATTTTTCGATTTTGGTGGTAAGTGGACTACCGAGGGACGACAAATTTTCAATGTATGAAATTTTTGATTTTTGATGATTTTTGAAGTTTAGTGGTAAGTGGACTACCATGGGATGACAAATTGACATAGTACGAAAAATGTGATTTTTGATGAGAAATGGACTACCATGGGATGACAAATTTCCATGGTATGAAATTTTTAGTTTTTGATGATTTTTCGATTTTGGTGGTAAGTGGACTACCGAGGGACGACAAATTTTCAATGTATGAAATTTTTGATTTTTGATGATTTTTGGAGTTTAGTGATAAGTGGACTACCATGGGATGACAAATTGACATAGTATGAAAAATGTGATTTTTGATGAGAAATGGACTACCATGGGATGACAAATTTTCATGGTATGAAATTTTTAGTTTTTGATGATTTTTCGATTTTGGTGGTAAGTGGACTACCGTGGGACGACAAATTTTCAATGTATGAAATTTTTGATTTTTGATGATTTTTGAAGTTTAGTGGTAATTGGACTACCATGGGATGACAAATTGACATAGTATGAAAAATGTGATTTTTGCTTAGAAATGGACTAGCATGGAAATATTCATAGTATGAAAATTTGAATTATTGATGTTTTTTCGAATTTGGTGGTTAGTGGACTACCGTGGGATGAAAAATTGAAATAGTATGAAAAATGTGATTTTTGGTGAGAAATGGACTACCAATCTATGAAAAATGTTCATAGTATGAAATAGAAAAGAAAAAAGCGAAAAACATCTTCGCAAGGTCCCGTTGGCAGCACTCCCCGCACGCAAGGTCCGCAAGATACCGGTGCCGCACCCAACTCTGGCTGCGGCTCGGACGAGCGGAAATTGACTGCTGCGGGTGAGCTTGCCTACAGACTCAAACTCGCGGCAAGCGGAGAACGAAATCCGCAGTCCTATAAAAAGGCTGCTATCTCTTCTCTGCTGCTGCTTAGGTGGAGAACGCTCTCTTCCAAGTGGAGGGCTGTGCTCTGGAAAACGGAACCTTTTTGGTGAAGTGCTCCACACAGCAATCTCTTGAGTGGCTGAGCATCTCCGTGCCGAAAATCTCCCCTCTGGGAACCACAAGTTTTGAGGTTCTCAGGCCCACAAAACTCACGCGCGCCATCTGCTGGATCCCGGGGCCACTCAGAAACACCGCGAATGTGCTGGCGCGTCTCAGCATCCAGAACCCTGGTCTCGAAACCAGAAGGTGGAAGGTTTTCTCCCACAGACAGAGCAAGAACCGGGAAAACAAAGACGGTTCTACTCTCGTAGTGGGCCTAGACCGACCTTCGGCTGAGACCATCGTCTCCAGATACGGCTCTCGTCCCTATCTGCACCTTGGACGGATTAACTTCCGCCTCATGTCCAAGGTTTGCGAATAAGGGATGTTTTCCACGGTAACTCTGCATGCCACTGTTTACCCAGATAAACCTTCATCATTCTAAGGATGCCACTGCAATTCTATGTAGCAGACTTTCCATGATGAAGACTAAATCACACATCGTGTCTATCCAGGAACCATGGGTGTGGAAAAATCGCATCTGTGGCCTTGGTAGTCTACGAGGCTTTTCCCCACTCTACGATGAGCGATCGGAAAGACCGAGAGCTTGTCTTATTGTGCCAAGTCTTCTCCCAGCAACCAAGCTGGGACAATTTTAGATTTAGTTGCTGCGGTTATAAATTACAAATCAGGCAGTTCTTGGCATAATTTTGTCGTGGCTTTGGCCTACTTCCCCTACGATTCCGTTCTACCACCTCCACCAAGGGAAGAAGCGGAACTCGTAGAGTACTGCGAATCGAAAAAGATGGGTCTCGTTATCTGTTGTGACGCTAATGCTCACAACATCTTCTGGGGCAGCAGCAAATGTAACAGAAGAGGGTCGTATCTTCTCGATTTCGCACTTTCGTCTGGCTTGACCATAAACAACGTTAGATCGCAACCAACGTTTGTCACGACAAGAAGACAGGAGGTGATTGACTTAACGTCATCAAATAGATATCTCAAGGATTCACAGACTGGAAAGTTCTGTCGGAAGTGTCCATGTCGGACCATAGAAACATAGAGTTCCGAATCGAATGCGAAACCAATATCTCGCAGAGGAGCAGGAACCCTAGGAGAACAAACTGGCCAAAGTTTAGGGAAGAGTTAGCTAGTCGCACGGTGCCTCTCCCAAAACTCAAAACGAGGTACAAGGTTTAGGTGGCAGTTCGGAACCTGAATGACACCCTAACCCAATGCCTTGAACTGACATGCCCAGTCAAAAAACCCCCCTGCAGAACCCCTGTTCCGTGGTGGAACTCGGAATTGCAGAGAAAGCGCAAGGAAACCAGAAAACTTCTGAATAGGTCACTTAAGACCAATCTGGAAAAGGACTGGGACCTGTATCGATTAAAACAAAAAGAATATAAAAGGCTTATTCGAGCTTCAAAAAGTGCCTCTTATAAAGATTTTTGTGGGAAAATCGAAACACTCAGTGAAACCAGCAGAGTATATATATAAAGCCAACCCTTCTGAGGAAGCCCGGAAAAAGTTCAAACGGATCCGAAATGACTGTAATGCATTAATAAGACGTGTTAAATTCTCCTTTGACCAAAAGTTGAGGCAAAAAGTTCTACAATGCCCCAAGGGTAGCAGAAGCTTTTGGTCTTTCGTAAAAAACATAAGGAATACAGCCTCGTCTTCGATCCCAACGCTCATTTGCAATGACATTCCAGCTGTCAGCTCTTTGGACAAAGCTAATCTGCTTGCTGCACACTTTGCAGCTAGCTCAACGCTGCCAGATAGCACTTTGTCCCCGCCTGTACTTGAGAGCGTAAATTTCTCCATGGGGCAAATCCATTTTCGCACTCGTACAGTAGCAAGAGTACTTAAAGATATAAACATACACAAATCCGCTGGCCCGGATGGTATACCCCCTGTTCTTCTGAAGAGGTGTTCTTCTACGCTGGCAAAACCACTGCGTAAGCTTTTCCATCTGTCCTACTCTTCAGGGCTCTTTCCGAGTAAGTGGAAAACTGCATTTGTCCAGCCCGTCCCTAAAAAGGGCGAAAGTTCGTCACCCACCTCCTACCGACCCATAGCACTAACGTCCCTTCTCTCCAAGGTCATGGAAACGCTGATCAACCGTCAGCTTATGAAATATCTCGAGTCCCGGAAGCTTCTTAATGACCGGCAGTACGGCTTCCGAAGCAACCGTTCCACTGGTGATCTGATGGCATATCTCACTGAAAAGTGGAACCAATCTTTGCACAATTTAGGAGAAAGCAAGATTGTTGCGCTTGATATTTCAAAGGCATTTGACAGGGTCTGGCATCAGGCTCTTTTGTCGAAAATGCGTGCTTTTGGGATCGATGAGTCTCTTCTTCAATGGATTAGAAATTACCTTTCGAATCGTTCAATACAAGTCGTTTTGGATGGATTCAAGTCTGATATCCACTACATTAATGCTGGTGTCCCCAGGGCTCTGTTTTGTCTCCGACACTCTTTCTAATTTTTATAAATGATCTCTTGTCTGTTACTTCTAATCCTATTCATTCCTTCGCTGATGACAGTACCCTCAGCTTTTCATATTCGTTCCTTGGCTCACGTCCCTCAACTTCGGCCTTAGACTCGGAACGGCAGCGTATGTTAAGCACATTAAATTCCCACCTTGACAGCATAATCGATTGGGGAAATAAGAATAGAGTGGAATTTAATGCTTCCAAAACACAGTGCTGTCTACTGTCGTTAAAGCGATCACAAAATAATCAGCCGTTATCCATGGACGGCACTTGTGTTGTTGAAACCGAAAGACTTTCCATCCTCGGTATGTGTATCAACCCAACAATTAGTTGGAACGATCACATATTTGAGGTCGCCAAAAATGCTGCGAAATGTCTAGGCTTCCTTAAACGATGCAAGAAGTACTTCACCCCTTCTGATCTGGCTACAATATACAAGGCCTACATACGCCCAAAACTTGAGTATAACGCTCCTATTTGGTCAGGTGCTCCTAAGACCTCCCTGCACCTGCTGGATAGAATTCAAAAGCGAGCGATAAAACTTATAGGTGACAGTAATATTGCGAAGTCGATTGACTCGTTAGAACACCGACGTAATGTCGCGTCGTTGTCACTCTTTTATCGCTATTTTAACAAAAAATGCTCAGATGAATTAGCCAGTTGCATTCCTCCCCTTCAAGAATTCACCCGCAATACACGCCTAGCTAGGAATGCCCACCAATTCACCCTCAAGCCCTCTTTCGGACGTACAGTCAAATTCAGAGACTCGTTCTTTAGCCGCACTACACGAATCTGGAATGCTCTTCCCAGCTCGATTTTTCCTCCTCATTACAATCCACAGGCATTTAAAACCAATGTGCATCGGTATCTCCTCTCCCTCTCTTCCTCTATACCTTCGGCCCGTGCTGTGACTTGACCTGGTCACTTAAGGGTACTCGCAACCCCTTTTGCACTCGTCAATTATAAAAAAAAAAAAAAAAAAGACTAGTGAAAGTCCTCAAAAGGGACAAAGCAGTGAGACTGGACACACTAAGAAAACCTCCAACTCATGCTTGAGACTCATTTCCCTGGGAACCGGATCACAGTTGGCTCAAAACCAGTGCCGATTTCCGAAACTGGGGATGAGCAGACAAATTCTACTCGCAGAAGCTGGTATATTTCATCGCTCGTCGTAACTGATGAAGCCATCAAGTACGCTGTAGCGTCTTTTGATGGTTTCAAGTCACCCGGCACCGATGGCATATATGCAGCACTGCTGCAAAAGGGAATGGACCCTATACTGCCGGCTCTGAAAAGAATTTTCACTGCCAGCCTCGCGCTGGCATACATTCCAAGTACCTGGCGTACAGTGAGGGTAGCCTTTATACCGAAAACTGGTAAAGGAGACTACTCACTCGTCAAAAACTTCAGGCCTATCAGTCTCACCTCCCTCATGCTAAAATGCTTGGAGAGGCTGGTCGAACTGCACATGCGCAAAAACGCTCTGCGTAGAGGAATCATTGGTGTTGTGGATAAGGGCAATGCTAATGAACAGGACTATAATCGCGGAGGCGGAGCGTGACAAGTTTGTAATGTCGGAGGTTAACAAGGGCTGCCCCCAAGGCGGGGTCCTGTCTCCCCTCCTATGGTGCATGCTGGTTGATTCTCTGCTTTCCATTTTGAATAGTTCTATCACCTATGCCCAGGCTTATGCAGACGACGTAGCCGTATTGGTTACCGGACCATGTCTTGCGGCCGTCAGCGCACGCGGACAGGCGGCTCTTGACACGATCGATAGCTGGTGTACCAAGAATGGGATTTCCGTCAACCCTCTTAAAACTGAGGTTGTTCTCTTTACGAGAAGGAGAAATATGACTGGTTTGACTCGACTGGTACTTAAAGGCGTCAATATCCCACTTTCCAATGAAGCCAAATATCTAGGTGTTATCCTGGACAGTAAACTTCTCTGGCTGGCGCTGTCAGTCTTCTGGCAATGCAAGGGAGTTTTCGGAAAAACCTGGGGTCTATCACCCAAAAGATCCGTTTGGATCTATACGGCAATGATAAGACCACTCCTCTCTTATGCATCAGTCGTTTGGTGGAACAAGCTTTCGCGTAAATACGTGACTGCCGCTTTCACCAAGTTTCAAAGAACAGTTTGTCTCGGCTGCACAGGGGCATTCCCCAGCACGCCTGGCTCTGCTCTTGATGCTCTGATTAATCTCCCCCCCCCCCCCCCCCCTTGATCACCACATCATGGGATGTACACTCAAGGCCATCTCTCGACTAAAAAGAAATGGTCTTTGGTTCCACTCGCACTGGAGCTTTGATGACCTCGCACACCGCATCTCCTATGATACTACTCTCATGGACATGCCGTCTGATGCGAGGTCGCCAATAACACAATAGCGACGCTTTTACAAAGTCGACTTTCCACGTGTCCTGGGCTGGCTGTGGCCAGAAACTGAGCCGGGAAAGGAATGTAGTCGGATTTTCACGGACGGCTCCAAGACAACGGAGGGTTCTGGAGCTGGAGCCTTCGTGGAAAACGACAACTTTAGAATTCACACCTCCTTAGGAAACTCCGCGTCGGTCTTCCAGGCGGAAGCCTTCACGATCCTAATGGCCACCAACTACATTGTGAAGAATAGGTGGAAGGGAAGAAGTATCTGCGTCTGCAGCGACAGTCAAGCTGTGCTCAAGGCCTTACTCAACCTCAATTCGGTCGGCAGGCTGAATTCGCTAAGACTTGTCTGGGTCCCTGGTCATCACGGGATCCTGGGAAACGAAACTGCCGATGAACTAGCTAGGCTAGGTTCAGCAGAGGCATTCGTAGGACCCGAACCCGCCTTGGGATTACCCGCGTCCCTGGTCAGGGCCTCCGTCGATGGTTGGGTATCCCTACAGTACAACCAGAGATGGCGTGACTCTCCAGGATGCAGGGTGACCAAGAGTATGCTCCCAAACGTCTGCAAGAAATCCGCTTCTTTTCTGCTATCCCTAGACAGAAACGAGTGCAGAAGACTTGTTGGCGTATTAACGGGACACTTTACCTTCGCTATGCACCTGATTCGGCTTGGGCTTACTGATGTCACTCTCTGCGACGCCTGTGGAGAAGGTGAAGACACTTCAGAGCACTTTCTCTGTCAGTGTCCAACCTTCGCTCGTATCAGGTGGCGATTATTTGGCGCTGATGTGGTGGGAACTGAAAACCTAAGTTCTATATCACAGAAGCGCATCTTGGTTTTTCTTCGGAAAACCAAGAAATTATATTAAATGAAGGCTACTGCCTGATAGTACAATGGACCAGTATTTGAGTCTGAGTGCTCCAGTGTAGTTGATCCAAACCTCCAACAAAAAAAGAAAAAAAAAATGAAATATTTAGTTATTAATGATTTTTCGATTTAGATGGAAAGTAGTCTACAGTTGGACGAAAAATGTTCAATGTATGAAATTTTTGATTTTTGATGATTTTTGAAGTTTAGAGGTTAGTGGACTACCATGGGATGGAAAATTGAAATAGTATGAAAAATGTAATTTTTGGTGAGAAATGGACTACTAATGGATGAAAAATATTCATACTATGAAATATTTAGTTATTAATGATTTTTCGATTTTGATGGAAAGTAGTCTACCGTTGGACGACAAAATTTCAATGTATGAAATTGTTGTTTTTTTTTAAGTTTAATGGTAAGTGGACTAGCATGGGATGACAAATTGACATAGTATGAAAAATGTGATTTTTGATGAGAAATGGACTACCATGGGATGACAAATTTTCATGGTATGAAATTTTTAGTTTTTGATGATTTTTCGATTTTGGTGGTAAGTGGACTACCGAGGGACGACAAATTTTCAATGTATGAAATTTTTAATTTTTGATGATTTTTGAAGTTTACTGGTAAGTGGGCTACTATGGGATGACAAATTGACATAGTATGCAAAATGTGATTTTTGATGAGAAATGGACTACCATGGGATGACAAATTTTCATGGTATGAAATTTTTAGTTTTTGGTGATTTTTCGATTTTGATGGTAAGTGGACTACCGTAGGACGACAAATTTTCAATGTATGAAATTTTTTATTTTTGATGATTTTTGAAGTTTAGTGGTAAATGGACTACCATGGGATGTAAAATTGAAATAGTATGAAAAATGTGATTTTTGCTGAGAAATGGACTAGCATGGTATGAGAAATATTCATAGTATGAAAATTTGAATTATTGATGTTTTTTTCGAATTTGGTGGTTAGTGGACTACCGTGGGATGAAAAATTGAAATAGTATGAAAAATGTGATTTTTGATGGGAATTGGACTACCATGGGATGACAAATTTTCATGGTATGAAATTTTTAGTTTTTGATGATTTTTCGATTTAGATGGAAAGTAGTCTACAGTTGGACGAAAAATGTTCAATGTATGAAATTTTTGATTTTTGATGATTTTTGAAGTTTAGTGGTAAGTGGACTACCATGGGATGACAAATTGACATAGTATGAAAAATGTGATTTTTGATGGGAATTGGACTACCATGGGATGACAAATTTTCATGGTATGAAATTTTTAGTTTTTGATGATTTTTCGATTTAGATGGAAAGTAGTCTACAGTTGGACGAAAAATGTTCAATGTATGAAATTTTTGATTTTTGATGATTTTTGAAGTTTAGTGGTAAGTGGACTACCATGGGATGACAAATTGACATAGTATGAAAAATGTGATTTTTGATGGGAATTGGACTACCATGGGATGACAAATTTTCATGGTATGAAATTTTTAGTTTTTGATGATTTTTCGATTTTGGTGGTAAGTGGACTACCGAGGGACGACAAATTTTCAATGTATGAAATTTTTGATTTTTGACGATTTTTGAAGTTTAGTGGTAAATGGACTACCATGGGATGACAAATTGACAAGGTATGAAAAATTTTGTTTTTGATGAGAAATGGACTACCATGGGATGACAAATTTTCATGGTATGAAATTTTTAGTTTTTGATGATTTTTCGATTTTGGTGGTAAGTGGACTACCGAGGGACGACAAATTTTCAATGTATGAAGTTTTTGATTTTTGATGGTTTTTGAAGTTTAGTGGTAAGTGGACAACCATGGGATGACAAATTGACATAGTATGCAAAATGTGATTTTTGATGAGAAATGGACTACCATGGGACGACAAATTTTCATGGTATGAAATTTTTAGGTTTTGATGATTTTTCGATTTTGGTGGTAAGTGGACTACCGAGGGACGACAAATTTTCAATGTATGAAATTTTGATTTTTGATGATTTTTGAAGTTTAGTGGTAAGTGGACCACCATGGCATGAAAAATTTACATGGTATGAAAAATGTTGTTTTTGATGAGAAATGGACTACCATGGGATGACAAATTTTCATGGTATGAAATTTTTAGTTTTTGATTTTTCGATTTTGGTGGTAAGTGGACTACCGTGGGACGACAAATTTTCAATGTATGAAATTTTTGATATTTAATGATTTTTGAAGTTTAGTGGTAAGTGGACTACCATGGGATGACAAATTGACATAGTATGAAAAATGTGATTTTTGATGAGAATTTGACTACCATGGGATGACAAATTTTCATGGTATTAAATTTTTAGTTTTTGATGATTTTTCGATTTTGGTGGTAAGTGGACTACCGAGGGACGACAAATTTTTAATGTATGAAATTTTTGATTTTTGATGATTTTTGAAGTTTAGTGGTAAATGGACTACCATGGGATGACAAATTGACATGGTATGAAAAATTTTGTTTTTGATGAGAAATGGACTACCATGGGATGACAAATTTTCATGGTATGAAATTTTTAGTTTTTGATGATTTTTCGATTTTGGTGGTAAGTGGACTACCGAGGGACGACAAATTTTCAATGTATGAAATTTTTGATTTTTGATGATTTTTGAAGTTTAGTGGTAAGTGGACTACCATGGGATGACAAATTGACATAGTACGAAAAATGTGATTTTTGATGAGAAATGGACTACCATGGGATGACAAATTTCCATGGTATGAAATTTTTAGTTTTTGATGATTTTTCGATTTTGGTGGTAAGTGGACTACCGAGGGACGACAAATTTTCAATGTATGAAATTTTTGATTTTTGATGATTTTTGAAGTTTAGTGGTAAGTGGACTACCATGGGATGACAAATTGACATAGTATGAAAAATGTGATTTTTGATGAGAAATGGACTACCATGGGATGACAAATTTTCATGGTATGAAATTTTTAGTTTTTGATGATTTTTCGATTTTGGTGGTATGTGGACTACCGTGGGACGACAAATTTTCAATGTATGAAATTTTTGATTTTTGATGATTTTTGAAGTTTAGTGGTAATTGGACTACCATGGGATGACAAATTGACATAGTATGAAAAATGTGATTTTTGCTGAGAAATGGACTAGCATGGAAATATTCATAGTATGAAAATTTGAATTATTGATGTTTTTTCGAATTTGGTGGTTAGTGGACTACCGTGGGATGAAAAATTGAAATAGTATGAAAAATGTGATTTTTGGTGAGAAATGGACTACCAATCTATGAAAAATTTTCATAGTATGAAATAGAAGAGAAAAAAGCGAAAAACATCTTCGCAAGGTCCCGTTGGCAGCACTCCCCGCACGCAAGGTCCGCAAGATACCGGTGCCGCACCCAACTCTGGCTGCGGCTCGGACGAGCGGAAATTGACTGCTGCGGGTGAGCTTGCCTACAGACTCAAACTCGCGGCAAGCGGAGAACGAGATCCGCAGTCCTATAAAAAGGCTGCTATCTCTTCTCTGCTGCTGCTTAGGTGGAGAACGCTCTCTTCCAAGTGGAGGGCTGTGCTCTGGAAAACGGAACCTTTTTGGTGAAGTGCTCCACACAGCAATCTCTTGAGTGGCTGAGCATCTCCGTGCCGAAAATCTCCCCTCTGGGAACCACAAGTTTTGAGGTTCTCAGGCCCACAAAACTCACGCGCGCCATCTGCTTGATCCCGGGGCCACTCAGAAACACCGCGAATGTGCTGGCGCGTCTCAGCATCCAGAACCCTGGTCTCGAAACCAGAAGGTGGAAGGTTTTCTCCCACAGACAGAGCAAGAACCGGGAAAACAAAGACGGTTCTACTCTCGTAGTGGGCCTAGACCGACCTTCGGCTGAGACCATCGTCTCCAGATACGGCTCTCGTCCCTATCTGCACCTTGGACGGATTAACATCCGCCTCATGTCCAAGGTTTGCGAATAAGGGATGTTTTCCACGGTAACTCTGCATGCCACTGTTTACCCAGATAAACCTTCATCATTCTAAGGATGCCACTGCAATTCTATGTAGCAGACTTTCCATGATGAAGACTAAATCACACATCGTGTCTATCCAGGAACCATGGGTGTGGAAAAATCGCATCTGTGGCCTTGGTAGTCTACGAGGCTTTTCCCCACTCTACGATGAGCGATCGGAAAGACCGAGAGCTTGTCTTATTGTGCCAAGTCTTCTCCCAGCAACCAAGCTGGGACAATTTTAGATTTAGTTGCTGCGGTTATAAATTACAAATCAGGCAGTTCTTGGCATAATTTTGTCGTGGCTTTGGCCTACTTCCCCTACGATTCCGTTCTACCACCTCCACCAAGGGAAGAAGCGGAACTCGTAGAGTACTGCGAATCGAAAAAGATGGGTCTCGTTATCTGTTGTGACGCTAATGCTCACAACATCTTCTGGGGCAGCAGCAAATGTAACAGAAGAGGGTCGTATCTTCTCGATTTCGCACTTTCGTCTGGCTTGACCATAAACAACGTTAGATCGCAACCAACGTTTGTCACGACAAGAAGACAGGAGGTGATTGACTTAACGTCATCAAATAGATATCTCAAGGATTCACAGACTGGAAAGTTCTGTCGGAAGTGTCCATGTCGGACCATAGAAACATAGAGTTCCGAATCGAATGCGAAACCAATATCTCGCAGAGGAGCAGGAACCCTAGGAGAACAAACTGGCCAAAGTTTAGGGAAGAGTTAGCTAGTCGCACGGTGCCTCTCCCAAAACTCAAAACGAGGTACAAGGTTTAGGTGGCAGTTCGGAACCTGAATGACACCCTAACCCAATGCCTTGAACTGACATGCCCAGTCAAAAAACCCCCCTGCAGAAACCCTGTTCCGTGGTGGAACTCGGAATTGCAGAGAAAGCGCAAGGAAACCAGAAAACTTCTGAATAGGTCACTTAAGACCAATCTGGAAGAGGACTGGGACCTGTATCGATTAAAACAAAAAGAATATAAAAGGCTTATTAGAGCTTCAAAAAGTGCCTCTTATAAAGATTTTTGTGGGAAAATCGAAACACTCAGTGAAACCAGCAGACTAGTGAAAGTCCTCAAAAGGGACAAAGCAGTGAGACTGGACACACTAAGAAAACCAGACGGTACCTACACCGAGTCTTAAGCTGAGACCCTCCAACTCATGCTTGAGACTCATTTCCCTGGGAACCGGATCACAGTTGGCTCAAAACCAGTGCCGATTTCCGAAACTGGGGATGAGCAGACAAATTCTACTCGCAGAAGCTGGTATATTTCATCGCTCGTCGAAACTGATGAAGCCATCAAGTACGCTGTAGCGTCTTTTGATGGTTTCAAGTCACCCGGCACCGATGGCATATATGCAGCACTGCTGCAAAAGGGAATGGACCCTATACTGCCGGCTCTGAAAAGAATTTTCACTGCCAGCCTCGCGCTGGCATACATTCCAAGTACCTGGCGTACAGTGAGGGTAGCCTTTATACCGAAAACTGGTAAAGGAGACTACTCACTCGTCAAAAACTTCAGGCCTATCAGTCTCACCTCCCTCATGCTAAAATGCTTGGAGAGGCTGGTCGAACTGCACATGCGCAAAAACGCTCTGCGTAGAGGAATCATTGGTGTTGTGGATAAGGGCAATGAACAGGACTATAATCGCGGAGGCGGAGCGTGACAAGTTTGTAATGTCGGAGGTTAACAAGGGCTGCCCCCAAGGCGGGGTCCTGTCTCCCCTCCTATGGTGCATGCTGGTTGATTCTCTGCTTTCCATTTTGAATAGTTCTATCACCTATGCCCAGGCTTATGCAGACGACGTAGCCGTATTGGTTACCGGACCATGTCTTGCGGCCGTCAGCGCACGCGGACAGGCGGCTCTTGACACGATCGATAGCTGGTGTACCAAGAATGGGATTTCCGTCAACCCTCTTAAAACTGAGGTTGTTCTCTTTACGAGAAGGAGAAATATGACTGGTTTGACTCGACTGGTACTTATAGGCGTCAATATCCCACTTTCCAATGAAGCCAAATATCTAGGTGTTATCCTGGACAGTAAACTTCTCTGGAAAAGACACATTGAGACGAAAACCTCCAAGGCGCTGTCAGTCTTCTGGCAATGCAAGGGAGTTTTCGGAAAAACCTGGGGTCTATCACCCAAAAGATCCGTTTGGATCTATACGGCAATGATAAGACCACTCCTCTCTTATGCATCAGTCGTTTGGTGGAACAAGCTTTCGCGTAAATACGTGACTGCCGCTTTCACCAAGTTTCAAAGAACAGTTTGTCTCGGCTGCACAGGGGCATTCCCCAGCACGCCTGGCTCTGCTCTTGATGCTCTGATTAATCTCCCCCCCCTCCCCCCTTGATCACCACATCATGGGATGTACACTCAAGGCCATCTCTCGACTAAAAAGAAATGGTCTTTGGTTCCACTCGCACTGGAGCTTTGATGACCTCGCACACCGCATCTCCTATGATACTACTCTCATGGACATGCCGTCTGATGCGAGGTCGCCAATAACACAGTTGCGACGCTTTTACAAAGTCGACTTTCCACGTGTCCTGGGCTGGCTGTGGCCAGAAACTGAACCGGGAAAGGAATGTAGTCGGATTTTCACGGACGGCTCCAAGACAACGGAGGGTTCTGGAGCTGGAGCCTTCGTGGAAAACGACAACTTTAGAATTCACACCTCCTTAGGAAACTTCGCGTCGGTCTTCCAGGCGGAAGCCTTCACGATCCTAATGGCCACCAACTACATTGTGAAGAATAGGTGGAAGGGAAGAAGTATCTGCGTCTGCAGCGACAGTCAAGCTGTGCTCAAGGCCTTATTCAACCTCAATTCGGTCGGCAGGCTGAATTCGCTAAGACTTGTCTGGGTCCCTGGTCATCACGGGATCCTGGGAAACGAAACTGCCGATGAACTAGCTAGGCTAGGTTCAGCAGAGGCATTCGTAGGACCCGAACCCGCCTTGGGATTACCCGCGTCCCTGGTCAGGGCCTCCGTCGATGGTTGGGTATCCCTACAGTACAACCAGAGATGGCGTGACTCTCCAGGATGCAGGGTGACCAAGAGTATGCTCCCAAACGTCTGCAAGAAATCCGCTTCTTTTCTGCTATCCCTAGACAGAAACGAGTGCAGAAGACTTGTTGGCGTATTAACGGGACACTTTACCTTCGCTACGCACCTGATTCGGCTTGGGCTTACTGATGTCACTCTCTGCGACGCCTGTGGAGAAGGTGAAGACACTTCAGAGCACTTTCTCTGTCAGTGTCCAACCTTCGCTCGTATCAGGTGGCGATTATTTGGCGCTGATGTGGTGGGAACTGAAAACCTAAGTTCTATATCACAGAAGCGCATCTTGGTTTTTCTTCTTAAAACCAAGAAATTACATTACATGAAGGTTACTGCCTGATAGTACAATGGACCAGTATTTGAGTCTGAGTGCTCCAGTGGAGTTGATCCAAACCTCCAACAAAAAAAGAAAAAAAAATGAAATATTTAGTTATTAATGATTTTTCGATTTAGATGGAAAGTAGTCTACAGTTGGACGAAAAATGTTCAATGTATGAAATTTTTGATTTTTGATGATTTTTGAAGTTTAGAGGTTAGTGGACTACCATGGGATGGAAAATTGAAATAGTATGAAAAATGTAATTTTTGGTGAGAAATGGACTACTTATGGATGAAAAATATTCATACTATGAAATATTTAGTTATTAATGATTTTTCGATTTTGATGGAAAGTAGTCTTTTGTCTATTGTTGTTTTTTTTTTATGATATTTTGATGTTTTTAATGGATTACTATTAGGATTAAAAATTTTGCAATATATGAAAATTTTTGTGTTTCGATTATAAGTGTAAAATTTTGAATGTAGTAAATTTATGTATTTTTTTAATAGTAGATGGAATAAATTCAATATATGAAGAATTTTATGTTTTTTATATATTGAGTGAAAAAATTATTCAATTTATAAAATGTTTTTATTTTTGTTGTTTTTATATTTTGATTTGAAAAGGAAAATTGTTTAATATATATAGTTAATACATATTAATATGATTTACATAGAGATTTATGTTTAAATATATATTTATATATATATATATATATGTTTGTATATATAGAAGTATATATTTAATATACAGATAATTTTATTATCAAGTATATTTTATTATATATGATATTTTTATAAAATGCAATGATTTTTATTATATATCATACATATAATATATACACATTTGTATACATAATATATATATATATATGTATATATATTCGAATACTCAAACAAAGGATGAGCTTCAGTGGATCGCAGTATCGCAGCTACTCTACAACAACAACTTACAACACCTTGCCTGCTACCAAAATCGTTTACAATTGATTCTATAATATATATCTGGCTGTCATGACAATCAACAAACGACGAATGATGGTAAACGTAGAGCGACACACGAGGAACTGTTTAACTACGTGGTCTGTGGTCTCGACGTGGTAACACAGCTCCCGAACGAGCTGGAGGAACTAGAGGAATATAGCCAAATGCATCCTTATAGTTATAATAAAGTAAGCTGGCAACTTTTTTCTAGAGCCTTAGTCAGAGAAATAATTTCGAGTTCAATCAATCCTCCAACGAACAGAAATCTTACGACCAAAGATGTTGACGGATACCTTACACAATTGGATGTAGTCATTAAACGTATAATGGACAAGACGTACCCGGAGGTGTCACAAACCGATTATAGAGACATCCATCGGAATACTGAAATCGATGCACTCCACGTGAAGAAAAGTAGACTCTTGTCAAGACCAGAAGTCTTGCACAGGTGGTCAACAGATCCGCAGAATGTAGAGATTCGCTCACCTAAGTCACAGATCAAAGTACACCAACAGCTAAATTGCCAAATTAAAGTAAAACTGTAAACTTGCATTGGGGCAATAAGATTCAGGCTATAAGACCCAACAGCATAAACATGTTCTCTCAAGTAAATAAAATTTTCCTGAAGAGAGATCATATTGACACAACCTACTTACGTCAATTATGCATCGATCCAGATAAGGCTGTGCTTGACAATGACTTTTTTATGGTAAAAAATCTCCAGGAGAAGGTAAAGGCAATTGGTGCTGTTTTCCAGAGAGAGTACACGGTCAACGAGACTCGTAGCCCGAATCACGATCTGGAAAACAGAGCCTTGCTCAACCATGTCGTTCATCGGAGTGAAATAAGTAAATGGCGATCCGAGAATCCTGGTTTTACTAGGTTCAGTGACGATCTTCTGTAAAAAATGCCGTTGCCAATGATGGCAACAATTCTATTCATATTTCCAAAGAAAAAGAAGTAGAAGTCCGTAGGAATCGAGGGGATATCAAATATTGTCTTGCGCTGCGGTTGTATCCACAACCCTTTTTAGAAATACGCTGAGTAATGCATATGATCCGGTACAACCAATTCCAAAAACAGGACAAATGGGACTTTCATCACGACAAACCTCCGGTCTATGAGTCTTCTTCCGTGCATAAGCAAGGTATTCGAGAAGATAGTCATTAGAGCTTTGAAAGAATGGATTGAAGAAAAACAATTAATACCGAAAAACCAATTTGGCTTCAGGGCGGGGCCCGACGCCATTTATTGGTTTCCGATATTCAGTGGAATATAAACAAAACACAGTGTACAGGAGCTTGCCTGATTGACATAGAAAATAATTTCGACATCGTATGGTTCGAAGGTCTCTTCCACAAGTTAGTCAGTATGGTAACAGGTAGAAAGTTCGGTATGAAAAGTGGCAACGAAATTTCTACAACAGTATTTTATATAGCAAATGGATTGCAATAAGAGGCGGAGGGGTCGCCGATCTTGTTCAGTATAGTCACTAGCGATCTTAAAGGCTCAATATTACAAAATATAAAACCATCTTTCAACGTCTGTGATTTTGTTTCAAACTAAAAAGTTTACGACAGATAGTTTTTCACATTTTGGCAATGTTCTATTGCAAGTGAGGTAAAAAATCCGCGTATTTAAGATAATACTATCGCCTCTAACTTTTCCTAAATTGTTCTAAAGAACAGCTTGAAATTACCGCTGTCCCATTACATTCCATTAAAATCACTGTTTGGGGCGGATTACAGATATGTTATTATTTTTGGCCGCAAATACAAAGTTTAGACTTTACTAATATGTGGTTCCAACTGGAATGTACCCCAAGTCACCTAGCAATGTCACAATTAATTTACTGAAAAGTAAAATAGAAGTTTGGCGAGGGCGTTATTACAAAAATAGACTCGTCGCATAAAAGTCTTCTGCGTTTGTTTCAACTATTTTTTTATCGCTTCTGGAAACCATTGGTCTATACAAAGAAGGCGACAACAATAGATGAGCTCAAGGCCAATATTAAAGATAAAACAATTAAAATTAAGTTCGTACATAATTGGCAGCAAATATTTGATATATTTTTTTATATTTTTATATTTCAAAAAACAATTCAAACTCTTTTAATGGGAAACCCTATACAACCCTAATACGAAACCTGATGGCTGAAATCAGCATCTGGTTGAGCAAAGGCGCCCACGAATGGATTAGGTAAAATTTAAGTAATATTGTTGCGCCGCAACTTGCGGAATGCCGTTTGCAATTGGAATCTGCAGCCTGCAGCCATATTGTCGATAAATAGAAAAAATACGATCTATGATGGTTACCTGAAAGTATGATGTTGTGATTTGCGAAAAAAAGCGAAATAATAGAGAAAATAGAAAAATTTAAATAATTTGCCTACATACAACACCGAAATCGAAACAATAAAGTATGACAATACAATTCGACTTGCGTTTTCATAATCCAACTTAGCTCGATGCATAACTTATTCGAATCGCAGCCTTTTTTTGCTGTTATTGCAAATAAAGAAAATACAAAAAAGCAACTATATTCCACTAAATCGCTATCCATAGTAGATGAAATCTGCTATCAGTCTACGGCGAGGAAGGCTGCAGAGAAAGCAGCAACCTGAAGAATCGCTGGCCTTTGCATCAAAAGCTACGCTACGTTTGCAAACAACTCAACTAGAGCTTAAATTGCAGCAGAAAGAGACGCATCAACAACAGAAACAACAGAAGGCGCAACAACATCAACCACAACAGCAGAAAACGCAGCAGACACAACAGCAGATACAACAGCAGAATCAGCAGCAGAAGCAACAGGAACCATAGCAACAGCAACAGAACTCCACAATACGCTGCCCTCCCATCCACGTCTTCGGTATGGAGACTGATGAACTGAAGACCCTATGTAAATCGGCCCTAATTCATAAGACATTTTTTATTTAGTACAAAACACCCCAAGTCCTCACCGTCCATTGAATTTAAATTCTTAAAAGAGAAGTTAGCGACATCGAACGCCAACTTCTACACGTACACCCCTAGAGGGAAGAGACCATAGACCTTACTCCTCAAAGGTGTAAATCCCTCTACCGACCTGAAGGTCGTCCTCCTCCTCATCGGACAGAAATCTTACGACCGAAGATGTTGACGGATACCTCACACAATTGGATGTAGTCATTAAACGTATAATGGACAAGACGTACCCGGAGGTGTCACAAACCGATTATACAGACATCCATTGGAATACTGAAATCGATGGACTCCACGTGAAGAAAAGTAGACTCTTGTCAAGACCAGAATTTTTTTTTTTTTTTTGGGCATATTTTATTAAATATCTAATGTTATCTTATTTTAATTCTAGAAAAATACTTAAAACTAGCTTACATTTATCATAACAGTACTTTTTAAATCTCACTTACTGACCATTAGCAGGTGCTCTAAGCTATTCTTGATTTTTTTTTTAAATTGCCTTTGGGCATACTTGCAAGTAAAATTTTGTTTGTAATAATTACATTTTTTTTCCAAAATAAGTTATAAAAACTTGGACCTGAGCCTAAATCTAAGCCTAACCTAACCTACCTTAAATTTAAACTTAATAAAAACCTAGCTAAACTATGCCCATATCAAAGTACGGACGTGTGTACCATGGCGTATGTAGAATTTATATGCTTGACATATATAGCTAATACGCCATAGTGCACCTTTTTTTGTATTTTTATTTTTTATTAATTAATTTTTTTTTTTTTTATAATTTTATTACCTTACGTACTAGCTTAAAAACTATGTCAGTTGGCCACAAGGAGAACTTTAAATTTAATGTAGTCTACTTTCGCGCGTTGGCGGGAGCTGGTTTTGCTGCAACCACCAGTAGAAGTGTCGTTCTCTGGCGGACTGCGCCCTATCTCGTGCGGAGATCGCCCTACTGAATCGAAGAAGTTCCTCGTGGCTACGAGCGACGTCCGGTTCGTATTGGAGCCGCCTATCCACTGTTAGGCGTACGACATGGAAGATGATAGGACATCCTTCCGTGTTCTGAATCAGCCCTTTCGAGTCTAAGTAGAGAAACGCTTCAGGAGGTATGAATCCGTTCAGGCGCACCTTTTCATGGTACATGAAGTTGGGGTAATACGCCCCAAAGATCAGACTGTTTGAAGAAGTCATCGCTCGTGCAATGTGCCCACGAGTCAGCTTAATAATGAAATTATCTATCCTAATTAGATTTGCCTCGTTATACAGAACCTCGTTGGGATAGAATTTCTTGTAATCGGATTCAGGTGCTCGATACAACCGGAGGCAGGCCAGGGAGACATTGCCTCTCAAACACCCTCATCTTTTCCATCTGAGACGGACTCAGATTGAACCACACTGGGCAACCGTACACCATGATTGGCCGTATGAGAGCCATGTAGCAGATCACCTTTACTCTGGTATCAAGTTGGCTGCTGTAAAACAACCAACTTGCCGCAGCAAAGGCTTTCTTAGCTTTTGTCAGAGCTGTATCTGCATGCTTACCACAGTACAAGTACTGGTCCAACCAAATGCCAAGATATCTAACTACATTTTGCACAGTTAACGGCTGGCCCCGCGGGTCCAATATGCCGAGCTTGCGCCAGTTTTTCTTCGTGTCCCTTGAGGCTCTAGATAGCGGGGTTCTAAAGAGGATAGTTTCGCACTTCCGGAAGTTGATCTTCAACTTCCAGTCGTCGCAAAATCGCTGAATTTCGTCAAAGTCATGCTGCAACAAGTTATTTATAACTTCAATTTTCGGGCCTGATCTGTACGCTATGAGATCATCGGCGTACGCGATTAAATGCGGCATGGAACCAATAAGATCGCTAGTGAATATAGCGAAAAGGATCGGTGAACCAACGGCACCTTGTTGCAAACCATTTTTTATGTGAAATACGGTGGTGGAAATTTCGTTGCCGTTTTTTACAACGAACTTCCTACCTGTTACCATGTCGTAGATCATATATAGCAATGTTTTATGGATGCCAAGCCTGAGCAACTTGAGGAAGAGCCCTTCTAACCATACGGTGTCGAAAGCCTTTTCCATGTCGATCAAGCAGGCTCCTGTGCACTGTGTCTTATTTCTATTCCACTGAATGTCGGAAACCAATTTAGACGCGGCATGAATAGTGTCGTGCCCCGCCCTGAAGCCAAATTGGTTTTCCGGTATTAATTGTTTTTCCTCAACCCATCCTTTCAGAGCTCTAATGACTATCTTCTCGAATACCTTGCTTATGCACGGAAGAAGACTTATAGAACGGAGATTCGTCGGGATGGAGGTATCTTTGCCCCGTTTCGGTATTGGCTGTACCACAGCTGTTTTCCAATGAGCCGGGTAATATGCATTACTCAGCGCATTGTTGAACAGAGTTGTGTATACGTCCACCGCCTCAGAGGGTAGATGGCGCAGAACAATATTTGGTATCCCATCTATTCCCACTGACTTCTTCTTTTTTAGTGAGTTGAGGATACCTTGGAGTTCATTTTTTGAAATAAGGATGGAGTTGTTTCCATCATCGGCGACGGCATTATTTGCCAGAAGATCGTCACTGAACCTGGTGAAACCAGGATTCTCGGATCGCCATTGACTTATTTCAGAACTTAGTTGGAAGTGGTTAAGCTTGGCTCTGTCTTCCAAGTCGTTATTTGGACAAAGAGGTTCATTGACCGTATATACTTCCTGGAAGACAGCTCCAATTACTTTCACCTTCTCCTGGGGATCTTCGACTACAAAGAAGTCGTCGTCAAGTACTGCCCCATCTGGATCGATGTCTACTGTCCTTAGTAAGTTGGCGTTGCCTGTCGTTCTGTTGAGTCGGACAGTTTGGATGTCGTTAGAACCTTTCCTCCGGAAGATTCAATTTACTTGTGGGAGGTTGGTTGCTTGGGTTGCTGGATCTCACAGCCCGAATCTTATTCCCCCAGTACAAGTTTACAGCTAGTCTGTATTGCTGGTGGAGCAATTGCTGAATTAATTTGATCTGCGACTTTAATGACCGTATTTCATCATTCTGCGGATCTGTAAACCGTCTGTACAAGAGTTTTAGTCTTGACAGTAGTCTACTTTTTTGCACGTGAAGTGCGTCTATCTCGGCGTTCCGGTAGATGTCGCCAGCATCCTTTGGTGTCAGCGTAGGAATAGTATTTTTCATTGTTCGTTTAATGGTCTCGTCCATTTGTATTAAGTACCTGTCAACTTCTTCGTTTGTCAAGTTTCTGTTCGTTGGTGGAAAGATTGCATTCGAACGTAGTTCTTTTTTTAAGACTCTGGAGAAACGTGGCCAACGTGCCTTGTTATAGTTGTAAGGATACGTATGGACAAATCTCTCTAGTTCCTCCAGCTCGTTCGGGAGCTGAATAGCCGCGGCAAGACCACAGTGATCACTGTCGTACTCGACAGCGGTTAAACAGTTCCTTGTGCGTCGATCAACGTTCAAAATTGTGATTCGCTTGTCTATGAGCATCACATCCAGATACGACCCACTTCGTGGAAAAGATGGTTTGTCAGTTGCAAGTAAGTCAAGCATGAACTCGATACCATTCTGCTCTATCCACTCTAGGAGAGCGTTTCCCCTCTCGTTTGGAATTCTGTTACCCCATTCGCCGTGCTTTGCGTTTAAATCACCAGCAATAGCGAAAAAGTTTTCCTCCAGGTTTAAGCAAAGACTAGTGAAGAGAGCCTCGAGCTCAGATATGAAAATTGAGTTTCGAGTGTCTGCCGCGTAGACTGCAATCACGAATAACCGCTTTCCACCTTGGAGAGGGATGCTCGCGATACAAGCCTCCAGCACACTAAACCTTCGCACAACATTGCTGTATACGATCTTATGATTTATGTTATTTTTTATTAAGAGGGCGACCCCACCCTCTCGAGAGGAATTAGGCCGGTCTCTTTTTATTACTTGGTAATTTTTGTACCTGAGGTTGCGCGTCTGGTTTAGCTTGGTTTCGCAAACCATCAGCACGTCAGGATTATGGGTTTGCAAGAAGTGAAAAAGCTGTATTTGTCGATCGATCCTTATCAGCGAATTGACATTCACTGCTAGGATCTTAAGGGGTCCTGCTGCGCGTGTAACCATTATATCTGTTGCGCATTTGGCTTGCTAAACAGCGCCGAATAGATAACGTCGACTCGGGCCGTTTGCTGTAGGAAACTGGTATGTAAATCTACCATCTGTTTCTGCAAAGCGATCATCTGCGCTTGCATTGACTGAATGGTGGTCAATACATCCTTTAAGTTAGGATCTGCCATAGGCTGTCTGGGCACTGTGACCGGAACAACCTTTGGCACTGTCTGTTCTGCCGGTTTTCTGCCTGATGCTATTTGAGCGTAGGTGATAGTCGGCGTAACAGCGGTAGTTGCAGCCTGGGCCACTGGCCTGGCTTCTACCGTTTTTGCGTTCCTTGTAGCCTTTACTCTTTGCCGGAGCTCTCGTATGCGAGGACAACCCCGATAAGTAGCGGGATGTCCTTTTCCTCCGCAGAGTACACAGCTGAGAAGGGCTCTGTCTGTAACTTCTTCTTCGCCTAGACTGCATTTCCCTTTCTGGTGGGATTCAGTACATCTGGAACATCTGTACTGCATATTGCAGTTGTCCCTTGTATGTCCCAGCATTCGACACTGCGCACATTGAAGTACGTGGTCTGACTTTCTTAATGTTTCCCATTTAACAGCTAGAGAGCCTACGGACCGAATTTTCCTTAGGCTCTCGATTTTGCTGCCATGGGAGAGCTGAACCAGAAAGAATGGAAGTTTAACCTCCTTATTCTTCCTCGTAGCCGCAGTGTTGAAGGGCTTTACTCCTACGAAGTGGACCTCGTCGCTATTGTGGGCAGCTCCTTGAGGATCTCCTGCGGGTCAGTAGAAGGATCAACCCCCTTGAGGAGCATATTACGCACTTTTTCACCTTCTGGGGTGTATGTGTAAAAACGAGCCCCGCCGACGCTAAGGACTCTTTAACTATTTTAAAATCGGCTACTGAGCTACAGTGAACCGACATTCTATTCATACCCTTATATTTAATATAAAAAGGACTACTTGTGGCCAACTTACATGTTTTGACAATGTCCTTCGTTTCTAGTCCAAAGATGTTTATAGGAGGGCACCTCTCCTTCTTCTCTGTGGATCTCTGTTGCTGTCGTTGTTCCTGCTGTGATGGGTGATGTTGCTGTATCTGATGTTGCTGCTGTCTCTGATGTTGCTGCTGTCTCTGATGTTGCTGCTGTCTCTGATGTTGCTGTTGCAACTGATGTTGCTGCTGTCTCTGCTGCTTTGGTGGTTGTTGCTGTTGCTTTTGCTGCTGGAGATGTTGTTGCTTCTGCAGTTTTTGAGCTGCTTTAGAAGTAGAAGGCAGCTCCGCCTGGGGCTGGTCCTGCTGCTGTTTTTGTGTTTGTTGCTGCTGTTGTTTCATTTGATGTTGCTGCAGTTGTTTTTGCTTCCGTTTTTTTTCTTCGGCGGCCTCATCAGCTGCGATTTTCGCTTTGAGGTGTTCAATGTGAGCAGTGAGCTCGTCACGCCTCTTTGTACTCTCTTCCAGCTCTTTTATGTCCTCCGCCCTGTCCTCAGTGTCAGAGGAGGCGAGGAGATGGAAGGAGTTGTTACCCCCCGTGTAACGCCCTTCGTTACCTTCAGATTGGTATTGAAGGGTTTCAATATCTTTGTCCGCTTTCATTGCTGTTGTTGGTGTTGGTTTGGAGCTTTTCCGAGTGGATGTTGCTCGGATGGGCGTCGACTTGCTTGAGGCCGCTTCTTCATCAGATGATGCAGTTGTTGTTGTTGTTCGTCGCTTGATCGGTATCGGTTGCATTTGCATCTTCCTCCTCCTCTTCTTTGTCTTTTAGTAAAATAAGGATTAGTTAATAGTGTTTTTATAGCACTATGACTGAAACACGTCTGCACTGCACGAAGGTCGAGCAGTGAGTGAAAGACCAGAATTCTTGCACAGGTGGTTAACAGATCCGCAGAATGCAGAGATTCGTTTACCTAAGTCACAGATCAAAGTACACCAACAGCTAAATTGCCAAAATTAAAGTAAAACTGTAACCTTGCATTGGGGCAATAAGATTCAGGCTATAAGACCCCACAGCCCAAACATGTTCTCTTAAGTAAATAAAATTTTCCGAAAGACACAACCTACTTACGTCAATTAAGCATCGATCCAGATAAGGCTGTGCTTGACAATGACTTTTTTATGGTAGAAAATCTCCAGGAGAAGGTAAAGGCAATTGGTGCTGTTTTCCAGAGACAGTACACAGTCAACGAGACTCGTAGCCCGAATCACGATCTGGAAAATAAAGCCTTGCTCAACCATGTCGTTCATCGGAGTGAAATAAGTAAATGGCGATCCGAGAATCCTGGTTTTACTAGGTTCAGTGACGATCTTCTGTAAAAATGCCGTCGCCAATGATGGCAACAATTCTATTCATATTTCCAAAGAAAACGAAGTAGAAGTCCGTAGGAATTGAGGGATATCAAATATTGTTTTGCGCTGCGGATGTATTCACAACCCTTTTTAACAATGCGCTGAGTAATGCATATTATCCGGTCCATTGGAAAGCAGCCGTGGTACAGCCTATTCCAAAAACAGGACAAATGGGACTTCCATCACGACAAACCTCCGGTCTATGAGTCTTCTTCCGTGCATTAGCAAGGTATTCGAGAAAATAGTCATTAGAGCTTTGAAAGAATGGATTGAAGAAAAATAATTAATACCGAAAAACCGATTTGGCTTCAGGGCGGGACCCGACGCCATTTATTGGTTTCCGACATTCAGTGGAATATAAACAAAACACAGTGTACAGGAACTTGCCTGATTGACATAGAAAAAGATTTCGACATCGTATGGTTCGAAGGTCTCTTCCACAAGTTAGTCAGTATGGTAACATGTAGAAAGTTTGGTATGAAAAGTGGCAACGAAATTTCTACAACAGTATTTTATATAGGAAATGGATTGCAACAAGAGGCGGAGGATTCGCCGATCTTCTTCACTATAGTCACTAGCGATCTTTTAGGCTCAATATATTCAATAACTTAATAGGGTTTGCCGATGATCTAATCGCGTACGGATCAGGTCCGAAGGTAGGAGAAAAAACGGTTTGTTGCAGAGTGACTACGATGCTTCTCGGTGCCTTCGGGCTTGTCTTCGATTATATCGAACACCAGAATCTGATTACAAGAAATTCTATCCCAACGAGGTCCAATGCAACGAGGCAAACCTTATAAGGAAAATAATAATAATTGTAGGCCCTACAGTCCAAAAGGGGACCAGGGTCTAGCTTGCTCATCAACAACTACAGTGCGCGCTACTGTTCTCTCACGAGTAGAAGGGACCTACAGTTTTTTGCCGTCTCCGAATGGCGAAATTTGAGAAGCTTTCTTAGACAGTTATTACTCTTTAAGTGTTGTCAGCAGCTCAAAAGAGGTGGTGCTGTGCCAAATTCGAAAAATTGGTGTTGAGCAGTTGTTTTTGCTTCCGTTTTTTTTCTTCGGCGGCCTCATCAGCTGCGATTTTCGCTTTGAGGTGTTCAATGTGAGCAGTGAGCTCGTCACGCCTCTTTGTACTCTCTTCCAGCTCTTTTATGTCCTCCGCCCTGTCCTCAGTGTCAGAGGAGGCGAGGAGATGGAAGGAGTTGTTACCCCCCGTGTAACGCCCTTCGTTACCTTCAGATTGGTATTGAAGGGTTTCAATATCTTTGTCCGCTTTCATTGCTGTTGTTGGTGTTGGTTTGGAGCTTTTCCGAGTGGATGTTGCTCGGATGGGCGTCGACTTGCTTGAGGCCGCTTCTTCATCAGATGATGCAGTTGTTGTTGTTGTTCGTCGCTTGATCGGTATCGGTTGCATTTGCATCTTCCTCCTCCTCTTCTTTGTCTTTTAGTAAAATAAGGATTAGTTAATAGTGTTTTTATAGCACTATGACTGAAACACGTCTGCACTGCACGAAGGTCGAGCAGTGAGTGAAAGACCAGAATTCTTGCACAGGTGGTTAACAGATCCGCAGAATGCAGAGATTCGTTTACCTAAGTCACAGATCAAAGTACACCAACAGCTAAATTGCCAAAATTAAAGTAAAACTGTAACCTTGCATTGGGGCAATAAGATTCAGGCTATAAGACCCCACAGCCCAAACATGTTCTCTTAAGTAAATAAAATTTTCCGAAAGACACAACCTACTTACGTCAATTAAGCATCGATCCAGATAAGGCTGTGCTTGACAATGACTTTTTTATGGTAGAAAATCTCCAGGAGAAGGTAAAGGCAATTGGTGCTGTTTTCCAGAGACAGTACACAGTCAACGAGACTCGTAGCCCGAATCACGATCTGGAAAATAAAGCCTTGCTCAACCATGTCGTTCATCGGAGTGAAATAAGTAAATGGCGATCCGAGAATCCTGGTTTTACTAGGTTCAGTGACGATCTTCTGTAAAAATGCCGTCGCCAATGATGGCAACAATTCTATTCATATTTCCAAAGAAAACGAAGTAGAAGTCCGTAGGAATTGAGGGATATCAAATATTGTTTTGCGCTGCGGATGTATTCACAACCCTTTTTAACAATGCGCTGAGTAATGCATATTATCCGGTCCATTGGAAAGCAGCCGTGGTACAGCCTATTCCAAAAACAGGACAAATGGGACTTCCATCACGACAAACCTCCGGTCTATGAGTCTTCTTCCGTGCATTAGCAAGGTATTCGAGAAAATAGTCATTAGAGCTTTGAAAGAATGGATTGAAGAAAAATAATTAATACCGAAAAACCGATTTGGCTTCAGGGCGGGACCCGACGCCATTTATTGGTTTCCGACATTCAGTGGAATATAAACAAAACACAGTGTACAGGAACTTGCCTGATTGACATAGAAAAAGATTTCGACATCGTATGGTTCGAAGGTCTCTTCCACAAGTTAGTCAGTATGGTAACATGTAGAAAGTTTGGTATGAAAAGTGGCAACGAAATTTCTACAACAGTATTTTATATAGGAAATGGATTGCAACAAGAGGCGGAGGATTCGCCGATCTTCTTCACTATAGTCACTAGCGATCTTTTAGGCTCAATATATTCAATAACTTAATAGGGTTTGCCGATGATCTAATCGCGTACGGATCAGGTCCGAAGGTAGGAGAAAAAACGGTTTGTTGCAGAGTGACTACGATGCTTCTCGGTGCCTTCGGGCTTGTCTTCGATTATATCGAACACCAGAATCTGATTACAAGAAATCCTATCCCAACGAGGTCCAATGCAACGAGGCAAACCTTATAAGGAAAATAATAATAATTGTAGGCCCTACAGTCCAAAAGGGGACCAGGGTCTAGCTTGCTCATCAACAACTACAGTGCGCGCTACTGTTCTCTCACGAGTAGAAGGGACCTACAGTTTTTTGCCGTCTCCGAATGGCGAAATTTGAGAAGCTTTCTTAGACAGTTATTACTCTTTAAGTGTTGTCAGCAGCTCAAAAGAGGTGGTGCTGTGCCAAATTCGAAAAATTGGTGTTGAGCGGAGAAGCGAACTTGCACCCTTCTGCGTATAAGCGTCGCACTCTACACACTACGCCGCGGCGGCCACAAACCTTATAAGGATTGATAATTTTATTATTAAGTTGATTTCTTATAAGGATAGATAAGGATAGATAATTTTATTATTAAGTTGATTCCTAGTCACACATCTCGAGCCATGGCTTCAACTAACAGTCTGATTCTCGGGGCTTGTTCAATGGCAATGGCTTCATTCCACCTGAAGCTTTCCTTTATCTGAATGCAAAAGGCCTGTTATAAAATAGGGAAGGCTACTCTATCATCCTCCATATCAACTCCAATACGAACCGGACGTCGCTCGTGGCCATGAGGATGTCCTACGGTTAACCAGAGTGATTTCTACCCGCGACATAGTAGTTTCTGACAGGGAGTGGTATTTCTATTGATGGCTACATCAATATCAACTTTCGATGTCGCTAACTTCTTAATACAAAAGGCGTGGTAGTTGAGTCAAAAATAAATAAAAAAAATAAAAAACAGAAAAAATAAAAAGTAAAAAAAAAACGACAAAAAGGAACAAAACAAAAAATAAATAAAAATAAATTGAAAAATAAAACAAGGTGCACCACGGTGTATTAAATATAGCATATTAATGGCAAATAAGCCCTGGTCCACACGTCTGTAGTATGTTACGCACATAGATTAAGTTAGGTGTAAATAGCTAAGTAGAGATAAGTGTAGACCTAAGTTAGACAAATGAAGCTTAGATTATTTTTATTCTAAGATTAAGTTAGGTTAATCGTTATTGTAGAAATATTCATAATTGTAGAAAAAAAACGACCAATTTCGTCGCAGCCAACATTTCTCAGGCGGTCGATGATGCTCCTCCAACTAAGGTAGTCAAATGCGCCTTTGAAATCAACAAAGATACCAAGTACGTACTTGGCTCCTGACTCCATGACGCACCTCTTTGTGTGGACCCACGCATCTTCGACGCTGGTACCCTGCCTAAAACCAAACTGGGTAGAAATATTCTCACCCGTTTTGGCTGCCAATCTTTCTACCATTATCCGCTCAAGAACCTTACCTAGAGAAGATAGCAGACTTATCCCTCTGTATGACCGCGGATTGTTCCTTACCCTGTCATTAGACTTTAGGAGCACGATAACACGGGCCTGTTTCCACGCTTCTGGAAAATGCCCGAGTCGGACACAGCCGCTGAGAAGTATCCCAACATAGTCGGGAACAGCAGACCAAATGGCTTTAACCATTTCGCCAGTTACACCGTCCATGCCGGGAGACCTCTTTCCTCTGATACGAGAGACAGCGTAACTGATCTCCGATGCGTGCAACTCAGGTGGTGGAGTCCCCATTTCTGAAGAGGCATCTGGGGTTTCAGTAACCCCTGCACTAGGGAAGAACTCCCCTAGGAGCACCTCCATGCATTCAGTCCATATTGTGATCAGTTCCCCATTCCTTGTGAGGCTACTGATCCCAACATGTTTCCTGCTTCGTCTGCAGATGCGATAGAGATGCCCCCAGGGATCATCCCTATTAGTGTGCGCAACTGCCCTCCAATGGTCTTCTTTGACCCTGAGTAGGAGTCGCTTGTACTCAGCGAGACATGTCCTGAGATCCCTGGAGCACTGGTTCAGATTTGCTGAACCGTCTCTACGGCATCTCTGGACTCGCTTTCTTAAGCGACGAACCAGTTTCTTCTTGGTCTCCAGTTCTGGAGACCACCACCTGACGTTGTGTGGCAAAACGAGGCGGCTTCTCTCAAACATCTGATCACAAATTCTTTCGACAGAATCAGTAATCAGACTAACCTGTTCGTTGATCGAAAGGTTTGAGAAGTCCCGCAGCGGCATTGACATGACCGTTTCCTTTAGCAGGAAACTAAAGGTACGCCAGTCCGCTCGTGCTGTTTTCCAGCGTTTGAGGATCGGCTCCTCGACGGCTCTATTCGTCTCAGTTTGCCAGGACATGGCAATCCTAATTAGGCTGTGGTCGCTCACATCAGAACTGGTAACAGACCAGTCGAATTGAAGTGAGCGGCGGGCGGCATCATTCACCAGGGTAACATCAATGTCACTCTCACCCATGGGACCACTAAATGTGTAGGTGAGGCTGGGTTGGTTCAGGAACGTTGCGTTCTGGGCTAACGCCCAATCGCTCAGTAGGACTCCTCTATGCAGCCGTTGGTGCGAGAATGGGAGCCTACTGGCACATTTACTGTGCCACGCTCTGGACGATGCGTTCGCATCAATACCGACCAATATGGGTTCACCCCCTGCCAGGTGGAACAAACCACTCATGAACTCGAGATATGAGTCGATTTCATGGCTGTACTGGCAGTAGACACTGGCGAGGAAGAATTTCCCCGTCCTGCCTTGCACGTTAATGCAGACACCGTATCTATCAGAGCACACCAAAAGACATTCCCAGTCACAGGAGCCACTGAAGATTATCGCTGCCTTTCCCCTGATATCCGTGAAGGAACGCATGTGTGCCGGGATACCGACAACCTTACCATCTTGAGTATACGGCTCCTGGATGATAGCGAAATCGCATGACGATGCCAGCATGGATTGGCCCAGGCTGCACATCGCTGCATACGATCCCTGTGAGTTGTTTTGGAGAAGGTTGAACATATTAGTGTTTGGCCTCTCTCCTCAACTTCTCCGCCATATAGACGGGGCAATCACTGGTCATCACCTCGTGATGACGGTCAGCCCTCCTTGGCACAGACTTGACAGTCTGGGGGGAATCCACAGCGTGTAGCATGATGGCCTTCCCTCCCGCATCGCCTACACAGTTTTTCTCTTTCGGTGCATTGGCTGACCCTGTGGGAGAGGGACAGGCACCGGAAGCAGCCCATAACGGGTTGGAACTCACCTACTCTGAAGGACTGGCAGCCAATATAAGCTCGTCCTGCCTTGAGGAATGCGTTTATGCTCCCCTGACTTGCCTCAAGCACCACGTTCTTATGACCGTCAGTCTGTTCCCAGAGGGAACCAATTATCTGCGCGTTGCAGTCGAAATTTTCCCTCTGGGTGACACCTTTAAGCTTTTTTTCATATAGCTCAGTGAGAAAGTTCTGGGGAGAGATGGTTTTAGATACGCGATGTATCACCACCCTCGGCCCGGGTTTCTTCACTTGCCTAGCCTCTAGACCGGCAGCCTCAAACTTCCCTGAGAGAAGAAGCTTCTTCCTTTTCTCTTCAGTGGGCGTGCTGATAAGAGCACCACCTTCCCTGCTTGGCTTTACATCGTATATGCGCACACCAGTGCTCGGACTTACTTCATTTAAGAATTTCTTTATTACCTTTGGGCCCATACCGACTTTTCCTTTAATAAGTACTCCGAAGGTGGCTGGTACACTCTTGGGGGGTGGCAGAACTCTCCGTGGAGGAGCTGGGGTCGTGCTTGCAGCACACACTGCTGCGTATGACACAGGCCTTTGAGCTGGGAGCTTTGGGGCCGGTGCCACACCAGTCGCCGGTGACTCTCCAGTCACCTGTGCCGCTATGGACGAAATGCGGAGCACTTCCACTGAGACTGCCTGAGGGGTCGCAGGCTTATTTGGCCTACCCAAAGCAGGGCGAGGCATGCTGCCGCTCATAAGGATATCCAAACGTCCCTTGTACCTTTCAGCTTCAGCGAGAGCCGTATAATACGACCTCTCGTATCTGCCGACACATTTCATAACGAAGGCCTTTGCTTCGTAGCTCATCCCTGTGTTATCTTGGAGGATGAACTCCACCAGTTCTAGAGAAATCTTTTTAATGCTCTCCACCTGCCTCGCATGCTCGCTGAGGTTTTGTGGGGCACTTATCCCTTCTTCTTCTTTTTTAGGGGTCTCTAAGACCGCAACGTTCTTGCTGCTCTCTATTACCTTCGAGGCTTCTTCCCTAAGCTCTATTTAGCTTAGAGTTTTTCTCTCTCTTTTTTGCCTTCTTCTCTTTTTTTTCTCGGAGATTTTACGACTGAATGGTCATCGTCGGTTTCAGTCTCTAAATTCTTCCTCTTGGAGGCTGTCGCCCCTACGGAGGAGAGACTTACCCCTTGTCCCCGGTCACTTCTTTTGCCTGGATGTTAAAGGCTCTTGCGGCACTGACACAGACACAGCACAAGTTAACCAATAAAAACTTTATATTATTATTGTATCCGCAATAATAATATTTGGCACTGCTAACTAATGACCCTTTTTATGATTTTTACAACTTCCGCTATAAATTACACACACACGCGCACAATAGCAACTTAAAGTCTTAAAACTTTATAATGTATGTCACTAATAAAACACAACTGATACACCACCAAAATATCGCTCAATTCCTTGTTTCTGCGACGCGCACGTCCGATCTCTTCGGCTGTTCAACACGGAATGGTGCAGGGCGAACAGCATATATATATATATATATAAAGGGTGTCCGAACAATGACTGATGCAACAATTGAATTGTTTCTCTGGCTGTGTGAGATGTGGCGCCGTTTTGTTGAAACCACATTCCCTCCACATTCATTTCTTCAATTCTAGGAACGAAAAAATTGGTTATTATTTCACGATACCGAACACCATTGACTGTTTGCGCTTGACCTGATTCCTGGTTCATTTTCATAAAAAAAGAGCCAATGATTTTTCCAGCTCAAAATGCACGCCACACAGTGACACTTTGAGGATGCATTTACTTCTCGTGAATCCTCACCCCAAATGCAAAAATTCTGCCTATTGACGAAGCCACCAAGATGGAAATGGGCCTCGTCACCTCGTTATCGGCAAAATCAGCATTTTCATGTTGTCTTCATTTCACAATGAGAATGCGTTGTTTATTTGTGTAGCGTTCAATTCTTATTAAACCTATATCTTCTACTAACAAACAATAATAATTGTTGAAATGTCAAACAATGACAATTCGAATCTCACTAAATATAAATCATGCGTTGTTGTTTGGACACCCTTTATATTCTTGCTTCCCAATACCTTTGACGCGCTCTTTATTATTTCGGAAGTATTAGACTGTTATAAAATATAAAACCGTCTTTCTTCTTCTTCTTGCGGCGCTACAGTCCGGGGTGGACCTGGGCCTCAACTAACATGCCTTTCCAGCCAGCACGATCTTTCGCCAGCTGTCTCCAGTTGCGCACTTCAAGTTTGTTGAGGTCCTTCTCCACTTGTGTGCGCCACTTTAGTCTAGGTCGTCCTCTGTTGCGTTGTCCCAATGGCTCGGATTCAAAGACTTTTCGGGCCGGAGCTGTGGTGTACATACGCCCTACATGGCCTAGCCATCTTAAGCGTTGTAACCGTAGACAGTTGACCAGGCGCATGTTGCAGTATAACCCATAGAGTTCGTCATTAAATCTTCTCCTCCAAACAATCGCACGCAAAACTCTTCTCTCGAAAAGACTAAAGGCTTCCTCATCCGCCATTGCTAACGTTCAAGATTCCGCGCCATATAGTAGGACGGGGATGATCAAGCTGTTATATAAAGCGAGCTTAGTCCTTCGAGAGAAAGCTTTATTACTCAATTGCCTCTTGAGCCCAAAGAAACAGCGATTGGCAAGAGTGTTTCTGCGTTTGATTTCGGTACTGATGTTGTTGTCCCTGTTTACCGCGGAGCCAAGGTAGACGAAGTCTTTGACTACCTCGAAGTTTCTGCTGCCTAGTGTGACGCTTCGTCCGAGACGTCGATGTTGTGTGTCCTTCCTTGATGACAGCATGTACTTCGTTTTGCCCTCATTTACCGCTAGACCCATTTTAGCCGCTTCCGCTTCAACGCCAGTAAACGCCTCATTGACGGCTCGCTGTGTTCGTCCAATCACGTCAATGTCATCAGCGTAAGCTAGCAATTGAACTGACTTCTGGAAGATCGTGCCTCTGGTGTTGACTTGTGAGTTACGCACGATCTTCTCGAGGATGATGTTAAAGAATTCACATGACAGTGCGTCGTCTTGTCTAAAACCTTTTTTGACATTGAAGGTCTCGGTGAGTTCGGTACCGACCTTGACGGAGCAGCGAGAGTTCTCCATCGTCATCCTACACAATCTGACGAGTTTGGTAGGAATGCCAAAACTACACATGGCACTGTATAGCTCGTCTGTATGCACACTGTCATATTCGGCCTTAAAACCGACGAATAGGTGTTTTTTTTTTTGTTTTTTTTATAATTGACACCTGCAAAAGGGGTTGCGAGTACCCTTAAGTGACCGGATCAAGTCACAGCACGGGCCGAAGGTATAGAGGAAGAGAGGGAGAGGAGGTACCGATGCACATTGGTTTTAAATGCCTGTGGCTTGTAATGAGGAAGAAAAATCGAGCTGGGAAGAGCATTCCAGATTCGTGTAATGCGGCTAAAGAACGAGTCTCTCAATTTGACTGTACGTCCGAAAGAGGGCTTGAGGGTGAATCGATAGGCATTCCTAGCGAGGCGCGTATTGCGGGTGAATTCTTGAAGGGGAGAAATGCAACTGTCTAATTCATCTGAGCATTTCTTGTTAAAATAGCGATAAAAAAGTGACGACGACGCGACATTACGTCGGTGTTCTAATGAGTCAATCGACTTCGCAATATTACTGTCACCTATAAGTTTTATCGCTCGCTTTTGAGTTCTATCCAGCAGGTGCAGGGAGGTCTTAGAAGCACCTGACCAGATAGGAGCGTTATACTCAAGTTTTGGGTGTATGTATGCCTCGTATATTGTAGCCAGATCAGAGGGGGTGAAGTACTTCTTGCATCGCTTAAGGAAACCTTAAATATGTGATCGTTCCAACTAATTGTTGGGTTCATACACATACCGAGGATGGAAAGTCTTTCGGTTTCAACAACGCAAATGCCGTTCATGGATAACGGCTGATTATTTTGTGATCGCTTTAACGACAGTAGACAGCACTGTGTTTTGGAAGCATTAAGTTCCACTCTATTCTTATTTCCCCAATCGATTATGCTGTCAAGGTCAGAATTTAATGTGCTTAACATACGCTGCCGTTCCGAGTCTAAGGCCGAAGTGGAGGGACGTGAGCTAAGGAACGAATATGAAAAGCTGAGGGTACTGTCATCAGCGAAGGAATGAATAGGATTAGAAGTAGCAGACAAGAGATCATTTATAAAAATGAGAAAGAGTGTCGGAGACAAAACAGAGCCCTGGGGAACACCAGCATTAATATACTGGATATCAGACTTGAATCCATCCAAAACGACTTGTATTGAACGATTCGAAAGGTAATTTCTAATCCATTGGAGAAGAGACTCATCGATCCCAAAAGCACGCATTTTCGACAAAAGAGCCTGATGCCCGACCCTGTCAAATGCCTTTGAAATATCAAGCGCAACAATCTTGCTTTCTCCTAAATTGTGCAAAGATTGGTTCCACTTTTCAGTGAGATATGCCGTCAGATCACCAGTGGAACGGTTGCTTCGGAAGACGTACTGCCGGTCATTAAGAAGCTTCCGGGACTCAAGATATTTCATAAGCTGACGGTTTATCAGCGTTTCCATGACCTTGGAGAGAAGGGACGTTAGTGCTATGGGTCGGTAGGAGGTGGGTGACAAACATTCGCCCTTTTTAGGGACGGGCTGGACAAATGCAGTTTTCCACTTACTCGGAAAGAGCCCTGAAGAATAGTACAGATGGAAAAGCTTACGCAATGGTTTTGCAAGCGTAGAAGAACACCTCTTCAGAAGAACAGGGGTATATCATCCGGGTCAGCGGATTTGTGTATGTTTATATCTTTAAGTACTCTTGCTACTGTACGAGTGCGAAAATGGATTTGCCCCATGGAGAAATTTACACTCTCAAGTACAGGCGGAGACAAAGTGCTATCTGGCAGCGTTGAGCTAGCTGCAAAGTGTGCAGCAAGCAGATTAGCTTTGTCCAAAGAGCTGACAGCTGGAATGTCATTGCAAATGAGCGTTAGGATCGAAGACGAGGCTGAATTCCTTATGTTTTTTACGAAAGACCAAAAGCTTCTGCTACCCTTGGGGCATTGTAGAACTTTTTGCCTCAACTTTTGGTCAAAGGAGAATTTAACACGTCTTATTAATGCATTACAGTCATTTCGGATCCGTTTGAACTTTTTCCGGGCTTCCTCAGAAGGGTTGTCTTTATAATCCCGGAAACTCAACTCTCTCACCCTGATAGCCTCTTTGCAGCTCAAGTCGAACCACGCGTTTGCCTTAGGCTTGATGCTCTTCACTCTGTGAGGAATGAAGGACTTCATGCCCAGCGAAATAATGTTTGTGATCGCATCAGTAGCGGCATCCACGTCATTATCGATTAAACATAGTGACCAGTTAAAATTCCTAAAGAAGTTGTTAAGTCCGCTCCAGTTGGTTTTCTCGTGGAGCCATACTGTTCTTTTCGGAATTTGTTCTCTAACTGTGTGGGAGGAGTACGAGAATGTGGCTGACACGACACAGTGGTCGGACGAGCCGGTATGATCTGCAATGCCAGGTATTCGTGTTGGCTCATTCACAAGCTGGGTTAAATTATTTACCTCAGTGAAGATTTCAACATACCTTCCTTCGGGTGTTGTCTGGCCTGAATGTCGAAGCCAAGTAGAATACAGGATACAGGGATACAATTCTTGTGATGGAGTCGGAAAGCGCATCAAACTCGTTATAAGTTGAGTTGCTGTCCAGGTTTGGACTTCTATAAATAAAGCAGTGGTGGATTAAATGCTTACGGATAAAGAGTTTTAACCACATAAAATGAAATTCCGGATTGGAACAGTGGCCATATTGTGGTTGAATTTGGTAAGCAACATCACTACGCACATAAATGGCGAGACCGCGGTGTAAAAAGAATAAGGGCACCAAGCTATATCCAGGCAGGTTCAAATCCGATAAATCGGTATTCTCACCCACCTGTGTTTCGCTCAGCGCCAAGATAGCTGGTTCGTGACGAGAGAGGTGGACGTAAACGGCAAAGAGATTAGTTCTCAGTCCGCGAATGTTGCTCACGTCAACATGAAATTGCCCCCTCATGTCAGTCGTAGGCATCTGAAAACCAACTCCGTCAATGCAGTTGGTGAAAGTAAGCAGAGTTCAGAAGTGTAAATTCTGCGATTAGCTTCGCAAAACAAATCAACGTAGGTGTTATGCCCGTACATTGACTTGAGTTGGTCCACTAACAAAAATTCACACTTCCGAATCCGCTATGTCAGATGTTAGGCAGACTCGGACATCGCCCCAACCCGTCTGGTAAATCAAACGGGAGTTGCGACCGCGAATGCCCAACAGTGGATTGTGAAGGAGTGGGAGAGGGCGGAGCGGGCCGCGTGCGCTCTACCGAATCACTTCACTGCACTACACTGCACTTTTTTTTTAAGAATTTATTTATTTATTTTTTTATTTTTTCCACTCGCGGAGGTGTTGGGCGGACCGCGTTAACTGTTCTTAAGAACGACGCGAGGAATACTGTTTTTTTTTTTGTTATTTATTAAGTACATGCAGCGACGACACGTCTGCATGCGTCGGAGGATGACACGGCACTTGGTGGTGGTGGTGAGTGTCAATTTGCATTTCTTGGGTCTTTTCCAGGATCTGCCGTAATGTGAAGATCTGGTCTATTGTGGACTTCTCTGGACCAAAACCACACTGACAGGGATCTATCAGGTCATGGACGAACAGTTTCAGATGCTCACACAATACGGCAGAGAGGATCTTATATGCAATGTTCAGGAGACTAATCCCTTGGTAGTTGGCGCAGTCAAGGGGGTCTCCTCTCTTGTGAACCGGGCAAACGACGCTGAGATTCCACTCATCGGGCATGCTTTCCTCCGACCATATCTTACAGATGAGCTGGTGCATGCGCCCAACCAGGTCATCTTCAGCTGCTTAAATAGTTCTGCGGACAGTCCGTCCGCTCCAGCAGCTTTGTTCGACTTCAGCTCGGATATTGCTATCTTCACCTCGGCTAAGTCGGGGGGACAGAATTCTTGTCTATCATCGTACAAATTGAGTGGAACATTCTGCCTAACAGCGGGATTTGGGCCGTCATCGCCGTTAAAGAGTCTGCAGAAATGATCCTTCCTGATTCTCAGCACAGACTACGACTCTAGAGTTGTCCGTTTTGGTCCCAGCAGGCCTTGGTCCGAACCTTGTATCGTACTAGCGACAGAGAGGTTTCGCCAAGAAGCGAAGTCCAACAGCCTCAGTCCATTCGCTGACGAGGTCGTAGCTCAAGACTTTTTGCCTAAGTCTGCCTCGAACAACAAATCCGCATCCGAATAAGAGCTGCCTTTTTCTATATAGCAATTGCAGTAGTAGATACCGCAGTTCTTTATCGTTTTTATGCTAGGCCCATCCCATCGCACTTCCTGGATGGCGTTAATGTCTGCCTTGTAGCAGTCAAGGGCCTCCGCAAGTTGTTCGGCTGCACGTGGTCTGTTAAGGGACTTCACATTCCACGTGCAAAACCAAAAATCGTTGTCCTTATAACGTTTGCTGGAGTTGTCAACAATTGGTCCTGCATTATCCGAGCCATTTCGGCATTTCTGAACAAAAGGTTTTTTACGTGTTGAAGAAGTTAACCTCACGCACAACCCACAAACTGATAGGCCAGGCCCATTATTTAAACCCTCGGGCAGAGGGGCTTGCTGCATACATTAGTTCACCATACAACGGGTGTTGTGATGGCTATCTGTATTCGGAATGCCTTTAATAACAAATTATAGTAAATCCTTTTCTTCTATTGGGTTGTGTGAAGTAATTTCCTCCCTAGTAAAAACGTACTGTTGTATGGTCTCATCACGACGTTTCCTTCTTTCTTTTAATTCACTGTACACATTAGCCTTAGTTATCACCTTTTTGAATTCGTTCAATAACACTGGCTGCAATTCCGTCCAATTCCTTCAGTTCTTTGAGCGCACAAACAATTTGGCGCACATGGAAATTAAAAAGTGTTCAGTACTCCTCAAACTACGTAATCCATTTATTCACTGGGAAGTTATCGTCCTCATAAAATGGATGCATCACCTGCTCTATGTCCTTGAAATTATAAGAAGCACAGGGTCCTTAACTTGCTTCTGTCTCCTCTATTTGTAGCTCTTGAAGTCTTCGTCTTAGCTTAACTAATTCCTAATTTTTTTCTTTTAATCTTTCGGATTCTGTTTAGTTCTTCGTAGATCTGAGCTGTAATCACGTTACTTTTCGAGCGATTATCGTCCTGACGATCAACTACAACGATATGGTCAATAATTTGCATCACATAACTCACCCAATATCGTCTGGTCTACGGTCTATATTGTACACAGTTAAAGTACCACTAAACGCAACACATCTCTTGTCACAATTGTACACACACAACAAGACAGTGAGTAACGACTGCCTGATAGTTTTCATTGTTTTGTTGTGTGTGTGTATGCGTGTGTGTGTGTTTATTTTTATTTTCCTCTTTTTCTTAAACTACCTTAATAATTATGGGTGCTGGGACTTGTGCTTGCTGAATTGGGGATAGGCGTTTGGGGTGATCGCGCTAAGGTTAGGAAATGCTGATTGAAGTGCAATGTTTATTGCGGTGAATGTGCTAGGAAAGTGTGGGGTGAATGGATTAAGTGTGTGATGTGTTAACCTCTGTGAATGTGAACTTACACATTATGAATGAACGAACGACTGTGTGAGTGGTGCTCCTAAAATGTACGAGGTTTGATCTCAGGGAATTATTTTTTAAATAATTTTGGATGTATATTCATACTTCCGTAAGCTGAGGATTGTATCAAAACATTTTGTAATTACTGATTACATTTTGTTTTCATCATCCTAGAAATCTTCAACTGCTTCATGTACTCTCAACTTTAGTTCTGCATTACTGCCACTGGTCTGCAACTTCAAGGAACGTAACACAAGCTTTAAAGTGGTAACCGTTGACAATTCTAAAAATGTATTCCACTCTTGGGACTATCTTCAATTATATTATATAGTTTTATTTAAGAAAACAGCACCAAGAAATCTTTTTCGAAATGAAACATCGTACGTTTTTTATTAGCACAGTTTTTAATTTTGACTTTGTAGCAATGGGAATCCCACTTCTGAAATTTGTAAAACACTCCAAGAAAAACACGAACTTAGACTGTACCCCAAAATACACATGTAAATATATGTAAGTTACAATGTAAAAACGGGACAGTGGGATGACAATGGTTGCGGGAAGATCAAACGATCAGTTTGACAGAAAATTGTTTACTCCAATATAAAGAATATATATATACAAAATATTCTTTGACTACTACACAAGTTACCTAAAAATTTATTTATAACAAATCCCGAGCAATGTTCACATATTAAAAAACCAAAAAATGTGGCTAACCAAAATCAAATTTGAATAAGGCCAAAATATTTTTGATTACTAATTTTTACAATAACACGGAAAGCCCTTTACCCGTCAAAACTCACCTTAAGAAACTCATTAGAATTTATTGTCTCATCCTTGGCATCAATCATGCTCAACACTTTTTCTATTGTCAACAATGACAACTGATTAAAGGTTGATGATCCATGCAAGCGTTTTAAGGATAACTATTTTCGGTTTTGCACGTAGAATTTCAGGTCTCTTAACAGACCACATGCAACCGAAGAACTTGCGGAGGCTCTGAACTGCTGCAAAGCATACATCACCGTCATCCAGAAAGTGTGATGGGATGAGCCCGGCAAAAAACAAAAATGAACAATTTGTATTAGAGTCGCAGTCTAATCATTTCTGGGGACTGCTTAACGGCGAAGTTCTACTCGATTTGGACGATGACAAGAATTCCATCTCCTGACTTAGACAAGGTGAAGATAGCAATATCGAAGCTGAAGTGCCCGCAGAATTATTTACATTAAGCAGCTAAAGATTACCTGGTTTGGCGCATGCACCGGCTCATCTGTAAGATATGTTCGGGGGAAAGCATTCCCGATGAGTGGAATCTCAGCGTCGTTTGCCCGGTCTACAATAAAGGAGACCCCTTTGACTGCGCCAATTACCGAGAAATTAGCCGTCTTAACATCGCATACAAAATTCTCTCTGCCGTATTGTGTGAACATCTGAAACCATTTGTTTATAACCTAGTAGGTCCTTTTATTGTGGTTTCAGGCCAGGGAAGTCCACGATAGACCAGATCTTCAACTTACGACAGATCTTGAAAAAGACCCAAGAAGTGCAAATCGACACTCCCCACTTTTTCGTCGATTTTAAGCCCGCATGTGACAGTGTGCACAGAGACGAGCTACACAGTGCCATGGCTAGTTTCCGCATTCCTACTAAACTCTTGCTGCTCCGCCAAGGTCGGTGACGAACTCAAAAAAAGCGTTGCACTGTCATGTGACTTCTTTAACATCATTCTTAAGAAAATCGTACGTTACTCACAAGTCAATACCAGAGACAATTTTCCAAAAGGCAGTTCAATTGCTAGCTTACGCTGATGACATTGATGTGATTGGACGAACACAGGAAGCCGTCACTGAACCGTTTAATGGCATTGAAGCGGAAGCCAAAGGCTGTTTCTTTGGGCTCAAGAGCAGGATGTGTAATAAAGCCTCCTTGCTTTATATAACAGTTTAATCATTCCAGTCCTATTTCATAAGGAACTCTATGGACTGTACAGCGACATGCGCCTGTTCAAGCGTCTTCGGATAAAACGGATAAGATGGCTAGGCCATGTAGAGCACATGGTGACTGCTCCGCACTCTACCCACTACGCCACGGTCGCTCCAGTTACAACCGATGATAATGTAGAGAAAGTGAAGAATCGTCGACCACTATTAGAGAAGTTGCTGAAGATTCCGGCATATCAGTTTGCTCATACCATGCACTTTTTTCGGAAATTTTCAGTATGCAGCGAGTCTTCTTGAAACTCGCTCAGAGTTCGACGCTGCTTGCACTAACGAAAGAATAAGACTGGAAACGTTATCAAGAAGTCATCGATAGCTATGTGCCATACTTCCGTTCGTAAAACACATTTTATTTGTAGCTTGGTAACTGCAAGACTTGAAAACGTGTAAAATCTTCCTTCACCGATTTTAATTCAAAAAGATGCTCATGTGCATTTAAGTTACAATAGAACCTAGCGATGTATTTAATTACACTTTTCTACATTGGCCAAAGTGAGCTATATGTCAAGAAGTCATAACCTTTGAGAGAGCTGTGGGGAAAAATATTAATGATTTTGAGAGTCGGTTAACAGTCGATACGAAATGAAAGACTTGCTGTCGTTTCATGTTTTTCGCGGTGGTTCTAATATGACGGACACTTACGGAGATAGGTCCTAGACTTCTAAGTGTGATAATATAATAGAGTAGTATGAGTATATAATAGAGTTAACGATACGACGTTTGTTAATCCACAGGCATTTAAAACCAATGTGCATCGGTACCTCCTTTACTTCTCTTCCTCCATACCTTCAGCCCGTGCTGTGACTTAATTCCAGTCATTTAAGGGTATAAACAATCTCTTTAGGGCGCACCAATTATAAAAAAAATTCATTCGGCTCCGACTGTAACCAACTGACTGTGAGAAAATTTTGTCAGGTTTTTCTCCAGACTGTAACGTTAGAAAAAAGTTAACAAGATGAATATTATTGTTTGCTTTTTTGAATTTTTATAAAATACATTGTTTATTCTTTATGAAGACTACAAGAAAATTAGGATAGGTGACGAACTCAAAAAAGGCGTCGCACTGTCATGTGACTTCTTTAACATCATTCTTAAGAAACTCGTGCGTTACTCACAAGTCAATACCAGAGACAATTTTCCAAAAGGCAGTTCAATTGCTAGCTTACGCTGATGTCTTTGATGTAAATGGACGAACACAGGAAGCCGTCAATGAACCGTCTAATGGCATTGAAGCGGAAGCCAAAGGCTGTTTCTTTGGGCTCAAGAGCAAGATGTGTAATAAAGCCTCCTTGCTTTATATAACAGTTTAATCATTCCAGTCCTATTTCATAACGAACTCTATGGACTGTACAGCGACATGCGCCTGTTCAAGCGTCTTCGGATAAAACGGATAAGATGGCTAGACCATGTAGAGCACATGGCGATTGCTCCGCACTCTACCCACTACGCCACGGTGGCATCAGTTACAACCGATGATAATGTAGAGAAAGTGAAGAATCGTCGACCACTATTAGAGAAGTTGCTGAAGATTCCGGCATATCAGTTTGCTCATACCATGCACTTTTTTCAGAAATTTTCAGTATGCAGCGAGTCTTCTTGAAACTCGCTCAGAGTTCGACGCTGCTTGCACTAACGAAAGAATAAGACTGGAAGCGTTATCAAGAAGCCATCGATAGCTATGTGCCATACTTCCATTCGTAAAACACATTTTATTTGTAGCTTGGTAATTGCAGGACTTGAAAACGTGTAAAATCTTCCTTCACCGATTTTAATTCAAAAAGATGCTCATGTGCATTTAAGTTACAATAGAACCTAGCGATGTATTTAATTACACTTTTCTACATTGACCAAAGTGAGCTATATGTCAAGAAGTCATAATCTTTGAGAGAGCTGTTTGGAAAAATATTAATGATTTTGAGAGTCGGTTAACAGTCGATACGAAATGAAAGACTTGCTGTCGTTTCATGTTTTTCGCGGTGGTTCTAATATGACGGACACTTACGGAGATAGGTCCTAGACTTCTAAGTGTGATAATATAATAGAGTAGTATGAGTATATAATAGAGTTAACGATACGACGTTTGTTAATCCACAGGCATTTAAAACCAATGTGCATCGGTACCTCCTCTCCCTCTCTTCCTCCATACCTTCGGCCCGTGCTGTGACTTAATTCAAGTCATTTAAGGGTATAAACAATCTCTTTAGGGCGCACCAATTATAAAAAAAATTCATTCGGCTCCGACTGTAACCAACTGACTGTGAGAACATTTTGTCAGGTTTTTCTCCAGACTGTAACGTTAGAAAAAAGTTGACAAGATGAATATTATTGTTTGCTTTTTTTGAATTTTTATAAAATACATTGTTTATTCTTTATGAAGACTACAAGAAAATTAGGATAGGAATTTTTTTTTGCTTTATTTATTTTACATTTTTATTTAACTATATTTTAGTATACAATAATTAACATAATTTTACATTCACCATTTTTCAAGATTTGGTACCATAACTTTGATGTAAAGAGTTTTTGCAGTTAAAGCATCTTTTTTTTTGGATTATTTTGTGAACCATTCGTTGGCGGTGGAATAGTTGGAGGAAGTGTTGAAGAAGTACCTGAAGGACGTTTTGGATGTATTTTGTCGTTCTGTTGTTCACAATTATCGGCATGTTTTCCACTTTCATCATTGTTAGCTAGATAAAACTGAACGAACGACTGTGTGAGTGGTGCTCATAAAATGTACGAGATTTGATCTCAGGGAATTTTTTTTTAAATAATTTTGGATGTATATTCATACTTCCGTAAGCTGAGGATTGTATCAAAACATTTTGTAATTACTGATTACATTTTGTTTTCATCATCCGAGAAATCTTCAACTGCTTCATGTACTCTCAATTTTAGTTCTGCATTACTGCCACTGGTCTGCAACTTCAAGGAACGTAACACAAGCTTTAAAGTGGTAACCGTTGACAATTCTAAAAATGTATTCCACTCTTGGGACTATCTTCAATTATATTATATAGTTTTATTTAAGAAAACAGCACCAAGAAATCTTTTTTTAAATGAAAAATCGTACGTTTTTTATTAGCACAGTTTTTAATTTTGACTTTGTAGCAATGGGAATCCCACTTCTGAAATTTGTAAAACACTCCAAGAAAAACACGAACTTAAGTCATCGACTTTGTTTTCTAGACTGTACCCCAAAATACACATGTAAATATATGTAAGTTACAATGTTAAAACGGGACAGTGGGATGACAATGGTTGCGGGAAGATCAAACGATCAGTTTGACAGAAAATCGTTTACTCCAATATAAAGAATATATATATACAAAGTATTCTTTGACTACTACACAAGTTACCTAAAAATTTATTTATAATAAATCCCGAGCAATGTTCACATATTAAAAAACAAAAAATGTGGCTAAGCAAAATCAAATTTGAATAAGGCCAAAATATTTTTGATTACTAATTTTTACAATAACACGGAAAGCCCTTTACCCGTCAAAACTCACCTTAAGAAACTCATTAGAATTTATTGTCTCATCCTTGGCATCAATCATGCTCAACACTTTTTCTATTGTCAACAATGACAACTGATTAAAGGTTGATGATCCATGCAAGCGTTTTAAGGATAACTATTTTCGGTTTTGCATGTAGAATTTCAGGTCTCTTAACAGACCACATGCAACCGAAGAACTTGCGGAGGCTCTGAACTGCTGCAAAGCATACATCACCGTCATCCAGAAAGTGTGATGGGATGACCCCGGCAAAAAACAAATATGAACAATTTGTATTAGAGTCGCAGTCTATGTTGAGAATCTGCAAGAATCATTTCTGTGGACTGCTTAACGGCGAAGTTTTACTGGATTTGGACGATGACAAGAATTCCATCTCCTGACTTAGACAAGGTGAAGATAGCAATATCGAAGCTGAAATGGAACAAAGCTGCTGGAGCGGACGTAGTGCCCGCAGAATTATTTACATTAAGCAGCTAAAGATTACCTGGTTTGGCGCATGCACCGGCTCATCTGTAAGATATGTTCGGGGGACAGCAGTCCCGATGAGTGGAATCTCAGCGTCGTTTGCCCGGTCTACAATAAAGGAGACCCCTTTGACTGCGCTAATTACCGATAAATTAGCCGTCGTAACATCGCATACAAAATTCTCTCTGCCGTATTGTGTGAACATCTGAAACCATTTGTTTATAACCTAGTAGGTCCTTTTATTGTGGTTTCAGGCCAGGGAAGTCCACGATAGACCAGATCTTCAACTTACGACAGATCTTGAAAAAGATCCAAGAAGTGCAAATCGACACTCCCCACTTTTTCGTCGATTTTAAGCATATGACAGTGTGCACAGAGACGAGCTACACAGTGCCATGGCTAGTTTCAGCATTCCTACTAAACTCTTGCTGATCCGCCAAAGTCGGACTGTACAGCGACATGCGCCTGTTCAAGCGTCTTCGGATAAAACGGATAAGATGGCTAGACCATGTAGAGCACATGGCGATTGCTCCGCACTCTACCCACTACGCCACGGTGGCATCAGTTACAACCGATGATAATGTAGAGAAAGTGAAGAATCGTCGACCACTATTAGAGAAGTTGCTGAAGATTCCGGCATATCAGTTTGCTCATACCATGCACTTTTTTCGGAAATTTTCAGTATGCAGCGAGTCTTCTTGAAACTCGCTCAGAGTTCGACGCTGCTTGCACTAACGAAAGAATAAGACTGGAAGCGTTATCAAGAAGCCATCGATAGCTATGTGCCATACTTCCATTCGTAAAACACATTTTATTTGTAGCTTGGTAATTGCAGGACTTGAAAACGTGTAAAATCTTCCTTCACCGATTTTAATTCAAAAAGATGCTCATGTGCATTTAAGTTACAATAGAACCTAGAGATGTATTTAATTACACTTTTCTACATTGGCCAAATTGAGCTATATGTCAAGAAGTCATAATCTTTGAGAGAGCTGTGGGGAAAAATATTAATGATTTTGAGAGTCGATTAACAGTCGATACAAAATGAAAGACTTGCTGTCGTTTCATGTTTTTCGCGGTGGTTCTAATATGACGGACACTTACGGAGATAGGTCCTAGACTTCTAAGTGTGATAAAATGCATGGTATGAGTATATAATAGACTTAACGATACGACGTTTGCTACACAGTGCCATGGCTAGTTTCCGCATTCCTACTAAACTCTTGCTGCTCCGCCAAGGTCGGTGATGAACTCAAAAAACGCGTCGCACTGTCATGTGACTTCTTTAACCTCATTCTTAAGAAACTCGTGCGTTACTCACAAGTCAATACCAGAGACAATTTTCCAAAAGGTAGTTCAATTGCTAGCTTACGCTGATGTCTTTGATGTAAATGGACGAACACAGGAAGCCGTTAATGAACCGTCTAATGGCATTGAAGCGGAAGCCAAAGGCTGTTTCTTTGGGCTCAAGAGCAAGATGTGTAATAAAGCCTCCTTGCTTTATATAACAGTTTAATCATTCCAGTCCTATTTCATAACGAACTCTATGGACTGTACAGCGACATGCGCCTGTTCAAGCGTCTTCGGATAAAACGGATAAGATGGCTAGGCCATGTAGAGCACATGGCGACTGCTCCGCACTCTACCCACTACGCCACGGTGTCCCCAGTTAGTTCGACGCTGCTTGCACTAACGAAAGAATAAGACTGGAAACGTTATCAAGAAGCCATCGATAGCTATGTGCCATACTTCCGTTCGTAAAACACATTTTATTTGTAGCTTGGTAATTGCAGGACTTGAAAACGTGTAAAATCTTCCTTCACCGATTTTAATTCAAAAAGATGCTCATGTGCATTTAAGTTACAATAGAACCTAGCGATGTATTTAATTACACTTTTCTACATTGACCAAAGTGAGCTATATGTCAAGAAGTCATAATCTTTGAGAGAGCTGTTTGGAAAAATATTAATGATTTTGAGAGTCGGTTAACAGTCGATACGAAATGAAAGACTTGCTGTCGTTTCATGTTTTTCGCGGTGGTTCTAATATGACGGACACTTACGGAGATAGGTCCTAGACTTCTAAGTGTGATAATATAATAGAGTAGTATGAGTATATAATAGAGTTAACGATACGACGTTTGTTAATCCACAGGCATTTAAAACCAATGTGCATCGGTACCTCCTCTCCCTCTCTTCCTCCATACCTTCGGCCCGTGCTGTGACTTAATTCAAGTCATTTAAGGGTATAAACAATCTCTTTAGGGCGCACCAATTATAAAAAAAATTCATTCGGCTCCGACTGTAACCAACTGACTGTGAGAACATTTTGTCAGGTTTTTCTCCAGACTGTAACGTTAGAAAAAAGTTGACAAGATGAATATTATTGTTTGCTTTTTTTGAATTTTTATAAAATACATTGTTTATTCTTTATGAAGACTACAAGAAAATTAGGATAGGAATTTTTTTTTGCTTTATTTATTTTACATTTTTATTTAACTATATTTTAGTATACAATAATTAACATAATTTTACATTCACCATTTTTCAAGATTTGGTACCATAACTTTGATGTAAAGAGTTTTTGCAGTTAAAGCATCTTTTTTTTTGGATTATTTTGTGAACCATTCGTTGGCGGTGGAATAGTTGGAGGAAGTGTTGAAGAAGTACCTGAAGGACGTTTTGGATGTATTTTGTCGTTCTGTTGTTCACAATTATCGGCATGTTTTCCACTTTCATCATTGTTAGCTAGATAAAACTGAACGAACGACTGTGTGAGTGGTGCTCATAAAATGTACGAGATTTGATCTCAGGGAATTTTTTTTTAAATAATTTTGGATGTATATTCATACTTCCGTAAGCTGAGGATTGTATCAAAACATTTTGTAATTACTGATTACATTTTGTTTTCATCATCCGAGAAATCTTCAACTGCTTCATGTACTCTCAATTTTAGTTCTGCATTACTGCCACTGGTCTGCAACTTCAAGGAACGTAACACAAGCTTTAAAGTGGTAACCGTTGACAATTCTAAAAATGTATTCCACTCTTGGGACTATCTTCAATTATATTATATAGTTTTATTTAAGAAAACAGCACCAAGAAATCTTTTTTTAAATGAAAAATCGTACGTTTTTTATTAGCACAGTTTTTAATTTTGACTTTGTAGCAATGGGAATCCCACTTCTGAAATTTGTAAAACACTCCAAGAAAAACACGAACATAAGTCATCGACTTTGTTTTCTAGACTGTACCCCAAAATACACATGTAAATATATGTAAGTTACAATGTTAAAACGGGACAGTGGGATGACAATGGTTGCGGGAAGATCAAACGATCAGTTTGACAGAAAATCGTTTACTCCAATATAAAGAATATATATATACAAAGTATTCTTTGACTACTACACAAGTTACCTAAAAATTTATTTATAATAAATCCCGAGCAATGTTCACATATTAAAAAACAAAAAATGTGGCTAAGCAAAATCAAATTTGAATAAGGCCAAAATATTTTTGATTACTAATTTTTACAATAACACGGAAAGCCCTTTACCCGTCAAAACTCACCTTAAGAAACTCATTAGAATTTATTGTCTCATCCTTGGCATCAATCATGCTCAACACTTTTTCTATTGTCAACAATGACAACTGATTAAAGGTTGATGATCCATGCAAGCGTTTTAAGGATAACTATTTTCGGTTTTGCACGTAGAATTTCAGGTCTCTTAACAGACCACATGCAACCGAAGAACTTGCGGAGGCTCTGAACTGCTGCAAAGCATACATCACCGTCATCCAGAAAGTGTGATGGGATGAGCCCGGCAAAAAACAAAAATGAACAATTTGTATTAGAGTCGCAGTCTAATCATTTCTGGGGACTGCTTAACGGCGAAGTTCTACTCGATTTGGACGATGACAAGAATTCCATCTCCTGACTTAGACAAGGTGAAGATAGCAATATCGAAGCTGAAGTGCCCGCAGAATTATTTACATTAAGCAGCTAAAGATTACCTGGTTTGGCGCATGCACCGGCTCATCTGTAAGATATGTTCGGGGGAAAGCATTCCCGATGAGTGGAATCTCAGCGTCGTTTGCCCGGTCTACAATAAAGGAGACCCCTTTGACTGCGCCAATTACCGAGAAATTAGCCGTCTTAACATCGCATACAAAATTCTCTCTGCCGTATTGTGTGAACATCTGAAACCATTTGTTTATAACCTAGTAGGTCCTTTTATTGTGGTTTCAGGCCAGGGAAGTCCACGATAGACCAGATCTTCAACTTACGACAGATCTTGAAAAAGACCCAAGAAGTGCAAATCGACACTCCCCACTTTTTCGTCGATTTTAAGCCCGCATGTGACAGTGTGCACAGAGACGAGCTACACAGTGCCATGGCTAGTTTCCGCATTCCTACTAAACTCTTGCTGCTCCGCCAAGGTCGGTGACGAACTCAAAAAAAGCGTTGCACTGTCATGTGACTTCTTTAACATCATTCTTAAGAAAATCGTACGTTACTCACAAGTCAATACCAGAGACAATTTTCCAAAAGGCAGTTCAATTGCTAGCTTACGCTGATGACATTGATGTGATTGGACGAACACAGGAAGCCGTCACTGAACCGTTTAATGGCATTGAAGCGGAAGCCAAAGGCTGTTTCTTTGGGCTCAAGAGCAGGATGTGTAATAAAGCCTCCTTGCTTTATATAACAGTTTAATCATTCCAGTCCTATTTCATAAGGAACTCTATGGACTGTACAGCGACATGCGCCTGTTCAAGCGTCTTCGGATAAAACGGATAAGATGGCTAGGCCATGTAGAGCACATGGTGACTGCTCCGCACTCTACCCACTACGCCACGGTCGCTCCAGTTACAACCGATGATAATGTAGAGAAAGTGAAGAATCGTCGACCACTATTAGAGAAGTTGCTGAAGATTCCGGCATATCAGTTTGCTCATACCATGCACTTTTTTCGGAAATTTTCAGTATGCAGCGAGTCTTCTTGAAACTCGCTCAGAGTTCGACGCTGCTTGCACTAACGAAAGAATAAGACTGGAAACGTTATCAAGAAGTCATCGATAGCTATGTGCCATACTTCCGTTCGTAAAACACATTTTATTTGTAGCTTGGTAACTGCAAGACTTGAAAACGTGTAAAATCTTCCTTCACCGATTTTAATTCAAAAAGATGCTCATGTGCATTTAAGTTACAATAGAACCTAGCGATGTATTTAATTACACTTTTCTACATTGGCCAAAGTGAGCTATATGTCAAGAAGTCATAACCTTTGAGAGAGCTGTGGGGAAAAATATTAATGATTTTGAGAGTCGGTTAACAGTCGATACGAAATGAAAGACTTGCTGTCGTTTCATGTTTTTCGCGGTGGTTCTAATATGACGGACACTTACGGAGATAGGTCCTAGACTTCTAAGTGTGATAATATAATAGAGTAGTATGAGTATATAATAGAGTTAACGATACGACGTTTGTTAATCCACAGGCATTTAAAACCAATGTGCATCGGTACCTCCTTTACTTCTCTTCCTCCATACCTTCAGCCCGTGCTGTGACTTAATTCCAGTCATTTAAGGGTATAAACAATCTCTTTAGGGCGCACCAATTATAAAAAAAATTCATTCGGCTCCGACTGTAACCAACTGACTGTGAGAAAATTTTGTCAGGTTTTTCTCCAGACTGTAACGTTAGAAAAAAGTTAACAAGATGAATATTATTGTTTGCTTTTTTGAATTTTTATAAAATACATTGTTTATTCTTTATGAAGACTACAAGAAAATTAGGATAGGTGACGAACTCAAAAAAGGCGTCGCACTGTCATGTGACTTCTTTAACATCATTCTTAAGAAACTCGTGCGTTACTCACAAGTCAATACCAGAGACAATTTTCCAAAAGGTAGTTCAATTGCTAGCTTACGCTGATGTCTTTGATGTAAATGGACGAACACAGGAAGCCGTCAATGAACCGTCTAATGGCATTGAAGCGGAAGCCAAAGGCTGTTTCTTTGGGCTCAAGAGCAAGATGTGTAATAAAGCCTCCTTGCTTTATATAACAGTTTAATCATTCCAGTCCTATTTCATAACGAACTCTATGGACTGTACAGCGACATGCGCCTGTTCAAGCGTCTTCGGATAAAACGGATAAGATGGCTAGACCATGTAGAGCACATGGCGATTGCTCCGCACTCTACCCACTACGCCACGGTGGCATCAGTTACAACCGATGATAATGTAGAGAAAGTGAAGAATCGTCGACCACTATTAGAGAAGTTGCTGAAGATTCCGGCATATCAGTTTGCTCATACCATGCACTTTTTTCAGAAATTTTCAGTATGCAGCGAGTCTTCTTGAAACTCGCTCAGAGTTCGACGCTGCTTGCACTAACGAAAGAATAAGACTGGAAGCGTTATCAAGAAGCCATCGATAGCTATGTGCCATACTTCCATTCGTAAAACACATTTTATTTGTAGCTTGGTAATTGCAGGACTTGAAAACGTGTAAAATCTTCCTTCACCGATTTTAATTCAAAAAGATGCTCATGTGCATTTAAGTTACAATAGAACCTAGCGATGTATTTAATTACACTTTTCTACATTGACCAAAGTGAGCTATATGTCAAGAAGTCATAATCTTTGAGAGAGCTGTTTGGAAAAATATTAATGATTTTGAGAGTCGGTTAACAGTCGATACGAAATGAAAGACTTGCTGTCGTTTCATGTTTTTCGCGGTGGTTCTAATATGACGGACACTTACGGAGATAGGTCCTAGACTTCTAAGTGTGATAATATAATAGAGTAGTATGAGTATATAATAGAGTTAACGATACGACGTTTGTTAATCCACAGGCATTTAAAACCAATGTGCATCGGTACCTCCTCTCCCTCTCTTCCTCCATACCTTCGGCCCGTGCTGTGACTTAATTCAAGTCATTTAAGGGTATAAACAATCTCTTTAGGGCGCACCAATTATAAAAAAAATTCATTCGGCTCCGACTGTAACCAACTGACTGTGAGAACATTTTGTCAGGTTTTTCTCCAGACTGTAACGTTAGAAAAAAGTTGACAAGATGAATATTATTGTTTGCTTTTTTTGAATTTTTATAAAATACATTGTTTATTCTTTATGAAGACTACAAGAAAATTAGGATAGGAATTTTTTTTTGCTTTATTTATTTTACATTTTTATTTAACTATATTTTAGTATACAATAATTAACATAATTTTACATTCACCATTTTTCAAGATTTGGTACCATAACTTTGATGTAAAGAGTTTTTGCAGTTAAAGCATCTTTTTTTTTGGATTATTTTGTGAACCATTCGTTGGCGGTGGAATAGTTGGAGGAAGTGTTGAAGAAGTACCTGAAGGACGTTTTGGATGTATTTTGTCGTTCTGTTGTTCACAATTATCGGCATGTTTTCCACTTTCATCATTGTTAGCTAGATAAAACTGAACGAACGACTGTGTGAGTGGTGCTCATAAAATGTACGAGATTTGATCTCAGGGAATTTTTTTTTAAATAATTTTGGATGTATATTCATACTTCCGTAAGCTGAGGATTGTATCAAAACATTTTGTAATTACTGATTACATTTTGTTTTCATCATCCGAGAAATCTTCAACTGCTTCATGTACTCTCAATTTTAGTTCTGCATTACTGCCACTGGTCTGCAACTTCAAGGAACGTAACACAAGCTTTAAAGTGGTAACCGTTGACAATTCTAAAAATGTATTCCACTCTTGGGACTATCTTCAATTATATTATATAGTTTTATTTAAGAAAACAGCACCAAGAAATCTTTTTTTAAATGAAAAATCGTACGTTTTTTATTAGCACAGTTTTTAATTTTGACTTTGTAGCAATGGGAATCCCACTTCTGAAATTTGTAAAACTGAAATTTGTAAAAAAAATTTGGGTCGAGGAATGTCAAATTATACCGGACAACCAATTCGGCTTTAGGGCGGGGCATGATACCATACATGCCGCGTCCAAATTGGTATCCGACATTCAGTGGAACAAGAACAAGAACCAATGCACAGGTGCTTGCCTGATAGACATGGAAAAGGCGTTCGACACCGTTTGGTTAGAAGGCCTTTTCCTCAAGTTAGTCAGACTAGGCATAGATAAGACACTTCTGTATATGATCTATGATATGGTTACAGGTAGGAAGTTTGTTGTGAAAAATGGCAACGTTACATCCACCACAGTATTTCACATAAAAAATGGGTTGCAACAAGGGGCCGTTGGCTCACCGATCCTTTTCGCTATATTCACTAGCGATCTTATTGGTTCCATGCCGCACTTAATCGCGTACGCCGATGATCTGATAGCGTACAGATCAGACCCGAAAATTGAAGTCATAAATAACATGTTGCAGCATGACTTTGACAAAATTCAGCGATTTTGCGACGACTGGAAGTTGAAAATCAACTTCCGGAAGTGCGAAACTATTCTCTTTAGAACCACGCTAGCCAGGGCCTCAAGGGACACGAAGAAAAACTGGCGCAAGTTCGGCATATTTGACCCGCGGGGCCAGCCATTAGCTGTGCAAAATGTAGTTAGATATCTTGGCATTTGGCTAGACCAGTATTTGTACTGCGGCAAGCATGCAGATACAGCTCTGACAAAAGCTAAGAAAGCCTTTGCTGCGGCAAGTTGGTTGTTTTACAGCAGCCAACTTGACACCAGAGTAAAGGTTATCTGCTACATGGCCCTCATACGGCCAATCATGGTGTACGGTTGCCCAGTGTGGTTCAATCTGAGTCCTTCCCAAATGGAAAAGATGAGGGTGTTTGAGAGGCAATGTCTCCGGGCCTGCCTCCGGTTGTATCGAACACCTGAATCCGATTACAAGAAATTCTATCCCAACGAGGTCTTGTACAACGAGGCAAACCTAATCAGGATAGATAATTTTATTATTAAGCTGACTCGAAGGCATATTGCACGAGCGATGACTTCGACAAACAGTCTGATTTTTGGGGCTTACTACCCAAATCCTATGTACCACGAGAAGGTGCGGCAAAACGGCTTCATTCCGCCCGAAGCATTTCTCTATCTAGACTCTAAGGGGCTGATACAGAATACGGAAGGATGTCCTATCATCTTCCATGTCGTACGCAGAACAGTGGATAGGCGACTCCAATATGAAGCGGACGTCGCTTGTAGCCACGAGGAACTCCTTCGGTTCAGTAGGGCGATCTCCGCCAGAGACAGGTTACAGTCCGCCAAAGAACGTCACTTTTACTGGTGGATTCACCAAAACCAACCCCTGCCGCAGTCGATAGTTAGCCCCGGAAGTTGACCTTGTGGCCAGCTTACATAGTTTTAAAAAAAAAAAAAAAAAAAAAAAAAAAAAAAAAGAAAAATTAATAATAATAATTTTTATATATATATATATACATATATATATATACACATATATATATATATGTATGTATATATATATATATAAACTAAAAAAAAGGTGCACCATGGCATATTGAATATATATGTCACGCATATAAAGGTTATATACGCCATGATGCACATGTCTGCAATTAACGGGCATAGTTAAGTACTTCTTAGTAGTTTAAATAGTTACGTAGTTGTAAGTACTTTCTTTTTTTAGTTTTAGTTTTATCTGTATTGTTTAAGTTTTTTAGTTTAGTTTTATTTTAGGATAGCTTAAGTTTATTTATAAAAAAAAAAAAAAACCACTACCAAGTTTTTTGATTTTCAAATAGTTTTCTTGGAACAAATTAAAACATTTTTGTACAAATATAATTTCACGTTTATTATGTCTAAAGGCAATTTAAATTAGATAAGATATAGATTAACTTAGAGCACCTGTTTAGGGTCAGTAAGTTAGATGTTAGATGTTATGTTACCTAGTTTTAAGTATTTTCCTAGGAATTAATCAATTATATTCACTTTAATAAAAATGCAAAAAAAAAAAAAAAAAAAAAAAAAAAAAAAAAAAAAATTTGTAAAACACTCCAAGAAAAACACGAACTTAAGTCATCGACTTTGTTTTCTAGACTGTACCCCAAAATACACATGTAAATATATGTAAGTTACAATGTTAAAACGGGACAGTGGGATGACAATGGTTGCGGGAAGATCAAACGATCAGTTTGACAGAAAATCGTTTACTCCAATATAAAGAATATATATATACAAAGTATTCTTTGACTACTACACAAGTTACCTAAAAATTTATTTATAATAAATCCCGAGCAATGTTCACATATTAAAAAACAAAAAATGTGGCTAAGCAAAATCAAATTTGAATAAGGCCAAAATATTTTTGATTACTAATTTTTACAATAACACGGAAAGCCCTTTACCCGTCAAAACTCACCTTAAGAAACTCATTAGAATTTATTGTCTCATCCTTGGCATCAATCATGCTCAACACTTTTTCTATTGTCAACAATGACAACTGATTAAAGGTTGATGATCCATGCAAGCGTTTTAAGGATAACTATTTTCGGTTTTGCATGTAGAATTTCAGGTCTCTTAACAGACCACATGCAACCGAAGAACTTGCGGAGGCTCTGAACTGCTGCAAAGCATACATCACCGTCATCCAGAAAGTGTGATGGGATGACCCCGGCAAAAAACAAATATGAACAATTTGTATTAGAGTCGCAGTCTATGTTGAGAATCTGCAAGAATCATTTCTGTGGACTGCTTAACGGCGAAGTTTTACTGGATTTGGACGATGACAAGAATTCCATCTCCTGACTTAGACAAGGTGAAGATAGCAATATCGAAGCTGAAATGGAACAAAGCTGCTGGAGCGGACGTAGTGCCCGCAGAATTATTTACATTAAGCAGCTAAAGATTACCTGGTTTGGCGCATGCACCGGCTCATCTGTAAGATATGTTCGGGGGACAGCAGTCCCGATGAGTGGAATCTCAGCGTCGTTTGCCCGGTCTACAATAAAGGAGACCCCTTTGACTGCGCTAATTACCGATAAATTAGCCGTCATAACATCGCATACAAAATTCTCTCTGCCGTATTGTGTGAACATCTGAAACCATTTGTTTATAACCTAGTAGGTCCTTTTATTGTGGTTTCAGGCCAGGGAAGTCCACGATAGACCAGATCTTCAACTTACGACAGATCTTGAAAAAGATCCAAGAAGTGCAAATCGACACTCCCCACTTTTTCGTCGATTTTAAGCATATGACAGTGTGCACAGAGACGAGCTACACAGTGCCATGGCTAGTTTCAGCATTCCTACTAAACTCTTGCTGATCCGCCAAAGTCGGACTGTACAGCGACATGCGCCTGTTCAAGCGTCTTCGGATAAAACGGATAAGATGGCTAGACCATGTAGAGCACATGGCGATTGCTCCGCACTCTACCCACTACGCCACGGTGGCATCAGTTACAACCGATGATAATGTAGAGAAAGTGAAGAATCGTCGACCACTATTAGAGAAGTTGCTGAAGATTCCGGCATATCAGTTTGCTCATACCATGCACTTTTTTCGGAAATTTTCAGTATGCAGCGAGTCTTCTTGAAACTCGCTCAGAGTTCGACGCTGCTTGCACTAACGAAAGAATAAGACTGGAAGCGTTATCAAGAAGCCATCGATAGCTATGTGCCATACTTCCATTCGTAAAACACATTTTATTTGTAGCTTGGTAATTGCAGGACTTGAAAACGTGTAAAATCTTCCTTCACCGATTTTAATTCAAAATGATGCTCATGTGCATATAATTTACAATAGAACCTAGCGATGTATTTAATTACACTTTTCTACATTGGCCAAAGTGAGCTATATGTCAAGAAGTCATAATCTTTGAGAGAGCTGTGGGGAAAAATATTAATGATTTTGGGAGTCGGTTAACAGTCGATACAAAATGAAAGACTTGCTGTCGTTTCATGTTTTTCGCGGTGGTTCTAATATGACGGACACTTACGTAGATAGGTCCTAGACTTCTAAGTGTGATAAAATGCATGGTATGAGTATATAAAAGATTTAACGATACGAAGTTTGTTAATCCACAGGCATTTAAAACCAATGTGCATCGGTACCTCCTTTCCCTCTCTTCCTCCATACCTTCGGCCCGTGCTGTGACTTAATTCCAGTCATTTAAGGGTATAAACAATCTCTTTAGGGCGCACCAATTATAAAAAAATTCATTCGGCTCCGACTGTTACCAACTGACTGTGAGAAAATTTTGTCAGGTTTTTCTCCAGACTGTAACGTTAGAAAAAAGTTGACAAGATGAATATTATTGTTTGCTTTTTTTGAATTTTTATAAAATACATTGTTTATTCTTTATGAAGACTACAAGAAAATTAGGATAGGAATTTTTTTTGCTTTATATATTTTACATTTTTATTTAACTATATTTTAGTATACAATAATTAACATAATCTTACATTCACCATTTTTCAAGATTTGGTACCATAACTTTGATGTAAAGAGTTTTTGCAGTTAAAGCATCTTATCTTTTGGATTATTTTGCGAACCATTCGTTGGCGGTGGAATAGTTGGAGGAAGTGTTGAAGAAGTACCTGAAGGACGTTTTGAATGTATTTTGTCGTTCTGTTTTTCACAATTATCGACATGTTTTCCACTTTCATCATTGTTAGCTAGATAAAATTGAACGAACGACTGTGTGAGTGGTGCTCATAAAATGTACGAGGTTTGATCTCAGGGAATTATTTTTTAAATAATTTTGGATGTATATTCATACTTCCGTAAGCTGAGGATTGTATCAAAACATTTTGTAATTACTGATTACATTTTGTTTTCATCATCCTAGAAATCTTCAACTGCTTCATGTACTCTCAATTTTCGTTCTGCATTACTGCCACTGGTCTGCAACTTCAAGGAACGTAACACAAGCTTTAAGGTGGTAACCGTTGACAATTCTAAAAATGTATTCCACTCTTGGGACTATCTTCAATTATATTATATAGTTTTATTTAAGAAAACAGCACCAAGAAATCTTTTTTGAAATAAAACATCGTACGTTTTTTATTAGCACAGTTTTTAATTTTGACTTTGTAGCAATGGGAATCCCACTTCTGAAATTTGTAAAACACTCCAAGAAAAACACGAACTTAAGTCATCGACTTTGTTTTCTAGACTGTACCCCAAAATACACATGTAAATATATGTAAGTTACAATGTAAAAACGGGACAGTGGGATGACAATGGTTGCGGGAAGATCAAACGATCAGTTTGACAGAAAATCGTTTACTCCAATATAAAGAATATATATACAAAATATTCTTTGACTACTACACAAGTTACCTAAAAATTTATTTATAATAAATCCCGAGCAATGTTCACATATTAAAAAACCAAAAAATGTGGCTAACCAAAATCAAATTTGAATAAGGCCAAAATATTTTTGATTACTAATTTTTACAATAACACGGAAAGCCCTTTACCCGTCAAAACTCACCTTAAGAAACTCATTAGAATTTATTGTCTCATCCTTGGCATCAATCATGCTCAACACTTTTTCTATTGTCAACAATGACAACTGATTAAAGGTTGATGATCCATGCAAGCGTTTTAAGGATAACTATTTTCGGTTTTGCACGTAGAATTTCAGGTCTCTTAACAGACCACATGCAACCGAAGAACTTGCGGAGGCTCTGAACTGCTGCAAAGCATACATCACCGTCATCCAGAAAGTGTGATGGGATGAGCCCGACAAAAAACAAAAATGAACAATTTGTATTAGAGTCGCAGTCTATGTTGAGAATCTGCAAGAATCATTTCTGTGGACTGCTTAACGGCGAAGTTCTACTGGATTTGGACGATGACAAGAATTCCATCTCCTGACTTAGACAAGGTGAAGATAGCAATATCGAAGCTGAAATGGAACAAAGCTGCTGGAGCGGACGTAGTGCCCGCAGAATTATTTACATTAAGCAGCTAAAGATTACCTGGTTTGGCGCATGCACCGGCTCATCTGTAAGATATGTTCGGGGGAAAGCATTCCCGATGAGTGGAATCTCAGCGTCGTTTGCCCGGTCTACAATAAAGGAGACCCCTTTGACTGCGCCAATTACCGAGAAATTAGCCGTCTTAACATCGCATACAAAATTCTCTCTGCCGTATTGTGTGAACATCTGAAACCATTTGTTTATAACCTAGTAGGTCCTTTTATTGTGGTTTCAGGCCAGGGAAGTCCACGATAGACCAGATCTTCAACTTACGACAGATCTTGAAAAAGACCCAAGAAGTGCAAATCGAAACTCCCCACTTTTTCGTCGATTTTAAGCCCGCATATGACAGTGTGCACAGAGACGAGCTACACAGTGCCATGGCTAGTTTCCGCATTCCAAACTCTTGCTGATCCGCCAAGGTCGGTGACGAACTCAAAATAGGCGTCGCACTGTCATGTGACTTCTTTAACATCATTCTTAAGAAAATCGTGCGTTACTCACAAGTCAATACCAGAGACAATCTTCCAAAAGGCAGTTCAATTGCTAGCTTAGGCTGATGAAATTGATGTAAATGGACGAACACAGGAAGCCGTCAATGAACCGTCTAATGGCATTGAAGCGGAAGCCAAAGGCTGTTTCTTTGGGCTCAAGAGCAAGATGTGTAATAAAGCCTCCTTGCTTTATATAACAGTTTAATCATTCCAGTCCTATTATGCAGGGGAAACTGTCTTTCCTTCGTCGGCTTTTTTGGTCACTGTTGATTTTCAATGAAACTAGGTTATTTCATTGTTATTATCCCAACGTTTCGGCAGGGATTGCTGCTTTCATCAGGGGATCTTTTTTTATTGAAACAATAAAACAAATTATGTTACATACATGCATAGTGACAATGCAATTTAACAAGTGGAAAATAACTTACATTAGTTATGGATGGATGTCAATCTAAATGTTCTTTAAAATCACAAAAAAACAAAGTTCACAATAAAACAAAATATTGAGCACTTCCGTGTGTGAAGATAAGTCAAGAATGATTTGAAATTTGAAATTTGATTTATTTGATTTTATTTTTTCGTTGTCATTGCCTTTACAGTTGATTTTGTAAACCAGATCAGTTTTGTTTCCTTTGTCTATATCTGGTTTGAGTCTGGTGAAAACCGATGCTAGTGTACTCGAAGACTTGAACGCTATTCTAATATTGTCACAGCTACCATCAATTATATTCTTAAAATTTGTCGACAATGTTGGGATGTACACCAAGCTTTTATAGATATAATCTACTGTGGTGATTGTCTGTGTTTCGGAGTGTATGTTGTGTTTGTATTGTGTTATTAAGTTCCTAATAACATGCATCGGATAACACAATACAAACACAACATACACTCCGAAACACAGACAATCACCACAGTAGAATATATCTATAAAAGCATGGTGTACATCCCAACATTGTCGACAAATTTTAAGAATATAATTGATAGTAGCTGTGACAATATTAGAATAGCGTTTAAGTCTTCGAGTACACTAGCATCGGTTTTCACCAGACTCAAACCAGATATAGACAAAGGAAACAAAACTGATCTGGTTTACAAAATCAACTGTAAAGGCAATGACAACGAATCCTGCAACTTATGCTACATAGGTACCACCAAACAGTTTCTTCGTCAGAGACTAACTGGTCATAAATCAGACATCAACAACAAGAACTCAGTCAAAACAGCATTAGCTAATCACTGCGTCCAGACAAACCATCTACCCGACCTTGATGACGTCAAAATTCTGCAAACGGAAAAACATACTAGCAAAAGGTACACTCTGGAAACCCTGCACATAATCAAGACCAACAACAATATGAATAGGAAACAGGACATACAGAACATATCTGCCGTATATTCAGCACTTGTAACGGCTTAGACATATTGTATTTAAATCAAATTTCAAATTTCAAATCATTCTTGACTTATCTTCACACACGGAAGTGCTCAATATTTTGTTTTATTGTGAACTTTGTTTTTTTGTGATTTTAAAGAACATTTAGATTGACATCCATCCATAACTAATGTAAGTTATTTTCCACTTGTTAAATTGCATTGTCACTATGCATGTATGTAACATAATTTGTTTTATTGTTTCAATAAAAAAAGATCCCCTGATGAAAGCAGCAATCCCTGCCGAAACGTTGGGATAATAACAATGAAATAACCTAGTTTCATTGAAAATCAACAGTGACCAAAAAAGCCGACGAAGGAAAGACAGTTTCCCCTGCACAATAATTCCAGTCCTATTTCATAACGAACTCTATCGACTGTACAGCGACATGCGCCTGTTCAAGCGTCTTCGGATAAAACGGATAAGATGGCTAGACCATGTAGAGCACATGGCGACTGCTCCGCACTCTACCCACTACGCCACGGTGGCATCAGTTACAACCGATGATAATGTAGAGAAAGTGAAGAATCGTCGACCACTATTAGAGAAGTTGCTGAAGATTCCGGCATAGCAGTTTGCTCATACCATGCAGTTTTTTCGGAAATTTTCAGTGTGGAGCGAGTCTTCTTGAAACTCGCTCAGAGTTGGACGCTGCTTGCACTAACGAAAGAATAAGACTGGAAGCGTTATCAAGAAGCCATCGATAGCTATGTGTCATACTTCCATTCGTAAAACACATTTTATTTGTAGCTTGGTAATTGCAGGACTTGAAAACGTGTAAAATCTTCCTTCACCGATTTTAATTCAAAAAGATGCTCATGTGCATTTAAGTTACAATAGAACCTAGAGATGTATTTAATTACACTTTTCTACATTGGCCAAATTGAGCTATATGTCAAGAAGTCATAATCTTTGAGAGAGCTGTGGGGAAAAATATTAATGATTTTGAGAGTCGATTAACAGTCGATACAAAATGAAAGACTTGCTGTCGTTTCATGTTTTTCGCGGTGGTTCTAATATGACGGACACTTACGGAGATAGGTCCTAGACTTCTAAGTGTGATAAAATGCATGGTATGAGTATATAATAGACTTAACGATACGACGTTTGCTACACAGTGCCATGGCTAGTTTCCGCATTCCTACTAAACTCTTGCTGCTCCGCCAAGGTCGGTGATGAACTCAAAAAACGCGTCGCACTGTCATGTGACTTCTTTAACCTCATTCTTAAGAAACTCGTGCGTTACTCACAAGTCAATACCAGAGACAATTTTCCAAAAGGTAGTTCAATTGCTAGCTTACGCTGATGTCTTTGATGTAAATGGACGAACACAGGAAGCCGTTAATGAACCGTCTAATGGCATTGAAGCGGAAGCCAAAGGCTGTTTCTTTGGGCTCAAGAGCAAGATGTGTAATAAAGCCTCCTTGCTTTATATAACAGTTTAATCATTCCAGTCCTATTTCATAACGAACTCTATCGACTGTACAGCGACATGCGCCTGTTCAAGCGTCTTCGGATAAAACGGATAAGATGGCTAGACCATGTAGAGCACATGGCGACTGCTCCGCACTCTACCCACTACGCCACGGTGGCATCAGTTACAACCGATGATAATGAAGAGAAAGTGAAGAATCGTCGACCACTATTAGAGAAGTTGCTGAAGATTCCGGCATATCAGTTTGCTCATACCATGCATTTTTTTCGGAAATTTTCAGTATGGAGCGAGTCTTCTTGAAACTCGCCCAGAGTTCGACGCTGCTTGCACTAACGAAAGAATAAGACTGGAAGCGTTATCAAGAAGCCATCGATAGCTATGTGCCATACTTCCATTCGTAAAACACATTTTATTTGTTGTTGTTTGGTAATTGCAGGACTTGAAAACGTGTAAAATCTTCCTTCACCGATTTTAATTCAAAAAGATGCTCATGTGCATTTAAGTTACAATAGAACCTAGCGATGTATTTAATTACACTTTTCTACATTGGCCAAAGTGAGCTATATGTCAAGAAGTCATAATCTTTGAGAGAGCTGTGGGGAAAAATATTAATGATTTTGAGAGTCGGTTAACAGTCGATACAAAATGAAAGACTTGCTGTCGTTTCATGTTTTTCGCGGTGGTTCTAATATGACGGACACTTACGGAGATAGGTCCTAGACTTCTAAGTGTGATAAAATGCATGGTATGAGTATATAAAAGATTTAACGATACGAAGTTTGTTCATCCACAGGCATTTAAAACCAATGTGCATCGGTACCTCCTTTCCCTCTCTTCCTCCATACCTTCGGCCCGTGCTGTGACTTAATTCCAGTCATTTAAGGGTATAAACAATCTCTTTAGGGCGCACCAATTATAAAAAAAATTCATTCGGCTCCGACTGTAACCAACTGACTGTGAGAAAATTTTGTCAGGTTTTTCTCCAGACTGTAACGTTAGAAAAAAGTTGACAAGATGAATATTATTGTTTGCTTTTTTTTAATTTTTATAAAATACATTGTTTATTCTTTATGCAGACTACAAGAAAATTAGGATAGGAATTTTGTTTGCTTTATATATTTTACATTTTTATTTAACTATATTTTAGTATACAATAATTAACATAATTTTACATTCACCATTTTCCAAGATTTGGTACCATAACTTTGATGTAAAGAGTTTTTGCAGTTAAAGCATCTTATCTTTTGGATTATTTTGCGAACCATTCGTTGGCGGTGGAATAGTTGGAGGAAGTGTTGAAGAAGTACCTGAAGGACGTTTTGAATGTATTTTGTCGTTCTGTTTTTCACAATTATCGGCATGTTTTCCACTTTCATCATTGTTAGCTAGATAAAATTGAACGAACGACTGTGTGAGTGGTGCTCATAAAATGTACGAGGTTTGATCTCAGGGAATTTTTTTTTAAATAATTTTGGATGTATATTCATACTTCCGTAAGCTGAGGATTGTATCAAAACATTTTGTAATTACTGATTACATTTTGTTTTCATCATCCGAGAAATCTTCAACTGCTTCATGTACTCTCAATTTTAGTTCTGCATTACTGCCACTGGTCTGCAACTTCAAGGAACGTAACACAAGCTTTAAGGTGGTAACCGTTGACAATTCTAAAAATGTATTCCACTCTTGGGACTATCTTCAATTATATTATATAGTTTTATTTAAGAAAACAGCACCAAGAAATCTTTTTTGAAATAAAACATCGTACGTTTTTTATTAGCACAGTTTTTAATTTTGACTTTGTAGCAATGGGAATCCCACTTCTGAAATTTGTAAAACACTCCAAGAAAAACACGAACTTAAGTCATCGACTTTGTTTTCTAGACTGTACCCTAAAATACACATGTAAATATATGTAAGTTACAATGTAAAAACGGGACAGTGGGATGACAATGGTTGCGGGAAGATCAAACGATCAGTTTGACAGAAAATCGTTTACCCCAATATAAAGAATATATATATTCAAAATATTCTTTGACTACTACACAAGTTACCTAAAAATTTATTTATAATAAATCCCGAGCAATGTTCACATATTAAAAAACAAACAATATGGCTAAGCAAACTCAAATTTGAATAAGGCCAAAATATTTTTGATTACTAATTTTTACAATTACACGGAAAGCCCTTTACCCGTCAAAACTCACCTTAAGAAACTCATTAGAATTTATTGTCTCATCCTTGGCATCAATCATGCTCAACACTTTTTCTATTGTCAACAATGACAACTGATTAAAGGTTGATGATCCATGCAAGCGTTTCAAGAATAACTATTTTCGGTTTTGCACGTAGAATTTCAGGTCTCTTAACAGACCACATGCAACCGAAGAACTTGCGGAGGCTCTGAGCTGCTGCAAAGCATACATCACCGTCATCCAGAAAGTGTGATGGGATGAGCCCGGCAAAAAACAAAAATGAACAATTTGTATTAGAGTCGCAGTCTATGTTGAGAATCTGCAAGAATCATTTCTGTGGACTGCTTAACGGCGAAGTTCTACTCGATTTGGACGATGACAAGAATTCCATCCCCTGACTTAGACAAGGTGAAGATAGCAATATCGAAGCTGAAATGAAACAAAGCTGCTGGAGCGGACGTAGTGCCCGCAGAATTATTTACATTAAGCAGCTAAAGATTACCTGGTTGGGCGCATGCACCGGCTCATCTGTAAGATATGTTCGGGGGAAAGCATTCCCGATGAGTGGAATCTCAGCGTCGTTTGCCCGGTCTACAATAAAGGAGACCCCTTTGACTGCGCCAATTACCGAGAAATTAGCCGTCTTAACATCGCATACAAAATTCTCTCTGCCGTATTGTGTGAACATCTGAAACCATTTGTTTATAACCTAGTAGATCCTTTTATTGTGGTTTCAGGCCAGGGAAGTCCACGATAGACCAGATCTTCAACTTACGACAGATCTTGAAAAAGACCCAAGAAGTGCAAATCGACACTCCCCACTTTTTCGTCGATTTTAAGCCCGCATATAACAGTGTGCACAGAGACGAGCTACACAGTGCCATGGCTAGTTTCCGCATTCCTACTAAACTCTTGCTGCTCCGCCAAGGTCGGCGATGAACTCAAAATAGGCGTCGCACTGTCATGTGACTTCTTTAACATCATTCTTAAGAAAATCGTGCGTTACTCACAAGTCAATACCAGATACAATTTTCCAAAAGGCAGTTCAATTGCTAGCTTACGCTGATGACATTGATGTAAATGGACAAACGCAGGAAGCCGTCAATGAACCGTTTAATAGCATTGAAGCGGAAGCCAAAGGCTGTTTCTTTTGGCTCAAGAGCAAGATGTGTAATAAAGCCTCCTTGCTTTATATAACAGTTTAATCATTCCAGTCCTATTTCATAACGAACTCTATGGACTGTACAGCGACATGCGCCTGTTCAAGCGTCTTCGGATAAAACGGATAAGATGGCTAGGCCATGTAGAGCACATGGCGACTGCTCCGCACTCTACCCACTACGCCACGGTGTCCCCAGTTAGTTCGACGCTGCTTGCACTAACGAAAGAATAAGACTGGAAACGTTATCAAGAAGCCATCGATAGCTATGTGCCATACTTCCGTTCGTAAAACACATTTTATTTGTAGCTTGGTAATTGCAGGACTTGAAAACGTGTAAAATCTTCCTTCACCGATTTTAATTCAAAAAGATGCTCATGTGCATATAATTTACAATAGAACCTAGCGATGTATTTAATTACACTTTTCTACATTGGCCAAAGTGAGCTATATGTCAAGAAGTCATAATCTTTGAGAGAGCTGTGGGGAAAAATATTAATGATTTTGGGAGTCGGTTAACAGTCGATACAAAATGAAAGACTTGCTGTCGTGGTGCGGTGGTTCTAATATGACGGACACTTACGGAGATAGATCCTAGACTTCTAAGTGTGATAATATGCATGGTATGAGTATATAATAGAGTTAACGATACGACGTTTGTTAATCCACAGGCATTTAAAACCAATGTGCATCGGTACCTCCTTTCCCTCTCTTCCTCCATACCTTCGGCCCGAGCTGTGACTTAATTCCAGTAATTTAAGGGTATAAACAATCTCTTTAGGACGCACCAATTATAAAAAAATTCATTCGGCTCCGACTGTAACCAACTGACTGTGGGAAAATTTTGTCAGGTTTTTTCTCCAGACTGTAACGTTAGAAAAAAGTTGACAAGATGAATATTATTGTTTGCTTTTTTTGAATTTTTATAAAATACATTGTTTACTCTTTATGAAGACTACAAGAAAATTAGGATAGGAATTTTTTTTTTACTTTATTTATTTTACATTTTTATTTAACTATATTTTAGTATACAATAATTAACATAATTTTACATTCACCATTTTTCAAGATTTGGTACCATAACTTTGATGTAAAGAGTTTTTGCAGTTAAAGCATCTTATCCTTTGGATTATTTTGCGAACCATTCGTTGGCGGTGGAATAGTTGGAGGAAGTGTTGAAGAAATACCTGAAGGACGTTTTGGATGTATTTTGTCGTTATGTTTTTCACAATTATCGGCATGTTTTCCACTTTCATCATTACTTACGGAACGTTTTGTTAGCTAGATAAGATTTTTGCATTTTTTTTAATTTTTATGTTGTTTTGTTTCTTGGACTTAAAAAAATCTCACCTTATCAATATTATTTGTGTCATCATGAATTGTCAAGTCTTTAGCTGTGTCTTTTAAAATAGGTGCCAAGTCTTGAATCTCTTCAGCCACCTTCATAGCATTATCTGCTTCCTTGATACTTTTTGCTATAGCTTTCTCAACTTTGACCTCGGCCTCTATAATCTGTTCTTTATCCAGAAGATCAAGAAGTTCTTCGATCATTTTCTCACTTAACTTGACATTTTCTTTTCCGATAGTTTCAACTACCTGTCGGCATTATAAAAATAATAATATAATATAATATTAATGAAGTATCAAATAATTTTGTTAACGAAAACCTTAAAGTTAAGAAATTTTAGTTTATTTGATTTAACTAACTTATATCATCAATTACCACTATAAATAGTACAACAATTGAGTCGTTGATGAGACATGATGCGAATCTACTAAAACTGTTAAAGGTGGTTGCAGCTTTTATACCTGAAATGCAATCGGGTTCCGTCTATACTTTTAGTATTTTCGAAAGGTAATCTTTTGCGGTTTCAATTTTTTTGGGTATAATATTCACAAAGTTTTAAATGATTGACTTGTCAATGCTCTGCTATTCTTTCTGTTGTTCTTTCCAAAGTTCCTGCTTAGATCTCCATTTAACGCCAAGCAAGGGCAGCTGGCTAGAGATCGTGCTGACTAGTGATGTATGTTTGTTAAAGCTAAGTCCCATTCCGGACTGTAGCGCCACACGAAGAAGATAGGATTTGATGGTGGGAAGTACTTTTTATGTACATAAATTGAGTATGAAAATATGAGTTCGGCTGTTTCTTAGTTTTTTTTTTTTACAAGATGTCATCAATAGTTTTATTTTGTATGAATACGCTCTTTGAAGAAAGATCTTGATTCTCGTTTTCTAGTGGGTGCAATGCTATTATGATTTTAGGGGCTGACGGAATTAATAAGTGGAGTCTAATAGCTATGCAAACCTATTCCTACTATTTTCCCGACCCAAGCGCTACTGTTTTTGGGGGGCCTGTGCACGCGAGGTAACGTCGTTGATTGCGCTCAACATTGCGAGCTGCCAAGGCTATCCTCATTAGTGCACAGGTCAAGTTGACATACAGCCTCCACGCGGCGCCCACTGGATAGCCATCACAACACCCGTTGTATGGTGAACCAATGTATACAGCAAGCCCCTCTGCCCGAGGGTTTAAATAATGGGCCTGGCCTACCAGTCTGTGGGTTGTGCGTGAGGGTAACTTCCTCACCACGTAAAAATCATATAGCTCAGAGAACCCGATATGCCTCGGATAAGGACGGATCAACTGTTGACGACCCCAGCATACGTTTTAAGGCCAATGATTTTCGGTTTTGCACGTGGAATGTGAGGTCCCTTAACAGGCCACATGCAGCCGAACTACTTGCGAAGGCCCTTGACTGCTACAAGGCAGACATTAACACCAGGAAGTGCGATGGAATGGGCCTAGCATAAAAACGATGAAGAACTGCGATATCTACTACAGCAATTGCTATAGAGAAAAAGGCAGCGCTTATTCGGATGCGGATTTGTTGTTCGAGGCAGACTTAGGCAAAAAGTCTTGAGCCACGACCTCGTCAGCGAACGGACTGAGGCTGTTGGACTTCGCCTCGGGGCGAAACCTCTCTGTCGCTAGTACGCGGTTCCCACACCTGGACATTCACAAAGCGACCTGGCGATCTCCTGATCAATCAACCGTCAACCAAATTGATCACGTTGGGATTGACGTCAGACACTCTTCCAGTATGCACGATGTCCGAACCTTCCGAGGTGCAAACATCGTATCGGATCATCACCTTGTTGTAGCCAAGGTAAGAACCCGGATATCGAGAGAGCAACGGAGTCGAGACAGGCTAAACCGGTTTGACGCCAAAAAGCTGTAATCGCAGCCGATTGCTGGGAACTTTGCCGACCGAGTCTCCCTGAAACTCGCTCAGAGTTCGACGCTTCCTGCACCAAGCATAGAAAAAGAATGGAAACGTTGTCAAGAAGCCATCAAAGAAGCTGCCACTGATGTGCTGGGTTTCACGTCACCATCCAGAAGGAACCCATGGTTTGACGACGAGTGCAGGCAAGCGCACGCAGCTAAACAAGACGCCTATAAGGCAACGGTGCATCGAACAACGAGGACTGTTCGTGAGCTCTACGAACACAGAAGAAGGGAAGAGCACCGGCTTCTCAGAAGGAAAAATAAGGAGCATGAGAAGCTCGCGGTCGAGGAAGTGGAAAGGTGTTATGACAGGAATGAAGTCCGAAAGTTTTACCGAAAGGTAAAACAGCTATCCGGAGGATACAAGGTTCGGATCAAGGCCTACTGTGACCAAAACGGACAACTCGTAGTAGAGTCGCATTCTGTGCTGAGAATCTGGAAGGGTCATATCTACAGACTCCTTAACGGCGATGACGGCCCAAATCCCGCTATTAGCCAGAATGTTCCACTCAATTTGGACGATGATAGACAAGCAAGCGTCTGAAGCCGTTTTTCCATGACCTGATAGGTCCCTTTCAGTGTGGTTTCAGGCCAGGGAAGTCCACAATAGACCAGATCTTCACATTTCGGCAGGCTGGTCTAGTTTTGGCATTCCTACCAAACTCATCAGATTGTGTAGGATGACGATGGAGAACTTTCGCTGCTCCGTCAAGGTCGTTAACGAACTCACCAAGACCTTCAATGTCAAAAAAGGTTTTAGACAAGGCGACGCACAAGATCGTGCGAAACTCACAAGTCAACACCAGAGGCACTATCTTCCAGAAATCAGTTCAATTGCTAGCTTAGGCGTTAGCTTGACGTGATTGGACGAACACAGCTAGCCGTCAAGCGTTTGCTGGTATTGAAGCGGAAGCGGCTACAATGGGTCTGGCGGTAAATGAGGGCAAAACGAAGTACATGCTGTCATCAAGGAAGGACACACAACATCGACGTCTCGGCCGGAGCGTCACACTAGGCAGCAGAAACTTCGAGGTAGTCAAGGACTTCGTCTACCTCGGCTCCACGGTAAACAGGGACAACAACATCAGTACCGAAATCAAACGCAGAATCACTCTTGCCAATCGCTGTTTCTTTGGGCTCAAAAGGCAATTGAGTAATAAAGCCCTCTCTCGAAGGACTAAGCTCGCTTTATATAACAGATTGATCATATCCGTCCTACTTTATGGCGCGGAATCTTGGACCTTAGCAAAGGCGGATGAGGAAGCCTTTAGTCTCTTCGAGAGAAGTTTTGGGTACGATTTTTGGTCATGTTTGCTGATGGCATCTGGAGGAGAAGATTTAATGACGAACTCTATGGGCTGTACAGCGACATGCGCCTGGTTAAGCGTCTACGGATACAACGCTTAAGATGGCTAGGCCATGTAGAGGGTATGGACACCACTGCTACGGCCCGAAAAGTCTTTGAATCCGTTCCATTGGGACAACGCAACAGAGGACGACCTAGACTAAAGTGGCGCACACAAGTGGAGAAGGACCTCAACCAACTTGGAGTGCGCAACTGGAGACAGCTGGCGAAAGATCGTGTTGGCTGGAGAGGCATGTTGGTTGAGACCCAGCTCCACCCCGGACTGTAGAGCGACAACAAGTAGAAGAAGAAACGCTACTGTTTTATTTTACCGTTCACTGATAATATCCAGAGCGTCGTCATGGCCCAACTTGTCGGTTTTTTAATTCAGTAAATCCTGTTATATCCCCACATAATGTTTATCGTTTCTGGCAGATTGAGGTAAAGGTGGATAAGACTGGACTCCGTCAGTCAAAAATGAAGATTGCAGTAATAACAAGAATATCGAGGGATTTTTATTTACGGAGGAATTTGTTATTTATGCCTTTGTTACGCACGACTAGTTTAAACGATAAAATTGGATAAATGTAATTATAGATTTATAAAGTATTATTCTTGTTCCAATTCCTGCGGCCCCTCGAATAAGTGATGCAGTTTTGTAGATCTCAATGAGACGATAAAAAATGTTAATGGATACACAACATCGACGTCTCGGCCGGAGCGTCACACTAGGCAGCAGAAACTTCGAGGTAGTCAAGGACTTCGTCTACCTCGGCTCCACGGTAAACAGGGACAACAACATCAGTACCGAAATCAAACGCAGAATCACTCTTGCCAATCGCTGTTTCTTTGGGCTCAAAAGGCAATTGAGTAATAAAGCCCTCTCTCGAAGGACTAAGCTCGCTTTATATAACAGATTGATCATATCCGTCCTACTTTATGGCGCGGAATCTTGGACCTTAGCAAAGGCGGATGAGGAAGCCTTTAGTCTCTTCGAGAGAAGTTTTGGGTACGATTTTTGGTCATGTTTGCTGATGGCATCTGGAGGAGAAGATTTAATGACGAACTCTATGGGCTGTACAGCGACATGCGCCTGGTTAAGCGTCTACGGATACAACGCTTAAGATAGCTAGGCCATGTAGAGGGTATGGACACCACTGCTACGGCCCGAAAAGTCTTTGAATCCGTTCCATTGGGACAACGCAACAGAGGACGACCTAGACTAAAGTGGCGCACACAAGTGGAGAAGGACCTCAACCAACTTGGAGTGCGCAACTGGAGACAGCTGGCGAAAGATCGTGTTGGCTGGAGAGGCATGTTGGTTGAGACCCAGCTCCACCCCGGACTGTAGAGCGACAACAAGTAGAAGAAGAAACGCTACTGTTTTATTTTACCGTTCACTGATAATATCCAGAGCGTCGTCATGGCCCAACTTGTCGGTTTTTTAATTCAGTAAATCCTGTTATATCCCCACATAATGTTTATCGTTTCTGGCAGATTGAGGTAAAGGTGGATAAGACTGGACTCCGTCAGTCAAAAATGAAGATTGCAGTAATAACAAGAATATCGAGGGATTTTTATTTACGGAGGAATTTGTTATTTATGCCTTTGTTACGCACGACTAGTTTAAACGATAAAATTGGATAAATGTAATTATAGATTTATAAAGTATTATTCTTGTTCCAATTCCTGCGGCCCCTCGAATAAGTGATGCAGTTTTGTAGATCTCAATGAGACGATAAAAAATGTTAATGGATACACAACATCGACGTCTCGGCCGGAGCGTCACACTAGGCAGCAGAAAGTTCGAGGTAGTCAAGGACTTCGTCTACCTCGGCTCCACGGTAAACAGGGACAACAACATCAGTACCGAAATCAAACGCAGAATCACTCTTGCCAATCGCTGTTTCTTTGGGCTCAAAAGGCAATTGAGTAATAAAGCCCTCTCTCGAAGGACTAAGCTCGCTTTATATAACAGATTGATCATATCCGTCCTACTTTATGGTGCGGAATCTTGGACCTTAGCAAAGGCTCTTCGAGAGAAGTTTTGGGTACGATTTTTGGTCCTGTTTGCTGATGGCATCTGGAGGAGAAGATTTAATGACGAACTCTATGGGCTGTACAGCGACATGCGCCTGGTTAAGCGTCTACGGATACAACGCTTAAGATGGCTAGGCCATGTAGAGGGTATGGACACCACTGCTACGGCCCGAAAAGTCTTTGAATCCGTTCCATTGGGACAACGCAACAGAGGACGAGCTAGACTAAAGTGGCGCACACAAGTGGAGAAGTACCTCAACCAACTTGGAGTGCGCAACTGGAGACAGCTGGCGAAAGATCGTGCTGGCTGGAGAGGCATGTTGGTTGAGACCCAGCTCCACCCCGGACTGTAGCGCAACAACAAGTAGAAGAAGAAACGCTACTGTTTTATTTTACCGTTCACTGATAATATCCAGAGCGTCGTCATGGCCCAACTTGTCGGTTTTTTAATTCAGTAAATCCTGTTATATCCCCACATAATGTTTATCGTTTCTGGCAGATTGAGGTAAAGGTGGATAAGACTGGACTCAGTCAAAAATGAAGATTGCAGTAATAACAAGAATATCGAGGGATTTTTATTTACGGAGGAATTTGTTATTTGTGCCTTCGTTACGCACGACTAGTTTAAACGATAAAATTGGATAAATGTAATTATAGATTCATAAAGTCTTATTCTTGTTCCAATTCCTGCGGCCCCTCGAATAAGTGATGCAGTTTTGTAGATCTCAGTGAGACGATAAAAAATGTTAATGGATGCAACTTAGTTGGGCAATATTTAAATTAAAAACTGATAAAAGTCCATACAAAAATTTGGACCGATTTTAAGAAAGTCAGGTTTTTACTTAATATGTTTATGTTTATATTGCATACATTTTGACTTAATAGTTGACGACCTCAGCAAACGTTTTAAGGACTACGATTTTCGGTTGGGCACGTGGAATGTATCTTCTCTTAATAGCCCACATGCAGCCGAAAAACTTGCAGAGACCTATGACTGCTACAAAGCAGACGTTAGCACCATCCAGTAAGTGCGATGGGATGGGAGCTACTGATCGCTGGGAACTTTGCCGACCAAGTTTCTCTAAAACTCGCTCAGAGTTCGACGGTGCACTAATTATAGAAGATATAAATATATATATAGATATAGCCATCAAAGAATCTGCCACTGAGATGCTGGGTTTTACTTCACCACCCAGCGGGAACCCATGGTTTGACGGCGAGTGCAGACAAGCACATGCTACCAAACAAGACGCCTATAAGGCGACGTTGCGTCCAACAGCGAGAGCAGTTCGTGAGATCTACAAATAGAGAAAAAGGAAAGAGCATTGGCTCCTCAGAAGGAAAATGAAAGACCATGAGAAGCACGCGTTCAAGGAAATGGAAGAGTGTTATGGCGGGAATGAAGTCCGAAAGTTTTACCGAAAGGTATGGTAAAACAGCTATCCGGAGGATACAAGATTCGGACCGAAACCTGCGGGGATCAAAGTAGAAAACTTGTGGTAGAGTCGCAGTCTGTGCTGAGAATCTAAAAGGATCATTTCTGTAGACTCCTTAACGGCGATGACGCCCAAGTTCCGCTGTTAGGCAAAATGTTTTTCTCGATTTGGACGATGATAAACCAGAAATCCGTCCACCCAACTAAGACGAGGTGAAGATAAAAATATCCAAGCTGAAGTCGAAATGAAGCTGCGAGAGCAGACGGATTGCCCGCAGAACTATTAAAAGCTGCTGGCTATGACCCGGTAATGTAAGATATGGGGAAAGCATGCCCGATGAGTGGAATCTCGGCGTCGTTTGCTGGGTCCACAAGAAAGGAGACCCCTTTGAGTGCGCCAATTACAGAGGGATTAGCATTCTTAACATCGTCTGTGATCGCCTGAAGTCGTTTGTCTATAACCTGATGGGTTCCCATCAGTGTGGTTTCAGGCCGGGGAAGTCCACGATAGACCAGATATTTACTTTACGGCAGGTCCTGGAAAAGACTCAAGAAGTGCAAATCGACACTCACTACCTTTTCGTTGCAAATGCCACTGTGCATATAGACAAGCTAAACAGTGTCATGTCTAGTTTTGACATTCCTACCAAACTCGTCAGATTGTGTTGTATGACGATGGAGAACTCTCGCTGGTCCGTCAAGGTCAATAACGAACTCACCGAGACCTACAATGTCAAAAAAGGTTTTAGACAAAGCGACGCACTGTCATGTGACTTATTCAACATCATCCTAGAGAAGATCGTGTGTAACTCACAACAACAGAGGTACGATCTTCCAGAAATCAGTTCAATTGCTAAGTTACGCTGATGACATTGACGTGATTGGACGAACACAGCGAGCCGTCAATAAGGCGTTTGCTGGCATTGAAACGGAAGCAGCTAAAATGTGTCTGGTGGTATATGAGGGCAAAACAAAATACAAAGAAAGGGACAACAAAATCAGTACCGGAAACAAATGCTGGGCTCAAGAGATATTTGAGTAAAAAAGCGGTCCTTCGCTCGCTTTGTACAACAGCTTAATCATCTCAGTTCTACTTTATGGTGCGGAATCTGAACATTATTAAAGGCGGATGAAGAATTCCTTAGTTTTGCGTGCGTTTTGGGCCCGTTTGCATTGATGGCATCTGGAGGAGAAGATTTAACGACGAACTCTATGGGTTGCACAGCGACATGCGCCTGGCCAAGCGTCTGTGGATACAACGATTAAGAAAGCTAGGCCATGTGAACGGATGGACATCACTGTTGTGGACCGAAAGGTCTTTGAATCTGAGCCATTGGGACAACGGAACAGAGGGCGGCCTAGGCTAAGGTGGCGCACACAAGTGGAGAAGGACCTCAACCAACTTGAAGTGCGCAACTGGAGTCAGCTGGAAGAAGATCGTCCTGGCTAGAGAGGCATGTTGGTTGAGGCCCAGATCCACCCCGGATTGTAGGGACACAAGAAGAAGAAGAAGAAGAAAATTTAACCCCTAACATATTTTATATTATATTTGTATTTTGTTATCTTCAATAAAAATCTGCAGCCCGAAAAACAGTTGCATTCATAAAATAAATACATTTTTTTTTGTTTAATATTGCAGGAGAAAAGGAGAAATTGGTAATAACAACGGGGTTCAGAACAGAAGTAATGATGACATTGACGTGATTGGACGAACACAGCGAGCCGTCAATAAGGCGTTTGCTGGCATTGAAACGGAAGCAGCTAAAATGTGTCTGGTGGTATATGAGGGCAAAACAAAATACAAAGAAAGGGACAACAAAATCAGTACCGGAAACAAATGCTGGGCTCAAGAGATATTTGAGTAAAAAAGCGGTCCTTCGCTCGCTTTGTACAACAGCTTAATCATCTCAGTTCTACTTTATGGTGCGGAATCTGAACATTATTAAAGGCGGATGAAGAATTCCTTAGTTTTGCGTGCGTTTTGGGCCCGTTTGCATTGATGGCATCTGGAGGAGAAGATTTAACGACGAACTCTATGGGTTGCACAGCGACATGCGCCTGGCCAAGCGTCTGTGGATACAACGATTAAGAAAGCTAGGCCATGTGAACGGATGGACATCACTGTTGTGGACCGAAAGGTCTTTGAATCTGAGCCATTGGGACAACGGAACAGAGGGCGGCCTAGGCTAAGGTGGCGCACACAAGTGGAGAAGGACCTCAACCAACTTGAAGTGCGCAACTGGAGTCAGCTGGAAGAAGATCGTCCTGGCTAGAGAGGCATGTTGGTTGAGGCCCAGATCCACCCCGGATTGTAGGGACACAAGAAGAAGAAGAAGAAGAAAATTTAACCCCTAACATATTTTATATTATATTTGTATTTTGTTATCTTCAATAAAAATCTGCAGCCCGAAAAACAGTTGCATTCATAAAATAAATACATTTTTTTTTGTTTAATATTGCAGGAGAAAAGGAGAAATTGGTAATAACAACGGGGTTCAGAACAGAAGTAATGATGACATTGACGTGATTGGACGAACACAGCGAGCCGTCAATAAGGCGTTTGCTGGCATTGAAACGGAAGCAGCTAAAATGTGTCTGGTGGTATATGAGGGCAAAACAAAATACAAAGAAAGGGACAACAAAATCAGTACCGGAAACAAATGCTGGGCTCAAGAGATATTTGAGTAAAAAAGCGGTCCTTCGCTCGCTTTGTACAACAGCTTAATCATCTCAGTTCTACTTTATGGTGCGGAATCTGAACATTATTAAAGGCGGATGAAGAATTCCTTAGTTTTGCGTGCGTTTTGGGCCCGTTTGCATTGATGGCATCTGGAGGAGAAGATTTAACGACGAACTCTATGGGTTGCACAGCGACATGCGCCTGGCCAAGCGTCTGTGGATACAACGATTAAGATAGCTAGGCCATGTGAACGGATGGACATCACTGTTGTGGACCGAAAGGTCTTTGAATCTGAGCCATTGGGACAACGGAACAGAGGGCGGCCTAGGCTAAGGTGGCGCACACAAGTGGAGAAGGACCTCAACCAACTTGAAGTGCGCAACTGGAGTCAGCTGGAAGAAGATCGTCCTGGCTAGAGAGGCATGTTGGTTGAGGCCCAGATCCACCCCGGATTGTAGGGACACAAGAAGAAGAAGAAGAAGAAAATTTAACCCCTAACATATTTTATATTATATTTGTATTTTGTTATCTTCAATAAAAATCTGCAGCCCGAAAAACAGTTGCATTCATAAAATAAATACATTTTTTTTTGTTTAATATTGCAGGAGAAAAGGAGAAATTGGTAATAACAGCGGGGTTCAGAACAGAAGTAAATGTTTGATTAATTTTTCCGTCATATTTAATATTTGCTTAAGATTAGTGGTTTGTTTTCATTCAAAACCTCATACTTTCTAATGTAATGAACTGTAATGAAAATTATATAGCAAAGGATCTCATATGTCCAAGTAGTTTAGATGTTTTCATTTTGGTATGATATGAAGCAATAATCTGTAGTCTGAATCTACAATCTTAGAAAATTATAAACAACTCTATTCTATTTTTCGAGACCTTCAAGCTTATGATACTTTGTGAGAGATTACAAATTGAATTACGTTATACTTAGAGATAACGTTTCATTTGACTCAAAGTTTGGGTGCCATGATTGTGATATACATAGATCGGATCGTAAACGATTATTTGCATTCTTCACTTTTTTCTAAAACATAGGGAAAGATTGTAGCATGGATTTGTCTAGGTCCATTCAAGTTTTAATAAATCCGAAAAAACTATTGTTTTTCCTGTTAAACTTTTTTTTTATTTTTGTACATCGGTTTTAATATACCGCGTTGTCTGTAAACCTCAACCCATTCTTCCCTTCAACACTGTTCCTATACAATTACCTTCATCGTCGTGTATCTCCTCCCCAATCTTTTTATCACCACCCAATTCTAACTCCACAATCTCCATTATATTTCTATCACCAGAATACCTCCAATCTGCACTAATCAACTCGCTACCAGAGTTATAAAAGTGTGCATATATTTTGGATTGCATTCTTTTAAGAATTCAAAATTTATGATTGCATTCATTGATTCATTCATTCAGTGTGCAGTCACCATTCTTTTACCATCGGAAGATTGCATTCTTTTTTTAACCATTCAAATGAAATCAGTCAGCTATGAATTCATTCATTTTTTGCATTCATTTGAATTCTTGTGCATTCTTTTAAATTTTTTTGAAATTTTTAACGTTTTTTTTTTTGTTTTTTGTTTTTGTAATATAAGGTAGAGTCCAAAATTAGGTCTATGGTTGCACCCTAGCAATAAACATTTTCTCAGAAGGCTTTAATTATTGACAATTTTTGGGCATTTTGATATTAATTATTTTGAGCATATCATGTGGTTTGTTGTACCAAAATAAGTATGTGATTGAGTTTTAGTTTGCATAAGTTTCATGCACAGCTTTGCTTAAGTAAATTCAATTCGTTATAGAACCAAAGGTAAACCTGCAACGTCTTTTAACAGAAGGTTTCTGATAAGAATGGTTTGAAAAGTGTTGATGCTATGACTAGCGGACTTGATGCTACGGGGTGTATCTGGTCAATCTTGCCGAGCACTAACAATTTTGAAATTTTACATAATATGCTAATATAGATATTACGTTTATTGTCAGCTAGATAATTAATTACCTATGCTCTGATCTATGACTAAGGTAGTGTGATTTTAAAGTGCGTTTATTGTTAGCCATGGCCGCCATGGCGTAGTGGGTAGTGTGCGACGCTCGAACGTCGAAAGTCTAGGTTCGATTCTCGGCTAAACACCTCGCATTTTTAAGCCACCCCTTCTTTCGAGCTGCTGACGAAACGCAAAGAGTAATACTGTATAAAAAAAAAAGCTTCTCAAACTTAGCCGTTCGGAGTTGGCGAAAATCTGAAGGTCTCTTCTACTCGTGAGAGCACAGTAGCACGCACAACACGAGTAGTTGATGAGCAAGTTAGACCCTTGTCCCTTTGTGTCGCGCCATCCTATTATTATTATTATAATTGTTAGCAACTTGACCCAGAATACTCAGATTATTTGCACTAGTGATAGTAACTCCTATAGATAAATCGATTCTACTCCCATCTTAATATGTATACATTCTATTAACGTATAACGACATCATTTCCCGTTATACGAAATGAAACCGTATAACAGCATCATTTCCCGATATACGAAATAAAACCGAAATTTTGGTGTGCAAAATAATAGCACCATGTCATTCAAAAAATGTTTTCGAAGTGTTTGGTGGTGTTTAGTTTTTTTGTGCGTCAAAAGATTTAATTAAAAATATTTAAGTATTTTGAAACTAGTATTTTTAAAATACAACGTTATAAACAATTAAAATGGGTCGCGGTGTGCATTGTACTCCTAAGAAACGTGAACTTATAAAAAAATTAATTTCTGACGGAAAAACGTACAAATTTATTCGGGAAAACGTTGGTTGTTCGAATAAAATTATTACTAATTCAAAAAAACACGTCGAAAAAGAAGAAACAAGAGGTAAAAAAATCGAAATTAACCTCTACCGACGAGCGAAGAATGATAAAATTAGTGAAACAAAACCCATTCAAGACATCAAACAAAATAAAAGAGGAATTAAATCTGCCCGTATCAACATCAACCATAAGAAGGAAGTTGATAGAGAAGGAATATAGGAAGTCCCAGAAAAGTACCCTTGTTGACAAAAGTCCATCTTCATAAAAGAAAACAATTTGCGCAAGAACATTTGAACTGGGAAGTAACCAAATGGCGTAATATATTATGGACAGATAAGTTTAAAATTGTTTTATTTGGAACACCAAGGACCAGAACATTTGTTCGCAGGCAAAAAAACCAAGAGTTTAAGCCAGAGTATACTTTAAAAACCATTAAGCACGGCGGCGCGAAAATTAACATATGGGGATGCTTTTCCTACAACGGTACTGGTCCTATGATGACCGCCGGTCCAATGATGACCGCCGAAGTTTATGTTGGCATAATGAGGGAAACCATGTTGCCCTACGCATAGTAAAATATACCTCTCAGATGGGTCCTGCAGCAAGACAATGACCCGAAACATACGAGCAAATTGGGCAAGGAATTTTTTGCGAGGAATGGGGTTCATTTGTAGAATGGCCGCCGCAATCTCCAGACCTAAACCCCATTAAAAATCTTTGGACAGATGTTAAGAAAGCTGTTTTTAAAGCAAAACCAAAAAATACACTACAGCTATGGGAAGCTGTGTAGGCTGTGTGGAGGGATATTCCAATTCGGCGATGTCAGGCACTAATCGACTCTATGCCACGACGTTGTGCCGCTGTGCTCAAAAATAAGGGTTATAAGACGAAGTACTAGAACAGTAGTATAAATAAAAAAAAATAAAAACCGTACTATTCAACTTAAATTTTACTTGTGGTGCTATTATTTTGCACATCAAAATTTCGGTTTCATTTCGTATAACGGGAATTTTCTTGTCTTAAAATGCATCTTCGCTTATCTTGTTTTTTGCATTTTATTACTGATACCCAGCAGATAACAACAGAAAACTACAATAAATATCGTGAATTTACATGAGAATGGAGAAAAGTAATTAGCATCCAAAGTGCAGACCTCCGTGGTGCTATTTTTTGCACAGAGCTGTATATATATATATATATATATATACACAATATATATATAATACACATATTATATATATATATATATATTACGTAATATTATATGATATATATATATATATTTACTTATTTATTTATATATATATATATACTTATTTATTTATATCTATATATATATATATATATATTTATATATACATATATATTTATATATACATATATATTTATATATACATATATATTTATATATATATTTATATATGTATATATATATTTATATATGTATATATATATTTATATATATACAGCTCTGTGCAATAAATGTAAATAAAATGCAATATTTAGTGGAACAGTACGGCTTTTTTTTTTTTTTACTACTGTTCTAGTATTTCGTCTTTTAACCCTTATTTTTGAGCACAGCGGCACAACGTCGTGGCAAAGAGTCGATTAGTGCCTGACATCGCCGAATTGGAATATCCCTCCACGCAGCCTACACAGCTTCCCATAGCTGTAGTGTATTTTTTGGTTTCGCTTTAAAAACAGCTTTCTTAACATCTGTCCAAAGATTTTCAATGGGGTTTAGGTCTGGTGATTGCGGCGGCCATTCCATAACTTGAACCGCATTTCTCCCAAAAAATTCCTTGCCCAATTTGCTCGTATGTTTCGGGTCATTGTCTTGCTGCAGGACCCATCTGAGAGGCATATTTCACTATGCGTAGGGTAACATGGTTTCCCTCATTATGCCAACATAAACTTCGGCGGTCATCATTGGTTTTATCCAAAATATAGGACCAGTACCGTTGTAGGAGAAGCATCCCCATATGTTAATTTTCGCGCCGCCGTGCTTAATGGTTTTTAAAGTACACTCCGGTTTAAACTCTTGGCTTTTTTGCCTGCGAACAAATGTTCTGGTCCCAGGAGTTCCAAATAAAACAATTTTAGACTCATCTCAAATGTTCTTGCGCAAATTGTTTTCTTTTATGAAGATGGACCCTTGTCAACAAGGGTACTTTTCTGGGACTTCCTATATTCCTTCTCTATCAACTTCCTTCTTATGGTTGATGTTGATACGGGCAGATTTAATTCCTCTTTTATTTTGTTTAATGTGATGAATGGGTTTTGTTTCACTAATCTTATCATTCTTCGCTCGTCGGTAGAGGTTAATTTCGATTTTTTACCTCTTGTTTCTTCTTTTTCGACTTGTTTTTTTGCATTAGTATTCATTTTATTCGAACAACCAACGTTTTCCCGAATAAATTTGTACGTTTTTCCGTCAGAAATTATTTTTTTTATAAGTTCATGTTTCTTAGGAGTACAATGCACACCGCGACCCATTTTAATTGTTTATAAAGTTGTATTTTAAAAATACTAGTTTCAAAATATTTAAATATGTTTACTTTAATCTTTTGACGCACAAAAAAAAAACTAAACACCACCAAACACTTCGAAACCACTTTTTAGTATGACATGGTGCTATTATTTTGCACACCAAAATTTCGGTTTCATTTCGTATAACGGGGATTTTCTTGTCTTAAAATGCATCTTCGCTTATCTTGTTTTTTGCATTTTATTACTGATACCCAACAGATGTCCTACATTAAATATCGTGTTTTACATGAGCATGGAGAAAAGTAATTAGCATCCAAAGTACAGACCTCAAAGTGGTGCTATTTTTTTGCACAGAGCTATATACATATATTTATATATATATTTATATATATATATATATATATATATATATATATATATATATATATTTTAGTGCTTGGCATATATATTATTGCTTGACATATATATTATTGCTTGGCATATATATTATTGCTTTGCAGATATATTATTGCTCCCTATACCTGTGACACGCACTTTATTATATATTAGAACCATCATTCAGCGTCTGTGATTTGTTTTTCGTCTTCTGGTGAGCGCATACAAATTTAAAAATTTAATTCGCATTTTAACAATGTTCTAATGCAAGTGAGGCAAAAAATGCGCACAGATAATATTGCCCCCACTAACTTTTCCTAAATTGTTCTAAAGAACAGAATCATCTTCAAAGATGAGTCGATGAAGGCGACAACAATAGAAAAGCTCAAAGCCACTATTAAAGATGAAACAGCTAGAATTTAAACCAATTTATACGAAAAAGTGATTCAACAACTAAAAATTAAAGTCATACATAATTGGCACTAAATGTATGATGTATTTTTTTTATTTTGTTTTATATTATATTTTAATTCGTTTTGCAACTTTATTCCACTAGATCGCAATTCATAGCAGATAAAATCTTTATTAATCCATCTAAGTAGAAGTTAGTCGGTTTCAAACTACAAGCCAATTTTTGCCCTTCGGAATTTGTAGTAAATTATATATAAATTTTTTAGATATTATCTTTTTGGTAATACTGGTTTAAACAGCGGACGCATGTTTCGTGTTTTGTTTTACTGTCGAAAACCACTTTGGTCTATAATTTAGACCATGAATAGTCTTTCAAACGAACAACAAACACGAATAACATTATCAAAATACGTACTCTGTTAAGAAAGTTCATCGCGCGCTTCTTGCATTTTATGGTCAAAAATGAACGAAGGTCATTTCTGGCTCAATGGGTACGTAAATAAGCAAGATTGTCGATTTTTGAATGAATGTCGACCAAAAGCATTACAAGAGCTACCAATGCATCCAGAAAAGGTCACAGTTTGGTGCGGTTTAAATGCTGGTGACATCATTAGATCGTACTTCTTCAAAGATGATGCGAATCGTAACGTAACTGTGAATAATGAGCGCTACCGTGAGATAATATCCAACTTTTTTTTACTCAAAATGCAAGAGCTTAACTTGCATGACATGTGGTTTCAACAAGACGGTGCCACATGCCACACAGCACACGCAAGAATGGACTTATTGAAAGGCGAATTAGGTGAACATTTTATTTTACGTTCGGGACCGGTCAATTGGCCGCCTATATCGCGCGATTTAACGCCTTTAGACTATTTTTTGTGGGACTATGTTAAAGTTCATGTCTACACAGACAGGCCCGCTTCAATTGACGCATTGGAAGACAATATTGGAGCATTTATTCATGAGATACCAGTCGAAATGTTGGAAAGAGTATGCCGAAATTAGACTAAGCGGATGAACCATTTGAGGCGCAGTCAAGATCAACAATAACATGAAACAATCTTCAAACATTAAATTATATGGACCGTACTATCGATTCAAATAAAGATTTTATGCATTTTTCTGAATTGTATGTGTTTTTTTTTTTTAAAAAAACTTTCCTATAGATTTTAAAAAATCACCCTTTACCAAAAAGAAAAGAATACAAGAAAAAATCAAAGAAAAGAGATACCTTCGTCTATTTTATCGTGAAGTGATATTGCTTTGTTCTAAGATAATGAATATACAGTATCGGACAAAACATTTGCAACTCGAACAGAAACTAGGAAATTTCATAAAATTCATTATACTTTTTATCTCAATACACAATAAACTTCACCAAGGAAAGCAACAAAAAATGTTGCACCTAATAAGTTTGATAATGCATTAAGGCAACGTATTGTGGACGATTTCACATCAGGCATTTCACAAAAGGAAATAGCTATAAAATATATCATTCATAAATCGTCGTGCCCGAATTATTGATCAATATAAGAAAACAAAAGAAGTAGCGAGAACAAGCTCTCGAATGGACAGTTTATTGGCACGAAAAGTGAAAAAAATTCCTTTATATCTGCGCCGAAATTGGTTCAAGAGTTACAGCTAACAGTAAGTGCTAGAACAATATCTCGCCGGTTGAAGCTGACGACCTGTTAAAAAACCATTGATTTCGATCCCAAATCAGAAAAAGCGGGTTCATTTTGCAAAAGAACATCTGTGTTGGGACATTCAGAAGTGGAGCTTAGTCCTTTTCTGTGATTAGACAGAATTTAATATTATGTCTAGCGATTGAATTTCATACGTTAGAAGACCACTTGGCAAGCGACTTCAAAGTCGCCATTGCTATTGCCTAAAACCTTTAAACATGGTGGAGGTAATATGATGGTGTGGGGTTGTTTTTCTGCTGCTAGTTTGGGCCCATTGCATCGCATAATTGGTATAATGGACCAACGCGGATATAAGAATATCTTAAAAGATACTATGCTACCATATGCAGAATGGGAAATGCCGTTACGTTGGATCTTCCAGCAGGATAATGACCCAAAACACACACCAAAGTTGCTCAGTGACCAAAATATTACTGTTATGGATTGGCCACCGCAGTCGCCCAACTTTAACTCCATTGAGAATCTTTAGGAAATTGTACGAAATGCGGACGATTTTTCCTCAAGAATAGAGAAACCTTGGCATGAAGTTTCCACGAATATTTCAAAGAATTTAATTGAATCCATGCCACGGCGACGCAAGGCAGTGATTGAAAACAAAGGATTTGCACAAAATATTGAATATATATATATTTTTCCATTTTAATTAAAAGTTGCAATTGTTTTGTCGCGAGAAAGTTTTAAGTTCCTTAGCATAATGTATCATAACTTAAGAAATATTTATTGCATTTTTTTTTCTGTTTTTTGTTTGTACAGACCTTCAAAAGTATGTGAAGTTTATTGTGGATTCGGATAAAAATTATAATGAATTTTATATTATTTATGAATATCCTAGTTTCTGTTCGGGTTGCAAATGTTTTGTCCGATACAGTATGTTCAAATCTAAGGCCATACATGCAAAATCTAGGCCGATGATATAATATGCATAAACTGCAGGTGTAAAATGCACCAGAATAGCATGTTGTAAAACAGTAGTCAGACTGATGAACGCATTTGCAGAAGAAACCTATATTACATGCAGAAACATATGCAGCAAAAGCGCAATCAGCGACTTTTGCTCATCGTTCAAATTCAAAAAAAAAAAAAGAAAGTGCACAAGTAGTCACCAACGATTGAACTAATCAGTCGATCACAGACTTCCGAGGAGTACGCACGTGTGTCGGCTTCCTAAGAAAAATATTTAGTGTGCTGAAGTAGCAAAACAAAAACAGTTCGTTTAGGCGTGTTCGGTAGCTCTGGTGGTAGAGCATCAGTGCAGTGTTAGCAAAAAACATACCCGGGTGCGAATCCCGTGGGTGAAAAGAAAAGAAAGAATTTTTTTTTTGTATTCTAAATAAAATACAGCAAAGACACTAAGTGTGAGTTAGAGAAAGAAGCATGGAGAGTGACGAGCGACCCGAGCTCAGCAAATCGGGTGATTTTAAAACACCGGTGGCTGGGACGTCAGGCCACCACACCAGTGACGGTAGCATCCGCGTGGCGAGCCCCACTAGCCGGACTACTGACATAAAAAAAAAGGAGAAAGAGGCTGCAGCCGCTGCCCATCCTCCCAAAGCTTCGGACGACAACAGCAATGACGTCAGACGAGGAATCGGTCGCACCGACCAGAGGCGGATCGGTGGCGGCCAGTAATACACCGCCCAAAACAAGGACAACAACAAAATTACCATCAATCGACATTGATGCCCTCGAATGCCAGTCAGAGGGCAACGAATGCCGATTTTCATATAAGTGGAGCGACAACTCCTTTTAGGTTCTCGCAACATCAGATGCTGACGATGAGGCAGAACACATAAGGGAGGAGGAACTGAAACTTCAGAGGCTCGATGAAGAAAGGGCAAAGCTCGACGCCCATATACGCTTCCTCTACACCCAATCCACGGCGAGAAGAGCTGCCGAAAAAAAAAGCAAAACAAGAAGAACAGCAGAAAGAGCTTCAGGAGCTGCAACAAAAAAGGCAGCAACTGAAACAGAAACAGCAGCCTCAAAACAAACAACAACAGCCTGAACCGATGCCTTCCACGTCGAAAGCAGCACAACAAATACAAAAAGCTGAGCAATTAAGTAAACTGCGACAGCAACAACACCAAACGCGCTCTGCTACAACAAAAACTACTCAACAACAACATGAGCAGCAACGGGCACAAAAGAAACAGCAGCAACAGCCGCAGAAACAGCAGAAGCAGCCGCAGAAACAGCAGCAACAGCCGCAGAAACAACAAAGTCAGCAGAGACAGCAGGAGCATAACCAACAACAAAAACAACAGCAACAGCAGCAGAAGGTTCGCTGCCCACCAATCAACGTCTTCGGAATGGGAAATGATGAGCTGGAGACCTTATGTGAGCTGGCTCTAGGAAATAAGAATTTCTACATTAAATATAAAACCCCCTCAATTCACACCGTCCACTGCGTTACAATGGACGGTTTTAGATACCTTAAAGAGAAGTTAGCGGCATCGAACGCTGACTTCTATACGTACACCCCTAGAGGGGAAAGGCCACAGAACTTGCTCCTCAAAGGCATAAATCCCTCCACTGACCCGAAGGTTTTCCTCAACAAGCTGCGCCAAGTTGAGAGCGACGAGGTCCAGTTTGTAGGGGTTAAGCCCTTCATCACTGCGGCAGCGAGAGCGAAGAAGAAGGCACTTCTCTTCTTCTTGGTACAGGTATCCCACAGCACCAAAATCGACAGCCTACGTAAAATCCGTTTCGTAGGCGGTTTGTGTGTAATGTGGGAAAAATTAAATAAAACTGACCACGTACTTTAATGTGCGAAGTGCAGAAGGCTGGGGCACGTCGCGGAGAACTGCAATATGGAGTTTCGCTGCGCACGATGCACGTTCAGCCACAACAAAGGGGAATGTCCTTTAGGTATGAATGAAGTCGAGGATAAGGCGCTCCTCAAATGTGTACTCTGCGGAGAAAATGGACATCCCGCAACCTATTTGGGGTGTCCACGAATCAAAGAACTTCGTCAGAGAGTAAAGGTGATAAGGAATGAAAAAAAGGTAGCAGCCAGGCCAACAGCCTGTGCTGTAGCTACTACTGTTACGCCAGACATCTCCTACGCCCAAATGGTGTTAGGCAGAGAGCCGGCACAACGGACAGCGCCAAAGAATGCCCCGGCTCTAATGGCCAGGCAACCCGAGGCAGAGCCCTCCATGAGAGATGTCATGTCTTCCATTCAGTCGATGCAAGCGCAGATGATTGCCTTGCAGAAACAGATGGTCGAACTACAGACCAGTTTCCTTACGCAGACAGCTAGAGTAGATTTCCTCTTCTCTCAGCTGCCTGCAAACAAACGCGCTCAGATATAATGGGCTCTCGCGAGGTAAGAACCCTTAAGATCCTTGCAGTGAATGTAAATTCGCTGATAAGGATCGAACGGAAACTAACGCTCTCCAACTTGTTGCAGTCCCATAATCCTGATGTGCTGATGGCTAGCGAAACTAAGCTAAACCAGACGCGAAATCTCAGGTACAAAAATTACTATATTATTAGAAGAGACCGACCCCAATTCACTCGAGGTGGCGGAGTCGCACTCTTAATTAACAAGAAAATTGGTCATAAGGTCATATATAGCAATGAAGTTAGAAGATCTGGTGTGCTAGAAGCAGCCATCGCACGCATCTCTCTCCAAGGTGGAAAGAAGTTGTTTTTGATCGCTGCTTACGCATCAGACGCTCAAAGCCCTAACTTTCTTTCAGAGTTTGAGGCCCTCTTCACAAGCCTCTGCTTGAACTCGGAAGAAAACTTCTATATATTAGCCGGGGATTTGAACGCCAAACACGGTGAATGGGGTAATACTGTTCCAAACGAGAGGGGAAACGCTCTCTTAGAATGGATGGAACAAAACAATATTGAATTCAGGCTGGATTTGCTGGCAACCGATAGACCATCATTCCCTAGAAGCGGGTCTTATCTGGATGTGATGCTAATCGACAGACGACTAACAATACTAAACGTGGAACGACATACGAGAAACTGTTTAACTACGGTTGAGTACGACAGTGATCACTGTGGTCTTGCCGCGGTAATACAGCTCCCGAACAAGCTGGAGGAACTGGAGGAATATGTCCAAACGCATCCTTATAATTACAATAAGGTGCGATGGCCACGTTTCTCTAGAACCTTAGCCAGAGAAATAAGTTCGAGTGGGATCAATCCTCCGACGAACAGAAACCTAACGAACGAAGAGGTTGATGGGTACCTCACACAAATGTACGAAGTCATAAAACGAACAATGGACAAAACTATTCCGAAGGTAGCACAAGCCGATGATGGCGACATTTATCGGAATGCTACCATCGATGCACTTCACGTGCAAAAAAGTAGACTCCTGTCAAGACTTAAACTCTTGTACAGGAGATTTACAGATCCACAGAATGTGGAGATTCGCTGTCTGAAGTCACAGATTAAAGTACTCCAACAGTTAATAAAAATTAATTACAGATTAGCTGTAAGCTTGCATTGGGACAATAAGATTCGGGCTGTAAGATCCAACAAACCGAGCATGTTCCCCCAAGTAAATAAAATTTTTCGGAGGAAAGACCATAATGACATTCAGAGCGTTCGACTTGACAGAACAACAGACAACGCGAACCTACTTACTTCAGTTGGCATCGATCCTGATAGGTCTGTGCTTGACAACGACTATTTTGTAGTTGAGGATCCCCAGGAGAAGGTGAAAGCAATTGGTGCTGTCTTCCAGAGAGTGTGTACGGTCAACGAGACTCGAAATCCGAATCACGATCTGGAGAACAGAGCCTTGCTTAACCATGTCTCTCTTCGGAATGAAATAAGTCAATGGCGATCCGAGAACCCTGGTTTCACCAGGTTCAGTGACGATTTTCCGGCAAATAATCTCGTCGCCGATGATGGAAACAACTCCATCCTTATTTCAAAAAATGAACTCCAAGGTATCCTCAACTCACTAAAAAAGAAGAAGTCAGTGGGAATAGATGGGATACCAAATATTGTTCTGCGCCATCTACCCTCTGAGGCGGTGGACGTATACACAACTCTGTTCAACAATGCGCTGAGTAATGCATATTACCCGGCTCATTGGAAAACAGCTGTGGTACAGCCAATACCGAAACGGGGCAAAGATACCTCCATCCCGACGAATCTCCGTTCTATAAGTCTTCTTCCGTGCATAAGCAAGGTATTCGAGAAGATAGTCATTAGAGCTCTGAAAGGATGGGTTGAGGAAAAACAATTAATACCGGAAAACCAATTTGGCTTCAGGGCGGGGCACGACACTATTCATGCCGCGTCTAAATTGGTTTCCGACATTCAGTGGAATAGAAATAAGACACAGTGCACAGGAGCCTGCTTGATCGACATGGAAAAGGCTTTCGACACCGTATGGTTAGAAGGGCTCTTCCTCAAGTTGCTCAGGCTTGGCATCCATGAAACATTGCTATATATGATCTACGACATGGTAACAGGTAGGAAGTTCGTTGTAAAAAACGGCAACGAAATTTCCACCACTGTGTTCCATATAAAAAATGGGTTGCAACAAGGGGCGGTGGGTTCGCCGATCTTGTTCACTATATTCACTAGCGATCTTATAGGTTCTATGCCTAACATAATAGCGTTTGCCGATGATCTTATCGAGTACAGATCAGGTCCGAAGGTAGAAGAAATAAACGGTTTGTTGCAGAGTGACTTCGATGCAATTCAACGATTTTGCGACGACTGGAAATTGAAAATCAATTACCAGAAGTGTGAGACTATCCTTTTCAGAACCCCGTTGTCCAGAGCCTCAAGGGACACGAAAATGAACTGGCGCAAGTTCGGCATAGTTGATCCACTGGGACGGCCGTTGACCGTTAAGAATGTAGTAAGATATCTAGGCATCTGGTTGGACCAGTATCTATATGGTGATATCCATGTAGATACTGCTCTGACCAGGGCTAAGAATGCCTTCGCTATGGCAAGAGGACTGTTTTACAGCCGTCAACTTGACACCAGAGTGAAGGTAATCTGCTACATGGTCCTCATCCGACCAATCATGGTATATGGTTGTCCTGTGTGGTTTAACGTGAGTCCTTCCCAGATGGAAAAGATGAGGGTGTTCGAAAGGCGGTGCCTTCGAGCCTGTCTTCACTTATATCGAACACCAGAATCTCAGTACAAGAAATTCTACCCCAACGAGGTTCTGTACAACGAGGCAAACCTTATAAGGATAGATAATTTTATTATTAAGTTGATTCGTAGTCACACTGCTCGAGCCATGGCTTCAACCAACAGTCTGATCTTTGGGGCTTACTACCCAAATGAAATGTACCATGAACGGGTGCGCCTTAACGGCTTCATTCCACCTGAAGCTTTCCTCTACTTGGACACTAAAGGCCTGATTCAAGATAGGAAAGGCTGCCCTATCATCTTCCATGTCGTACGCCGAACAGTGGAAAGGCGACTTCAATACGAGCCGGATGTCGCTCGCAGCCACGAGGAACTCCTACGGTTCAGTAGAGCGATTTCGGCCCGCGACAGAGCAGTATCTGCAAAAGAACAGCTTTTTTATTGGTGGCTGCACCAGAACCAGCCTTCGGTGCCGCTAACTTCTTAAGACATATGACGGGGTAGTTGTGTAAAGTAAAGTAAAGCCAACTCACGTAGGTTAAGGTAGTTTTAAGGCATTTTAAAGAAAAAAAAATAAAAAAAATAAAAAATAAATAAATAAAAATAAAAATAAAAAACAAAAAACAACAAAAAACATAACATAAAAATAAAAAAAATAAAAAAAAAGGTGCACCACAGCGTATTGGATATATATGTAAAGCATATAAGTAACACATACGCCCTGATGCACGCGTCCGTATAGCTATACGGACATAGTTAAGAGCATTTATAGTAGCTAAGTAGAGTTAAGATTTTAGGTTTATAGACATAGTTTTAGTGTAAATACTTTTTTAGGTATGTAGTTAGGATAGATAGTTTAATAAGTTAGGTTAAGAATAAAAAATACAGAAATCCGAGTTTTTTACAATTTTCTTGGATGAAGTCATTAAATAAATATATATATATATATGTAGGTTTAAGTACATATTAAAATAATAAAATAATATATGAAGCCGAAAGGCAAAAAACAAAAACCCTAGATTAGCTTAGAGTACTCATGAAGAGTCAGTAAGTTAAAATTAAGATCAGTAGATTACTTTAGTAAGCTAGTTTTAAGTATTTTTGTCTAGCATGTAAGAAACTGAATTGAGATAAATAAAAATGCATTATAAACTAAACTAAACTAAACGATTGAACTAACAACAGTCGTTCACAGACCTCCACGGAGTACGTACGTGTTTCGGCTTCGTAGTGTGTGTACACAAATAGCAAAAAAAAAATCAATTTGTCAAAAGTGCCCAGTAGGTCTGGTAGTAGAGCACAAGTGCGGTGACCAAGAATCCCGGGTTCGAATCCCGAGGACAAAAAAAAGTTTCTTTTTTTTTAATTAATTGCGTCAAGCTGTAATCGACATTGATGCCCTTCAATGCGAATCGGAGGGCAACGAATGCCGATTCTCATATAGAGGGAGCGATAACTCCTTCAAGGTGCTTGCTACGTCGGACGCCGACGACGAGGAGGAGGAAATACGACAGGAGGAGACGGGACTCAGGAAACCTGATGAGGAAAGAGCAAAGCTTGACGCCCACATCAAGTTCCTCTATGAGCAGTCCACGGCAAGAAAGACGGCTGAAAAAGCAGCGAAGGGGAAAGAACAGCTAAGCGATATCTTTAAGCTGCAGCAAAAGAGGCAACAAAAGCAACAGGGGAAGGAAAACCTGCAGAATCCTCCAGAATCGCAGCCATCCACATCAAAGGCAGCTCAGCGTCTACAGACTCCTCAACTGCAACAACAAAAACACACAGCAACAACAACAACAACAAAAGGCCCAGCAAACGCAGACCCAACACATGAAACAACAGCAAAAACCACAGCAACCACAACCGAAACAACAGAAACAACAGGAATCACGGCAGCAGGAACAACAAAAACAACAGCAGCAGAAGTCCAAGGCACGCTGCCCACCCATCAACGTTTTTGGCATTGGGACCGACGAACTAGAGACCCTATGTGAGTTGGCCCTAGGCAATAAGTTATATTACATAAAATATAAGACTCCCCAAACCTACACCGTTCATTGCCTAACAATGGACGGATTTAGATTTCTGAAAGAGAAGTTGGCGGCATCGAACGCTGACTTCTATACGTACACCCCCAGAGGAGAAAGGACACAGACTTTGCTTCTCAAAGGTATTAATCCTTCTGCTGACCCGAAGGTCCTCCTCGACAAGCTGCGCCAAGTCGAGGGCGACGAGGTCCAGTTTGTAGGGGTTAAGCCCTTCATTACTGCGGCAGCGAGGGCGAAGAAGAAGGCACTTCCTTTCTTCTTAGTTCAGGTATCCCACGGTACTAAAATTGACAGCCTACGAAAAATCCGTTTCGTAGGGGGCCTTAGTGCAAAGTGGGAAAAATTAAACAAATCTGACCACGTACTTCAATGTGCGAAGTGCAGAAGGCTGGGGCACGTCGCGGAGAACTGCAATATGGATGCACTTTCAGCCACAAAAAAGGGGAATGTCCCTTAGGTATGGAGGAAGTCGAGGATAAGGCGCTCCTGAAATGTGTACTCTGCGGAGGAAATGGACACCCCGCTACCCGTGCGCTGACTACCACCGTTACGCCTGGTGTCTCCTACGCCCAGATGGTATCAGGCAGACAACCGGCACAACGAACAGTGCCAAAAGCTGCCCCGGCTCCAAAGGCCAGGCAAACTGAAGCAGACCCCTCCATAAGGGATGTACTGTCTTCCATCCAGTCGATGCAAGCGCAGATGATTGCCTTGCAGAAACAGATGGTCGAACTACAGGTCAGTTTCCTTACGCAGACGGCTAGAGTAGATTTCCTCTTCTCTCAGCTGCCTGCAAGCAAGCGCGCTCAGATATAATGGGCTCACGCGAGGTAAGAACCCTTAAGATCCTTGCAGTGAATGTTAATTCGCTGATAAGTATCGAGCGAAAACTATCGCTCTCTAATCTACTGCAAGCCCACAATCCTGATGTGCTGATGGCTAGCGAAACTAAGCTTAACCAGACGCGCAACCTCAGGTAAAAAAATTACCATATCATAAGAAGGGACCGACCCCAATCCACTCGAGGTGGCGGAGCTGCCCTCTTAATTAAAAAGAATATTAGTCATAAGGTCATATATAGCAATGAAGTTAGAAGATCTAGAGTGCTAGAAGCGGCCATCGCACGCATCTCTCTCCAAGGTGGAAAGAAGTTGTTTGTGATCGCTGCTTACGCATCGGAACCTCAAAACCCTAACTTTCTTTCGGAGCTTGAGGCTCTCTTCACCAGCCTCCGCTTGAACTCGGAAGAAAACTTTTATATATTAGCCGGGGATTTGAACGCCAAACATGGAGAATGGGGTAATACTGTTCCAAACGAGAGAGGAAACGCTCTCTTAGAGTGGATGGAACAAAACAATATTGAGTTCAAACTGGATTTGCTGGCAACCGATAGACCATCATTTCCTAGAAGCGGGTCCTATCTGGATTTGATGATAATCGACAGGCAACTTACGATACGAAACGTGGAGCGACGCACGAGGAACTGTTTAACTATGGTCGAGTACGACAATGACCACTGTGGTCTCGCCGCGGTAATACAGCTCCCGAACAAGCTGGAGGAACTGGAGGAATATGTCCAAAAGCATCCTTATAATTACAATAAGGTGCGATGGTCACGTTTCTCTAGAACCTTAGCCAGAGAAATAAGTTCGAGTGCGAACAATCCTCCGACGAACAGAAACCTAACGAACGAAGAGATTGATGGGTACCTCACACAAATGGACGATGTCATAAAACGAACAATGGACAAAACTATTCCGAAGGTAACACAAACCGATGTTGGCGACATTTATCGGAATGCTACGATCGATGCACTTCACGTGCAAAAAAGTAGACTCCTGTCAAGACTCAAACTCTTGTACAGGAGATTTATAGATCCACAAAATTCAGAAATTTGCTGTCTGAAGTCACAGATCAAAGTACTCCAACAGTTAATCAAACATAATTACAGACAAGCTGTAAGCTTGCATTGGAGCAATAAGATTCGGGCTGTACAGTTCAACAACCCGAGCATGTTCCCGCAAGTAAATAAAATTTTTCGGAGGAAATACCATAATGGCATTCAGAGCGTACGACTTGACAGAACAACAGACAACGCGAACCTACTTACTTCAGTTGGCATCGATCCTGATAGGGCTGTGCTTGACAACGACTATTTCGTAGTTGAGGATCCCCAGGAGAAGGTGAAAGCAATTGGTGCTGTTTTCCAGAGAGTGTATACGGTGAACGACACTCGAAGTCCGAATAACGATCTGGAGAACAGAGCCTTGCTTAACCATGTCTCTCTTCGGAATGAAATAAGTCAATGGCGATCCGAGAACCCTGGTTTCACCAGGTTCAGTGACGATTTTCCGGCAAATAATGTCGTCGCCGATGATGGAAACAACTCCATCCTTATTTCAAAAGATGAACTCCACGGTATTTTCAACTCACTGAAGAAGAAGAAGTCAGTGGGAATAGATGGGATACCAAATATTGTACTGCGCCATCTACCCTCTGAGGCGGTGGATATATACACAACTCTGTTTAACAACGCGCTGAGTAATGCATATTACCCGGTGCATTCTAAAACAGCTGTGGTACAGCCAATTCGGAAACGGAGCAAAGATACCTCCATCCCGACGAATCTCCGTTCTATAAGTCTTCTTCTGTGCATAAGCAAGGTATTTGAGAAGATACTCATTAAAGCTCTGAAAGAATGGGTTGAGGAAAAAGAAATCATACCGGAAAACCAATTTGGCTTCAGGGCGGGGCACGACACTATTCATGCAGCGTCAAAATTGGTTTCCGACATCCAGTGGAATAAAAACAAAGAACAATGCACAGGGGCCTGCTTGATTGACATGGAAAAGGCATTCGACACCGTATGGTTAGAAGGTCTCTTCCTCAAGCTAGTCAGACTCGGCATAAATAAAACATTGCTATATATGACCTACGACATGGTAACAGGTAGGAAGTTCGTTGTGAAAAATGGCAACGAAATTTCCTCAACTGGGTTCCATATAAAAAATGGGCTGCAACAAGGCGCGGTGGGTTCACCGATCTTGTTTACTATATTCACTAGCGATCTTATAGGTTCTATGCCTAACATAATAGCGTTTGCCGATGATCTAATAGCGTACAGATCAGCCCTGATGGTAGAAGAAATAAATGTCTTGTTTCAGAATGACTTCGATGCAATTCAACGATTTTGCGACGACTGGAAGTTGAAAATCAAGTACCAGAAGTGTGAAACTATCCTTTTCAGAACCCCGCTATCCAGAGCCTCAAGGGATGCGAAAATGAATTGGCGCAAGTTCGGCATAGTTGACCCACTAGGGCGGCCATTGACCGTGAAAAGTGTGGCGAGATATATAGGCATCTGGTTGGACCAGTACCTATATTGTGATGTTCATGTAGATACAGCTCTGACCAGGGCTAAGAATGCCTTCGCTATGGCAAGAGGACTGTTCTACAGCAGTCAACTTGACACCAGAGTGAAGGTTATCTGCTACATGCCTCTTATCCGGCCAATCATGGTATATGGTTGTCCTGTGTGGTTCAACGTGAGTCCTTCCCAAATGGAAAAGATGAGGGTGTTCGAGAGGCGGTGCCTTCTGGCCTGTCTTCGGTTATATCGAACACCTGACTCTGATTACAAGAAATTCTATCCCAACTAGGTCCTATATAACGAGGCAAACCTTATAAGGATAGATAACTTTATTATTAAGTTGATTCGGAGTCACACTGCTCGAGCCATGACTTCAACCAACAGTCTGATCTTTGGGGCTTACTACCCTAACGTAATGTACCACGAGAGGGTACGCCTTAACGCCTTTATTCCGCCTGAAGCTTTCCTCTACTTGGACGCGAAAGGTCTGATACAAGATGAGCATGGCTGCCCTATCATCTTCCATGTCGCACGCCGAACAGTAGAAAGGCAACTCCAATACGAGCCGGACGTCGCTCGCAGCCACGAGGATCTCCTACGGTTCAGTAGAGCGATTTCTGCCCGAGACAGAGCAGTAACAGACAAAGAACGGCATTTCTACTGGTGGCTACACCACAACCAGCATTCGATGCCGCTAAATACTTAAAGTAAAAAATGGTTTAGTTGAGTCATAGGGCCAACTCACATAGGCTAAGGTAGGCGTAAGGAGTTAATAAATAAATAAAAAATAAAACAAAATAAAAAAATAAATAAAAAAAATAAAAAAAAATAAAAAAATAAAAAACAAAAAAAAAACACAAAAAATACAAAAAAGACACAAAAAAGACACAAAAAAGGTGCATCACGGCGTATTAGATATATATGTTAAGCATATAAATAACACATACGCCCTGATGCACTCGTCCGTATATTTACGGACATAGTTAAGTCCAATGTAAATAGTTAAGTATTGTTTTATGAATTGTAGATTTAAGTTTAAATCTAGGTTAAGGTAATTTAAGTAGGTAAGATAAAATAATTTTTAAGTTAGGATAAGTAGCAAACAAAAAACCATGAAGTCCAAGTTTTTTCTTAATTTTCTTGGAGAAATAATAATTACATTTATATATTTTAAGCATAAAATCAGATATTATAAGAATCCGAAAGGTATTACAAAAATAAATTCATAGGTTAGCTTAGAGTGCTTGTAGAGAGTCAGAAAGCTAGAATTGAGATCATTAGATTTGATTAGTAAGCTAGTTTTAAGTATTTTGCTGTCTAGCATGTAAGATATTGAATTTGAAAATTAAAAATAAATATGCAAAAAAAAAAAAGGATTGATCTAACTAAATTGATACACAGCAATGTTCACATACAAAACAACAAAAATTGAGCAAGTATTTCTATTTTCTGATCCAGACTTACTACCAAATTAATTTATCACTGAAGGGAGTATTCAGATACTAATCAAAAATTTTCAAAATTAAAATTATATATTTACTTTGCTATTACCCTGTTACTATAGCATGCTATGGACGTTTTACATGTGAAACAAACATTGAATAACGGTTTATGTGGCATTACAGAATATCGATTTCACTTTCTTCTCATCCATTTCATAAAAATTGATTTTATAAAATAAACGGAAGTGTACACATGAAATAAGATGAAATAAAAATCCTACAGTTTGAAACAACCGGAAGCTAGTGAAAATTTTTTGGAATGTGGCTAAGCAAAATCAAATTTGAATAAGGTCAAATAACCAAATTTTTACAATTACGCGGAAGGCCCTTTGTTAGTCAAAACTCACCTTAAGAACCTCATTAGCACTTATTGTCCCATCCCTGTCGGCATCAATCTTACTCAACACTTTTTCTATTGTCAACAATTTTGCTTCATCTGGTGTAGTTAATATCTAGTTAAAGAAATAAATTAAATAAAATAGATGAAAATCATATCTGATTAATCTACCTGCTTTAATGCATTGATGAGTTCGTTCACACTAACCAGTCCTTCTGCTCTTAAAGACTTGCCAGTAAATCTATCGTCGTCTATGACATCAGATTTACTTTTTTGAATGCTTTTACTCCTTTCCTCAATATCGTTTAGCAACTTATCCAACTGTCCAATCATTGCGTTAACTTTCTTAAACAAAATTTTGGCGCCACGACTTTCTTTCACAGGTTCCTTAACCTCCGTTATTGTAATCTAATTTGAAAGTATTTTAGATACAAAACACTAAATTTAAAGAAGGGGTTATATGAACCTCATGAAGTTCTTCAAGATCCTCTTTATAGTCGGCTATTTCTTCCTTTAAGTCTTTTATAGTTTCCTTTTCCACTAATAATTTTTCGTTTGCACCAATTACGGACTTTAGAGCCTCACTAAGTAACTCTGCATCTTTTGGTGAAATATGTGTATCGCTCACTATATTGTCCGTTAATTCTTCAGTTTGACGTACTCCTGCCTTAGTTATCGTTTGCTTACCAATAAACGGTACTTTGTCAATCAATAACTTAGCATTCTGCTGCTCATCTTCACGTTCTTCGTCGCGCTCTTCCTTAATCATTCTTTCCTCTTCTTTTATAATTTCTATTTTAACCTTGTTATCAATTTTACCCTCACGTTCACCGATAGCCGCTTTAGTTTGAGCACCAAGTACATCGGGAAGAATACGAATAGTCTCTTTAAGTTTGTGTGTCGTTGGAGCTTCCTCGGCTATCATTAGCGCCCTAGATAATAATAAAAGTGTATTTGGAACTTTCTCGTTCATGCTTAAGTCAATCCATTCTTGTAACTGTGATCGAAGCTTTTCAGCTGACAGCCCATAGGCCCGCATACCACGGGTTTTACAAGCTTGTTGCAGTTCAAAAAGATCCAAAGCACTAACCCCCTCACGAGAAATAACTCTATCGTCAGCTGCCAGGCTCCTTAACTTCAGACGTAGTTGAAAACGTAAAAAATTCGTTGTTCCAACCGTGTTCAACTCTAATACGCGACATAGTGCAACCAATTGGTTTCGATTCAAAGAGTCTAACGTAATTTCATCTTCAAATCTCTTTGAAAATTTAATAATTTCATCATTATTAACAAATTCGGTAGGATCTTTGATTTTCCTAAAAAACTCTGCAAAATCTTTAGCTTCTTGGCTATTGTGGTCGTTGTGTTGAACAGCCATTTCATCAAGAGCCTTCTGCAAAAATTTTGTCATTTCTAAACGCACTTGAAAGCTTTGTTTAAGTCGATCTTCATAATCCTTAGCAGTTTGAAATGTAGAAGGTAGCATTCCCGGAAAAAACTTTATAAATACAGGTAATAGAAATTCCATGAATGGCACAATAATAAATATTGAGAATGGGATTAGACGAAAAACATCAGATGTAGTTCTGACTAACAACCTGTTTTCACGTCTTGTCAATGTTTTCCCTCTAAGAACCCTTCCCAAAAGTTTTCGACATATATTGATATCAATAAACAAAAGGCGGAATCCATGGTAATAATGAAGAACTTCATCCCAAACGCGTTCTTTTAGTGACTTTTTAACTGCCACAGATTTAGGATTTTCAGGAAACAACGTTTTAATTTGTGAGTACTCTTTTCTTAATTCCTCTTCTTGTTCTTTCTGTTTGTTCTTAATTGACTTCACTGTTTCTTCAACTTTTGATGATGATTGTTCAAATAAACTGCAGCTTTGGCTAATAGATCGGCTGGGTATGATAACTGGACCTTGTAAGCTGATCTTACAAATATCCCGATCATTTCCTAAATTTAAAGCTGTGCTTCCAAAACCGGAATGGTTTCTAGAGATGATATTTCCTTTTTTTAAAGTTTTTGTACTAGCGAATGGGTGCAAATATTCTATACCTAGAATGACAAAATAAATTATTTTTGTACTTCAGTTCGGCTCACATATTTAGACTTATTATTATGGAACATGAACAAGCTTTCGACATTAAGAAATTCACTACCGGTAACCTCAACAAAATTTTAGAGAAAAATCACTTAATCACTTGATTCAATTTTTTTACTTTGTGGGGTTCCTAAATACAAATACAATATTTCGGGTAACTGCCAGCTTTATCATAAAGTTTGACATTTTTAAGGTTATACGTATTCAGAACGTTTTGACATACGAGGGCTATTTGTGCTATTTATTGTGTTGTTTATTGTTATTGTGTTGAGAGGTTAACGTTTTTCGATACCTGAAGAAGTGGTTTATGCGTTCAGAATGCATGTTTTGGAGCTACCTCAATCATAGTGGCGAAAGTGCTTCGACAATTGGTTCAAACGCTTGTAAAAGTGTATAGATCTTAATGAGGAATATTTTGAAAAACAATAAATATTTTCGATGATTAATATTTGTTTTTGTATATATCGTTTTGTTCCATCTCTATAAAAGGCAACCCTCGTACAAATCGTCTAGTAAAAAAATTTAACAGAATTGGCAACAAGATGTACAACCACTTCCGTCAATTACGCCAAAAAAGGTGGTAGAGCTTTTTTGTGATGAGTTAAGGTTCAGCAGTCAATATTCTATCAATTTAATTAAGTTAAACTATCAATATTATTAATACTATTGCCAAAAACTATCGTTAGTATTAATGTTATTTAAAATTGATTATTTATTTTAATGTATTGGATTTATTTTCAATTTATTTAATTCCTGCGGTCGTTTTTCGACTACTGCTCTCTTCAAACGGATTATATTCGGTATTTTTGTCCATTGATAATTTCACCTGGTTTTAGCAGCTCATAATACAGCACACACTTCTGATCCTACCAATTTCAGAGCATTATCTTCGCGCCATGTATATTCGGCTTTTCCGTTTATTTGGATTGTCGTAATGGATGCATTTTCGTTTTTCATCAGCAATAACAATTTGATTCAAAAATGACTTCCGTTTGTGCAAAACCGTGATGTGAAACCAACTTTCCCAGCTTTTGAATACATCCAGATTCTTTTAAGCTGTTTCAAATGACACTCATTTTGTGCTTGGCAACAACCTTCATAGAGAAATGTTTCCAGTTTATCGTCTTCAAACTTTATTAGCTGCCCAGGACGTTCATCGTCTTCCAATACAAAATCATCACTCATTCACACACTCATCAATCACTTTGGCACGTCCGCTCAGCTAGCACATGTTCATCATAAAATTCCACCGAAATACTATGAATTTCGTCAGTAATTTTCCTTATATTAAATTAATGAAGGATAAATCATCGGAAAAATACTTTTTGAGGCAGAAAGTTCGACATACTTGATTGAAAAAAATTATTATGAAAAATATCGCTGGTGTAGAAACATTTTATGAACTTAGAATGAATTTCAAAGCTCAACATAGAGCAAACGAGTATCAAATTTAACAATAAATATATTGGGTGCAGCTACAGTCCACAGTGGGACAAAATCCAAGCTTGTTCATCGACTAATCGTGTTGAGCGCGCTGCTGTTCTCTCACAAGTAAAAGGGACCTACAGTTTTTTGTCGACTCCGAATGGCGAACTTTGAGAAGTAAGTAAGCTAAGTAAGTTATTACTTTTTATGATTATGAGAATTAAAATTGGGCTAGTATATAAAGAAATGATTTAAAATAATGAATTTATAATAGGAATAATAATTTGCTATTAACAATTATGCATATAAAAAGTATTGAAATGAAAATTCGTTGGGAATTTGGAATAGTAACCGAATATCTCATCTCTAGAGTCTGGTAACAATTGGTAGAGTTCCCATCCGACATCAAATATCCTCGTTTGGTAGAATACGAGGAGATACTTTGAGTCAAAATTCCAATAAGTACAACATTATAGAAGTTCGGCAAATAAATTGCGTATTATCCGACATAATTAAGAAAAATACCTTCTAGAAGAGGAAAAATTAGTTTCCAAAGAGAAACAGGGTTGTGCCGAAAGGAATACGACATCAAATAGTGCATGCCGTCCATTGCCCGGTTTGGACTCAAAGATCCCTACCCTATAGTTTATTATGTCGATAATAAACCATAACAGAAGTAGCGATATAATAAGATATGTTGCACATTCGATCCGAAAGCGTGACATTACGATGAGTATTGTAAACAATAATCACATGGCCCTTTCCCGAAATCTTAATGAAAGCTCTACTTAATCACACCTTTAGACGCATTTACAACATTATAGCTGTCATTAAATCCACGAAAGCCAGATTCGTTCTAAAGTTTTAATTTTTTTTAAGATTAGGGAACACCTTCTGGGCCATATTTGCAAAGCTTTTACCACTTAGAAAAAATGTTCGACTCAGAGTACACTCACCGTATACCACTGCCAAGCGGTTTTGAGCACCTAATTCTAGTTTCCAAACAAATATTTGACAGAAGGAAATCGCCAAACACGCAAAACGAGCCTTACTTTTATTTTTCTCACAAACAAAACGACATGCTATATAGGTAAAGCTGTAAACATATGTTTGAGACCTTCCTTATTTTTAAAAAGATCTCGTACATTATACAGATGCAACTCAAGGAGTGAACAAATGAGAAGACTGAATTGAAAATGGTTTAAAGAGTCTAACGTAATTTTATCTTCAAATCTCTTTGAAAAATTAATCATTTCATCATTATTAACAAATTCGGTAGGATCTTTGATTTTCTTAAAAAAAAAAAAAACTCTGAAAAATCTTTAGCTTCTTGGGTATTGATGTCATTGTATTCAACAGCCCTTTCATCAAGAGCCTACTGCAAAAATTTTGTCATTTCTAAACACACTTGAAAGCTTTGTTTAAGTCGATCCTCATAATCCTTAGCAGTTTGAAATGTAGAAGGTAGCATTCCCGGAAAAAACTTTATAAATACAGGGAATAGAAATTCCATGAATGGCACAATAATAAATATTGAGAATGGGATTAAACGAAAAACATCATATGTAGTTCTGACTAACAAGCTGTTTTCACGTCTTATCAATGTTTTCCCTCTAAGAACCCTTCCCAAAAGTTGTCGACATTTATTGATATCAATAAACAAAAGGCGGAATCCATGGTAATAATGAAGAGCTTCATCCCAAATGCGTTCTTTTAGTGACTTTTTAACTGCCACAGATTTATGATTTTCGGGAAACAAAGTTTTAATTTGTGAGTACTCTTTTTTTAATTCCTCTTCTTGTTCTTTATGTTTGTTCTTAATTGACTTCACTGTTTCTTCAACTTTTGATGATGATTGTTCAAAGAAACTGCAGCCTTGGCTAATAGATCGGCTGGGTATGATGACTGGACCTTGTAAGCAGATTTTAAAAATATTCCAATCATTTCCTAAATTTTAAGCTGTGCTTTTAAAACCGGAATGGTTTCTAGAGATGATATTTCCTGTTTTTAAGTTTTTGTACTAACGAATGCGTGCAAATATTCTATACCTAGAATGATAAAATAAATAATTTTTGTAGTTCATTTCGGCTCATATAATTAGACTCTTTATTATGAAACATAAACAAGCTTTCGACATTGAGAAATTCACTACCAGTAACCTTAACAATATTTCAGAGAAAAAGCATTTAATCACTTGATTCAATTTTTTTACTTATTTTTATACAAAGATTGCCTTTTTTATTTCGGGCAACTGCCAGCTCTATCGTAAAGTTTGACATTTTTGAGATTATACGTAATCAGAACGTTTTGACATACGAGCGCTATTTGTGTTGTTTACAGTAACTTAAAAGATTCATCTCGCCCAAAAAATGCAATTAAATCGTGAAAATTTTCGTGCGATTATTTTTTACAACTTTCAACGTGGATTAACTTAACAACAGTACATCGATGAACTTGGTTCAATTTTTGGCGATGAAGCTCCATCTGGGACCAGTGTCTATCGATGGTATGGTGAATTCAAACGAGGTCGTTGTCCACTCCAAGACGAATTTCGTGAAGGTCGTCCAAAATCAGTTGTTGTTCCGGAAAAACATCGATGCTGTGCGCCAACTGATATTGCAAGATTGTCATGTGACAAATCGTCATTGAGAGAATCCTAGGCAGTAGTGGGAACATTAGACCGTCAAAAAAATTTGCCCGCGTTGGATCCCACACAATTTGTCAATCTCTCAAAATTAAGGCTAGTGTCGATTGGGCGAAAGAAATGCTCCAAAAATACAATCGCCGTGCTTCGAAGCACTTCTAAGACATCGTGACGTATGAGCCCGAAAGTAAACAACAGTTGACTGTATGGGTGTTTCAAATTGAGCCGAATCCAACAAAAGTTGCTCGCGCACAAAACACTTCCAAGCAAATGGTCGCCTGTTTTTTTTTTCAAAAAAACTGGACATGTTGCAACCGTTCCACTAGAACAACGCAGAACAGTCAATTTTAAGTGGTACAGAACCATTTGTTTGTCAGTTGCCTTCCAAGAAATCAGGAAAACCAACCACCGAAGACGGATCACTCTTCACCACAACAATCCGAGCTCTCACACATCGGCTCGAACAACTACATTTTTGAGCACTCAAAATATCGATTTGATGTGCCATCCGCCGTATAGTCCTGACTTGGCACCGAATGACTTCTTTACATTCCCGTACGTAAAAATAAAATGAGAGGTCAACGTTTTTCGACACCTGAAGATGCGGTTTATGGAGATACCTCAATCAGAGTGCCGAAAGTGATTCGACAATTGGTTCAAACGCATGCAAGAGTGTATAGATCTTAATGGCGTATATTTGAAAAAACAATAAAGCTATTTTCGATGATTAACATTTGTTTTAGTTCTCTAATCCATCTCTTTAAAAGGCAACCCTCGTACAAATCGTCTAGTAAACAAATTTAACAGTATTGGCAACAAAATGTGCAACCACTTCCGTCAATTACGACAAAAAAGGCTTTTTTGAGCTTTTTGTGTTGAGTTAAAGTTCAGCAGTCAATATTCTATCAATTACAATTTCTTTGTTTAAGTTAACTATCAATATTATCAATACTATTGACAAAAACTATCGTTAGTATTAATGTTATTTAACATTGGTTATTAATTTTCATATATTGGATTTATAATTTAATTGCTGCGTTCGTTTTTCGACTACTGCTCTCTTCAAATGGATTGTATTCGGTATTTTTGTCCATTGATAGTTTCACCTGGTTTTAGCAGCTCATAATACATAACTCAGAGCACTTCAACTTCGCGCCATGTATATTCGGCTTTCCCGTTTATTTGGATTGTCGTAATGGATGCAGTTTTTATCACCAATAACAATCTGATGCAAAAATGACTTAATTTTGTGCAAAACCTTTCTCGGCTTGAGTTCATGTGAAACCAACTTTCCCAGCTTTATAATACATCCAGATGCTTTTAAGCTTTTTAAAATAACACTCTTTTTGTGTTTGGCAACAACCTTCATAGAGAAATGTTTCCAGTTTATCGTCTTCAAACTTTTTTGGCTGCCTAGGACGTTCATCGTCTTCCAAGCCAAAATCATCACTTTTAGCAAACCACTTTTCGCACGTTCGCTCAGCTAGCGCATGTTCATCATAAAATTTCACCGACATACAATAACTTTCGTCAGCGGTTTTCTTCATATTAAAATAATGAAAAAGAACTCATTGGAAAAAATACTTTCTGAGGCACAAAATTCAACATACTTGATTGGAAAAAAAATTATTGTTGTCAAATGAATGACATATACTTTCTTTGAAAGTTATTACTCTTTATAATTATGAGAATTATAATTGGGCCAGTATATAAAGAAATGATTCGAAATAATGAATATATAATAATTTGCTAGAAACAATTATTATTGTAAAAAGGTATTGAAATGAAAATCCGTTGGAAAGGTGAACAAAAATTAGGTCGCACTTTTCGCCTATTTCGAATGTAACCCGATGGACGAACTATTCGAGTCGGAAATAATAAGCGAATATCTCATCTCTAAAGTCTGGTAACAATTGGTACAGTTCCCATCTGATATCAAATACCCTCGTCTGGTAGAATGCATTAAGTAGATACTGAAATTGAAATTCCAGTAGGCACAACATTCTAGAAGTTCGACAAACAAATTGCGTATTATCCGATATAATTAAGAAAAATTGCCTTCTAGAAGAGAAAAAATAAATTTCCAAAGAGAAACAGGGTTGTGCCGGAGGAAATATGACATCAAGTAGTTTATGAAGAACTTGCCCGGTTTGGACTCAAGGACCCCTACCCTACAGTTTATTATGTCGATAATAAACCATACATAGCATAAGCATAAGCATAAGATATGTTGCACATTCGATTCGAAAGCGTGACATTACGATGAGTATAATAAACATTAATCACATGGCCCTTTCCCGAAGTCTGAAAGAAAGCTCTACTTAATCACAGCTTTAGACGCATTGACGACATTATAACTGTCATTAAATCTACAAAACCCAGTTTCGTTCCAAAGTTTCAATTTTTTTTTAAAATGTAAAAATGTTTAGTTCAGAAACACTTACATGCCACGGATAAGGACAGATCAATTGTTGACAACGATGATGAAAAACGATACGTTCTACAGCGATTGCTGCAGAGTGAGAAGGCAGCGCTTACTAAGATGCGATTTTGTTGTTCGAGGTAGACTTAAGCAAAAAATCTTGAGCTCCGACCCCGTCAGGGAAGGCCTCATGACAACCCGCATCAAGACTGAATTCGGGAATATCAGTCTGACTTGGTATCACGCCCCGACGGAGAAGAAAGATGACAATATCAACTATGACTCCTATGATCTCTTAGAAAGAACATGCGACTGATGTCCCAGCTACGACATCTTGATCTTTCTAGGAGACTTCAACTCTCAGCTGGGAAAGGAGGGCAACCTGCTGGAGTCGTCGGTAAACATAACCTCCACCAAACAGTTTTAGGCTGTTGGACTTCGAATAGGGGCGGAACCACTCTGTGACTAGCACGAGGTTTCAGCACCTAAACATTCACGAAGGAACCTGACGATCCCCTGAATAGTCCACCGTTAATCAGATTGATCACGTTGTGATCCTCCTCTAATATTCTCAATCTCCGAACCTTGCGAGGTGTCAACATCAGCTCGAATCATCACCTTGTTGTTGGTAAGGACCCGGATATCGAGAGAGAAATGGAGTCTAGAGAGGCAAATACGGTTTGGCGTCGGAAAGCTACAATCACAACTTATCGCTTGGAACTTTGCCGACCGAGTCTCCTGAAACTCGCTCAGAGTTCGGCAGTGCTATCTGCACTAACAATAGAAGAAGACTGGAAGCTTTTGCAAGAAGCCATCAAAGAAGCTGCCACTGATGTGATGGGTTTCACTTCACCACCCAGAAGAAACACAGCGATTGCAGGCAAAGCTGCAGCGAACAACGAGGGCTGTTCGTGAGCTCTACGAATAGAGAAGGTGGTAGCACCGGCTTCGCATAAGAGAAAAGAAGAAGCATGATATTCGCGCTGTCGAGAAAATGTATAGGTGTTATGGCAGAAATTAAGTCCGAACGTTTTACCGAAAGGTAAAATATCTATCCGGAGGATAGAAAGTTCAAAACGAAGCTTGCCGGGAACAAAATTTGCAACTTGTGGTAGAGCTGTAGTCTGTGCTGAGAATCTGGAAGGATCATTTCTGCAGACTCCTTGAATGTGATGACGACCCGAATTCCGCTGAATGATCTACTCAATTTAGACGATGATAGAGAAGAATTTCGTCCCCCCTACTTAGATGAAGTGAAGATAGCAATGTCGAAACTTAAGTCTAACAAAGCTGCTCCCGCGGATTGGCTGCCCGCAGAACTATTCAAAGCAGCTGGTTAGGCACTCATCATCTCAATAGCTCATCTGTAATATATGGTCGGAGGAAAGCATGCCCGATGAGTGGAGTCTCAGCATCGTTTATTTGGTCCACAAGAAAAACCGAACAAACGACGCTGAGTTGACTACGCCAACTATAGAGGGATCAGTCTACTCAACATCGTCTACAAGATCCTCTCTGCCGTATTGTGTGAACGTCGGAAACCGTTTATCTATAACCTGACCAATGTGATTTCAGGCCAGGGAAGTCCACGATAGACCAGATATTCACTTTACGACAGATCGTACAAAAGACTTAAGAATCACAAATCGACACTCATCATCTCTTCGTCGAATTGAAGGCCGCATATGACAATGTGCATAGAGACTAGACGGCAATGTATACCGTGTCTAGTTTTGGCATGGCACGAAGGAGAACTCTCGCTGCTCCGTCAAGGTCGTTAAGGAACTCACCGAGACCTTCAATGTCAAAAAAGATTTAAGACAAGGCGATAAGATGTAAGGCTGTCATGTGACTTCTTTACTATCATTCTCGAAAAGATCGTGCGTAACTAACAACTCAACACTAGCTTAAGATCGTGCGTAACTTATAACTCAACACCAGAGGCGCTGATGACATTGACGTGTTTGGACGAACACAGGGAGCCGTCAACGAGGTGTTTGCTGGCATTGAAACGGAAGCGGCTAAAATGCTTCTGGCGGTTTATGACGGCAAGACGGATGCGGATAATGTACTGATGTTGCTTGCAAGGCAAAAGGTCAAAAGAAGAAGAAGTCAAAACTACAAAGGAAGTGGCGATCAAGTTAGTTGTATTCGACGATTCAGACGTAGCAAGAAGCGTTTCGCGCGAACTTCTTTCCAAACGTACAGATGATTAGGGCAATACAAGCAGTAGAATTCAGTACTTAGAAGCTAGGCCATCTGGTATTTTGTCCCATACCGTTTTTAAGGCCTGTTCCAAGTCCTTTTTACTAGAAATGGAATAGTTCTCCAATTGATCCTCCAAATAGCTCCAGAGATGATCTATAACTTTTAAGTCCGGTGCTTGTGGTCGGCTTTTAAGCACGTTCGGATAGAAAGAGTTAAGTTACCGCTTTCTTTTCTGACCAGCTGTATAAATGAAGAAACTGGAACTGATGAGCTCTCCGCCCATGAAGTAGCTGCTTCAAGATCCCGTCCATATCAGGACCGAAAGAGGCCAATAATTAAGAAAGCGATTTAATAGGAAGAAATGGTACTTGAAAAATAATTGATCTTCTATCTTACAAGAAAATCCTTCGTTCAGAATGGGTTTTCAACTTTAAGGAAAATGATAAAGGTGGAATTCTTCGATATAAAGCAAGACTATTCAAAAACGTTCAGCTCAATGAAAATACATTGATTTTGACGAGGTTTATTCCACAGTCATAATACCAGGTTTTTATGAAAATAGGATAGTAATTATTAATGGGAAAGTAAAAACATTTTATTCAAAGTATTGGCCATTGTTTTCTACACATTTTGATCACCTTTCTGGCAATTTGTGAATACCACGCCAATAACATTGTTCGTCTTTTAAAGCAAACCAACCAGACACCCAATTTTCGACCTCCTCGTAGGAATCAAAGTGCTGCTCAGCCAATGCTTGTCCCATCGATGAAAACAAATGGTAGTCGGAAGGAGCGAAGTCTGGTAAATACGGCGAGCGGTGTAGCTGCTCCCAGCCAAGTGTTTTGATTGTATCCTGAACCGGTTTTGCTTTGTGTGCAGGTGCATTGTCATGGAGCAAAATTACCTTGCCGTGTCTTCTGGCCCATTCTGGTCGTTTCTCGATCAGTGCATGGTTCATATTGATCATTTGTTGTCGGTAACGATCAGTATTAACGGTTTCACCAGATTTTAGGAGCTCGTGGTACAGCACACCTTTCTGGTCCCACCAAACACACAGCATTGTCTTCTTGCCGAATCGATCTGGTTTTGCAGTCGATCTTGATGATTGTCCCAGATTAACCCATTATTTTTTCCGTTTAGGATTCTTAAAATAAATCCATTCTTCATCGCCAGTAACAATCCGATGAAAAACCGATTTTCTTTCGTGTCTTTGAAGCAAAATTTCATTCAATTCATGTGGCACCCATTTTCCACACTTTTGGATCTTTTCCATATCTTTTAAACGGTCAGAAATTGTTTGTAGTGCAACATTTAACATTGCTGCCATTTGTTTCTGACTCAAAGTGTCATCTTCATCCAATATCGGCGTCTTCAAACTTTTTTGGTGGTCTTCCACGTTCTTCATTTCTCACATCAAAATCATTATTTATGAACTGTTGAAACCATCTTTTGCATGTTGCTTCTGATAGAGCATGATAAACATATGCCTCGACAAGCATTCGATGCGACTCCGCAGCACTTTTCTTCAAATGAAAACAAAAAATTAATGCTTTCCGCAAATCATCAGACATTTGTATCTTGACGTGATATGATGTGTTTATTGTGATATGTTTTGACACTCGTTTGGTAGTCAAAATTAACTCATCGTATCATTAGATGCAGATCTTTTGGGTGATACACCCCAGGTTTTGCCAAAAGCTCCCTTGCATTGCCAGAAGACTGACAGCGCCTTGGAGGTTTTTGTCTCAATGTGTCTTTTCCAGAGAAGTTTACTGTCCAGGATAACACTTGGGTTCATTGGAAAGTGGGATATTGACGCAATTAAGTACCAGTTGAGTCAAACCAGTCATATTACTCCTTCTCGTAAAGAGAACAACCTAAGTTTTAAGAGGGTTGACTGAAAGCCCATTCCTAGTACACCAGCTATCGATCATGCCAAGAGCCGCCTACCCGTGTGCACTGACGGCCGCAAGGCATGGTCCGGTAACCAGTACGGCTACTTCATCTGCATAAGCCTGGGCGTAGGTAATAGAACTATTCAAACCGGAAGGCAAAGAATCGACCAGCATGCACCATAGAAGGGGGGTGGCCTCTGTTTACCTTCGACTTTACAAACTTGTCACACCCCGCCTCCGCGATTACAGTCCTGTTCATTAGCATTGCTCTTATCCACAACACCAATGGTTCTTCTACGCCATGATTCCATATACGTTATACATACCAAGTCGTATTGTCGAAAGCACCCTCTATGTTGATGAAAATGCCCAGTGCGTATTCTTTCCTGTCAAGTGTACTTTCAATTCTACTGAAGAGATTTTGAAGTGCAGTCTCGCAAGATTTTCGCGCTGGTAGACATGTTGCACCTGAGATAGAGGGCGTGATCGCAAAGCGTTTATGCGCATGTGCAGTTCGACCAGTCACTCCAAGTTTTTAGCATGAAGGAGGTGAGACTGATAGGCCTGGTTCTAAGCCGACTGTGATCTGGTTCCCAGGGAAGTGAGTCTCTAGCATGAGTTGGAGGGTCTCAGCTTTAGACACGGTAGAGGCACCGTCTGGTTTCTTAGTGTATCCAGCCTCACTGCTGGATACGTTTCGTTTTTCCCACAAGTCTTTATAAGAAACACTTTTCGAAGATCGAATAAGCATTTTATATTATTTTTGTTTTAATCGATACAGGTCCCAGTCCTCTTCCAGACTGGTCTTTAGTGACCTATTCAGAAGTTTTCTGGTTTCCTTGCGCTTTCTCTACAATTCCGCGTTCCATCATTGAACAGGGGTTCTGCAAGGGGGTTTTTTGACTGGGCATGTCAGTTCAAAACATTTGGTAAGAGTATCGTTCAGGTTCCGAACTGCCATCTCGACATTACGTTTCGTTTTGAGTTTTGAGAGAGCCACAGTGCGATTTGCTAACTCTTCCCTAAACTTTGGCCAGTGTATTCTCCTAGGATTCCTTCTCCTCTGCGAGACGTTGGTTTCGCGTTCGATTTGGAACTCTATGTATCTATAGTCCGACATGGACACTTCCGACAGAACTTTCCAGTCTGTGATTTCCTTAAGATATCTATTTGATAGCGTTAAGTCAATCACTTCCTGTCTTCTTAACGCAAAAACTGTTGGTTACGAACGTTGTTTATGGTTAGGCAAGACGAAAGTGCGAAATCCAGAAGATACGACCCTCTCCTGTTACACTTGCTGCTGCCCCAGATGTTCTGAGCATAAGCGTCGCAACAGATAACGAAGCCCATCTTTTCCGATTCGCATTAGTCTACGAGTTCCGCTACTTCCCTTGGTGGAGGTGGTAGGACAGAATCGTAGGGGCAGTAGGCCGAAGCCACGACCGCAGCAACTAAATCTTGTCCACAGAATTGTCCAAGCTTGCTTGCTGGGAGAAGATTCGGCACAATAAGACAAGCTCTCGGTCTTTTCGATCGCTCGTCGAAGAGTATGGAGAAACCTCGTAGGCTACCAAGGCCACAGATGCGATTTTTCCACACCCATGGTTCCTGAATAGATACGATGTGTGACATATAATATAGTTCTCTATTTATCGTAGAAGTAAAGAACATTAAATAAATTAAATTAAGAAAAAACAATATTTAAAAAGCAAGCGTTAATTGTTAAACATACTGTACTATCATAAAAAGTTTAAAAGAAACTTTTTGTAAAAAAGTGGAAGATTATTAAAAAAAGAAAAATCGATTTAAGGAAAGCTGTTTTTTAGCCTGGTTCAGAATTTATAATAAGTAAAAGAAGACATAGAAGAAGAATGGAAACGTTGTCAAGAAGCCATCAAAGATGCTGCCACTGATGTGCTGGGTTTCACGTCACCACCCAGAAGGAACCCATGGTTTGACGACGAGGGCAGGCAAGCGCACGCAGCTAAACAAGACGCCTATAAAGCGACGCTGCATCGAACAACGCGAGCTGTTCGTGAACTCTACGAACAGAGAAGAAGGGAAGAGCACCGGCTTCTCAGAAGGAAGAAGAAGGAGCATGAGAAGCGCGCGGTCGAGGAAATGGAAAGGTGCTTTGGCAGGAATGAAGTCCGAAAGTTTTACCGAAAGGTAAAACAGCTATCCGGAGGATACAAGGTTCGGACCAAGGCCTGCCGGGACCAAAATGGACAACTAGTAGTAGAGTCGCAGTCTGTGCTGAGAATCTGGAAGGATCATTTCTCCAGACTCCTAAACGGCGATGACGAGCCAAATCCCGCTGTTAGGCAGAATGTTCCACTCAATTTGGACGATGATAGACAAGCATTCCGTCCCCCCGACTTAGACGAGGTGAGGATAGCAATATCCAAGCTAAAGTCGAATAAAGCTGCTGGAGCGGACGGACTGTCCGCAGAACTATTTAAAGCAGCTGGAGAGGACCTGGTTGGGCGCATGCACCAGCTCATCTGTAAGATATGGTCGGAGGAAAGCATGCCCGATGAGTGGAATCTCAGCGTCGTTTGCCCGGTCCACAAGAAAGGAGACCCTTTGACTGCGCCAACTACAGAGGGATTAGTCTCCTGAACATCGCATACAAGATCCTCTCTGCCGTATTGTGTGAGCGTCTGAAACCATTTGTCCATGACCTGATAGGTCCCTATCAGTGTGGTTTCAGACCAGGGAAGTCCACGATAGACCAGATCTTCACATTACGGCAGATCCTGGAAAAGACCCAAGAAATGCAAATTGACACTCACCACCTATTCGTCGATTTCAAGGCTGCATATGACAGTGTGCATAGAGACGAGCTATACAGTGCCATGTCTAGTTTTGGCATTCCTACCAAACTCGTCAGATTGTGTAGGATGACGATGGAGAACTCTCGCTGCTCCGTCAAGGTCGGTACCGAACTCACCGAGACCTTCAATGTCAAAAAAGGTTTTAGACAAGGCGACGCACTGTCATGTGACTTCTTTAACATCATCCTCGAGAAGATCGTGCGTAACTCACAAGTCAACACCAGAGGCACGATCTTCCAGAAGTCAGTTCAACTGTTAGCTTACGCTGATGACATTGACGTGATTGGACGAACACAGCGAGCCGTCAATGAGGCGTTTGCTGGCATTGAAGCGGAAGCGGCTAAAATGGGTCTTGCGGTAAATGAGGGCAAAACGAAGTACATGCTGTCATCAAGGAAGGACACACAACATCGACGTCTCGGACGGAGCGTCACACTAGGCAGCAGAAACTTCGAGGTAGTTAAGGACTTCGTCTACCTCGGCTCCGCGGTAAATAGGGACAACAACATCAGTACTGAAATCAAACGCAGAATCACTCTTGCCAACCGCTGTTTCTTTGGGCTCAAGAGGCAATTGAGTAATAAAGCCCTCTCTAGAAGGACTAAACTAGCTTTATATAGCAGCTTGATCATCCCCGTCCTACTATATGGCGCAGAATCTTGGACGTTAGCAAAGGCGGATGAGGAAGCCCTTAGTCTTTTCGAGAGAAAAGTTTTGCGTGCGATTTTTGGTCCTGTTTGCGTTGATGGCATCTGGAGGAGAAGATTTAATGACGAACTCTATAGGCTGTACAGCGACATGCGCCTGGTTAAGCGTCTACGGATACAACGCTTAAGATGGCTAGGCTATGTAGAGCGTATGGACGCCACTGCTACGGCCCGAAAAGTCTTTGAATCCGAGCCATTGGGACAACGCAACAGAGGACGACCTAGACTGAAGTGGCGTACACAAGTGGAGAAGGGCCCCAACCAACTTGGAGTGCGCAACTGGAGACAGCTGGCGAAAGATCGTGCTGGCTGGAGAGGCATGTTGGTTGAGGCCCAGGTCCACCCCGGACTGTAGCGCCACAAGAAGAAGAAGAAGAAGAAAAGAAGACATATACCCTGAATTGATAAGTAAGCCGCAGACCAATTTGTTTTAGGTTTTACTTTAAAATTCTTTTTTATTAAACTTTATTTATTTTCTTATATGCTAGAAAAAATACTTAAAACTAGATTAAGAATTTAATCTATTAATTCAGTTCTAACTATCTGTTAACAAGTTCTCTCTTCTCTCTCAGTTCTAACTAACTATCTGTTAACAAGTTCTCTAAGTTAACCTAGGAATATGTTGTTTTGACGTTTTTCGATTCCTTTTATTATGAATATGTTTTTTTTTTAATCTGTAAAACCTTAAACTATGTCCGTAACAGACTACGCAGCTTACATCGGCGGCCTCGTAAGCTCTTTGTACCGGAGGTTCGGTCTTCCTCTCCTTCTCGAACCAGGAAGCTCGGATTCGTAGACGCTCTTTGCTGGAACGTTGTCCATTCGCTCGATGTGGGCGAACCAGTGTAGTCGACGGATTTTCGCCTTCCGGACTTCATCCACATCCTTGTACAGCTCGTAGTGTTCGCAATTGTGTCTTCTCCTCTAGACGGGATGATATATATCTGACGTAGAATTTTTCTTTTGAAGGCACCAAGAATCAGCTCTGCAGCCTTACTCAATGTCCAGCTTTAGGCTCCATAAAGCAGGACTGGCAGAATAAGGGTTTTGTAGAGAATGACTTTGGTCCTTCGAGTCAGGAGTTTTGAGCCCAGTTGTTTTGACAGACCGAAGTAGCATCGGTTGCCAAGGGCGATTCTACGTCGGATCTCCCCTACGATGTCAATGTCAATGTCAGTTTACGTTTGCAAATTTTAATTAAGTTTACAAATTCCTTTACTACCTCGAAATTGTAGCTGTCGATTGTAACGTTTTGGCCTAGGTGGTATGCTGCGGATCATGTTTTGCTCGACAGTGTAGCAAACTTGATATGCGTCATATTACGTCTTTCCACAATTCCCAGACGTAATCTAAGTCGCATTGTAAGAACGGTTGGAAACTATTGTTATCAGTAATTCTCAGGAGTTTGGCAGTGTGCACGCATTCATCGATTATGCTTATCTTGTATTTTGGCAAGCCTTGATTGTCGAAATGTTTTAATAAAAATAGTGCAGTCGGCGATCGAACTCCAAACAAAGCGGACGTTTTTGTCGAAGATACATTACATGGCGACCGTGACAGCTTGAAAAAAAAATAACATTTCTCGTGTGACTCGGTTCGTGAGTGAAAAAAAAATGGACAAACAACAATCCAAAATAGAAAGGCCGAGTGCTAATGTAATAAGTGAAGTGGAAGTGAGCAAAGAAACAGACAGTACGGAAACGTACTTACTTATATATATATAACATATACATATAACTTTTGTGAAGCTCAGAATCAATCAGCAATTTAATTCTTACAACAAACAATTCGAAGTCTTTGATTTAAAAACAGTAAAAAAAAAAACAAACAGTGAAACAACAAATTTGAACTGAAACATTTTGTTTGATTTTCGCCTGAAAAAAAAAGTGAAGAAAAAGATATTAACATGTTTGATGAAGGAGTAGCTACATTATTTTTCGACAACGGATCCAGTATATGCAAGGCCGGCACCACCATATACTCAGGCATCGCTCATAGTATGCAGAAAAAAAGCACCGCCCTTGGATCATCCACCATAAACATCAAGATCATTCAAAACGGTAATTAAAAATTGTTATCAAAACACAAACATAATTGTTAAAAGCACTATTATGTATGTATTTATACTTAAACTTAATATGTATAAGTAAATAGGTATAAGTAAATATGGATAAATATTTATAATATATAAATGGAACAATGGTCCGATATTCTACATAAGGTAGAAGAGTACACAATCGATTTTAATAAATCGTACAAGTGCCTAAACAAAAAATAAAAAATAAAAAAGAAACAGTGGAAAAGCATGTTGTCGTGTTTTTGATTGACGCTTACAATAAGGTAAGGACTGTACTACACGTACATTATGAAAGATTAACAACACAGTACAAAAAGGAAGCCCAAGATATTTTCTGGAATTTACGAGATAAGCTTCACAAAGTTTTCTTCAAACAAGGAATTCATTTAAAAATTCCTCTTGCTCTCGACCAAGAACTTGGCTCCGAAAATATCGCTACCGACAGTAGTGAATGTAAAAATGAACTAAGTGACTTAGAACAATCAGAAATAAATTCATTCAAAACGTGACAAACAATAATCGAATTCCTGAACACAGCTTCTAGATTGATCCCTGATTTTGATGTACAGTCAAACTATTTACAAAGTTCTCTTGATTCTTTAAATTTGGTGGACTCAATCAAAGAGAGTCATCACCCAGTAGCGGTTGAGTTAGCAAAAACGAAGCTCAAAGGTACCGCTCGAAATTTAATCTCGAATTAGTCTTCTTTACAACAAATTATTGCGAAGTTAAAAGCAACGGTTAAAGGAGAGTCAGTCGAAGTACTGGGAGCTAAAATTATGAATATAAGACAATATAATAAGTCTGCCAATACATAAGCAAAAGAAATTGAAGATTTGACTAAATCCTTGACTTATGCTTACATTTCTGATGGGTTAACCTCAGAGTTAGGTGAGAAGTACTCTACGCAAACAGCTGTGCGCGCGATAACAAAGAACGCTACAAACGATAGAAGTAAAATAGTAATGGAGTCTGGCCAATTCAATAATATGAACAAAGCCGTAGCTAAATTTGTAAATAGTTGCACTGAAGCCGGTCAGTCACACCCCATTATGTTTATTAACAGAAATAAATACAATGCGAATAGCTATCAGAACATTTGGAATCATGGTAGAAGCCGTGGACGTGGTCGAAACAATAATTTTTACAGAGGCCGTGGTCGCGGTGCCTCTCAGAACAGTGGCCGATGTCGTGGTAATTATCGTCGTAACCGAACCAGTGTAAGATACATAAACCACGGTCTAGGTTCGGAAAACTCAAATATTTCCCTAAATACTCAAGACTAAATGCTACGAACAAGTCACTTACTCTCAATCTTAACCTCAGCAGTGTAATAACGTCGAGATCAAGCTTCAGTAATAAACTATCAACCTTTCGTGTAGACACAGATGCGGATATTTCTTTAATAAAAGAGACAAGTATTGACCAGAATATCTTCATTGATATACTAAAAAATTAGTGGTATTGGACAAGGCGAAATTAACACAGTGGGTATAGTTAAATCAGATCTGCAGGTTGAAAACATATTAACACCTGTAAATTTACAAATTGTTGATAAAGATTTTCCAATTCCTTGTGATGGAATACTTGGTTTAGACTTTATAAAAAGGTACAATTGTGTATTAGATTATCAACATAATCAAGACTACGCCCAAACAACTTTTCGGAAAAAGTTGCAATACAAATGAATAATGCTCCATATCCAAACACCTTTTTAGTACCTGCTAGGTCAGAAGTAATTAGAGTTATTCCTGTAAACAGTAACAAAGATGAACTCTTGATTCCAAATCAAAAACTTGAAACTGGAGTTTATGTAGCAAGTACTATAATTAGTACTAAAAACCCATTAGTGCGTATAATTAACACTCCAAATAACAACATAACAATCAATAATCCAAAAATATTCCGATTACAAATTTATTAAGAGTAAAATCTCCGTAGAAAAACATAAAGAAAAAGTACTTGCCTGCTTATCTAAAAACTTTCCAAAGTAAAATCTGAATTGACTGATCTATGCAGTGAGTTCAATGATATTTTTGCTTTGGAAACAGAAAATATTTCTTGCAATAACTTTTATACCCAAAAGTTCCGATTAAAAGATGAATCTCCAGTTTGATTAATATTAATTATTTTTTATATATATTATTAATAATATTAAAAATTATAGAATTCCGCATTCACAAAAAGAAAAAATAATTAGACAGGTAGATAAATTAATTGAAGATGGGATAGTTAAACCATCAATATCGCAATATAACAGTCCGATCTTATTGGTTCCCAAGAAATCATTACCAGGAAAATCGGAAAAACGATGGAGGCTTGTAGTTGACTACAGGCAAGTAAATAAAAAACTTATTGATGATAAATTTCCTTTGCCAAGAATAGATGACATTCTTGACCAACTTGGTAGAGCAAAGTATTTTTCTTGCCTTGATTTAATTTCTGGTTTTCACTAAATTGAGTTAGAAGAACAATCTAGAAATATTACACCATTCTCTACTGACAAAGGATCATACCGCTTCAAACGACTTCCGTATGGAATCAAAGTAGCGCCAAATTCGTTTCAAAGGATGATGTCGATCGCTTTTTGTGGTCTTTCCCCAGAGCAGGAATTTTTGTACATGGATGACCTTGTCGTTTTAGGATGCTTAGTGAGGCATATGTTGAACAACCTCAAAGACGTTTTTTCAATCTGTCAAAAATACAATTTAAAGCTTCACCCGGATAAATGCTCATTTTTCAGTCACGAAGTTACATATTTAGGACACAAGTGCACCGATAAAGGCATACTTCCAGATGAAAGTAAATACAGTGTGGTACTAAGCTATCCAACTCCTCAAAATGCCGATCAAGCAAAAAGGTATATTGGCTTTTCAAACTATTATCGGTCGCCGTGGCGTAGTGGGTAGAGTGCGACGCTCACACGCCGAAGGGTCTCCGTTCAACTCCCAGCTCAACACCAATTTTTCGAGTTTTTCACGGCACCACCTCTTTCGAGCTGCTGACAACACTCAAAGAGTAATAACTGTCTAAGAACGCTTCTCAAATTTTGCCATTCGGAGTCGGCAAAAAACTGTAGGTCCCTTCTACTCGTGAGAAAACAGTAGCGCGCACTGTAGTTGTTGATGAGCAAGCTAGGCCCTGGTAACCCTTTGAACTGTAACGCCAACAATTATTATTATTATTATTAACTATTATCGACGTTGTATTCCAATTTTTTCCGAACATGCGCGTCATCTTACACAACTTTGTCGAAAGAACGTCCCATTTGTATGGACAACTGAGTGTGAGAACGCATTCCAATATCTTAAAAATTGATTACTTAGTCCGAATATTTTGCAATATCCCAATTTTGAGCAACCATTTTGTATAACCACGGATGCTAGTAAACATGCTTGTGGTGCTGTACTAAGTCAGGAGTATAACGGAAAACAACTCCCCGTCGCATTTGCTTCTAAAGCGTTTACGAAAGGTGAAAGCAAAAAATCGACCATAGAACAAGAACTGACTGCTATCCATTGGGCCATAACTCATTTTAGACCATACATATATGGTAAGAAATTTCTGGTAAAGAGCGATCATAGACCTCTTACCTATCTCTTCTCTATGAAAAATCCATCAAACTGACACGAATGAGATTAGACTTGGAGGGTTATGATTTCGTAATCGAGTATATTAGCGGTAAGGAAAACTATGCGGCAGATCAAAGATTTTTCTGAAATAAAACAAATCCCTACAAATCCCTACACATTCAAATAATGTTTTAAAAGTCACTACAAGACTTCAAACGAAACAGCCCAAATTAAGAAAGAATATACAAGAACGAGAATCTAAGCATTCAGACAACGTGGCTAAAAATGTCAAAGTATATGAAGCGCTGAATTCTCATGAAATAAGTAAATATGCTCGTCTGATAACCGACCATTAAAATATTGTTATCAAAAAAGGTAAAAAAAAAAGTTGGTGCAATTAAAAGAAACGAATTTATTACTAATGAGAAAATTGACCTGGGTCAGCTATTCTCAAAGCTTGAAAAACTAGCTGGTAATAAAGGATTAAAAAAGTTTCAATTATCACTTAGTGACAAAATATTTAATGATATCCGGATAAATCAATTCAAAGAAAAAGGAAACGCGTTGTTAACAAACGTGAGCATTGCTCTAGCACCAAAAATAACAATTATAAAAGACGAGAATGAAAAACTAAGAATTTTGGGAAAATATCATTATGACCCTGTTTCTGGTGGCCACCCGGGGATCACAAAACTTTCTCATAAATTAAGAAAATATTTTTACTGAAAAGACATGAGCAAAGACATAAAACGTTATGTAAAAGCATGTGAAAAGTGTAAAATGAACAAAACTGGTGTCAAAAGCAAGCAGGAATTAACAATTACACCAACTCCAATTAAGCCTTTTCACATTGTATTAATAGATACTATAGGACCTTTGCCAAAATCACATAAGGGTAATGAATATATAGTTACCATAATTTGCGAGCTAAGCAAGTTCCTTGTAGCAATCCCTATTCCTGATAAGAAGGCCACTACAATCGCAAAGGCTATTTTTGAACAGTTTGTTCAATGGTCCAATGAAAGAAGTACGTACGGATCTAGGAACAGAGTATAAAAATAAAACCTTCGAAGAGGTTCTCAAATTGCTAAATGTCACACATAAGCTATCCGCAGCATATCACCATGAGTCCCTAGGAACTGTGGAGAGATCCCATAGATCTTTGAACGAGTATATTAGATCGTATATAAAAACAATCACAAGTCAGATTGGGACGAATGGCTTTGTTTCTTTGTTTATTGTTATACGAGTCCATTTACTGTTCACGGCTACTGTCCTTACGAACTTATTTTCGGTAAACTACCAGAGTTGTTCGATTTCAATGATGAAAACAAAGTAGATCCACTTTATAACATTGATGAGTATAACAAAGAATTGCAGTATCGCCTTCAACTTGCTAATCTCAGGGAATGTGAATTTATTAAAAACAGCAAACTTATCAGGAAGGCAACACATGACAAATATGCTAAGCCACAAAAATTGTCCATTGACGATGTGGTTTTAATTAAAAATGAACCTAGACATAAGTTTGACTCAATTTTTAAGGGTCTCTTAAGAGTAGTAGGTATACAAAATCCAAATTGTGTACTTTTAGATAAGAATAATAAAAAAATAATTATCCATAAGAATAAAATAAGAACTACAAAATAAAAATAATCTTACTGTTAGTTAAGTTTAGGAATAAGCATTTTTCTTAAAATTTACTATATTTAAAATAATTGTTATATTATAGATAAGAAAATGAATGCTGTCGTATGCAGCTTCGCTCGTCTTCTCCGGGATCTGCCTTAGTGAGAAGATTTGATCTATAGATCTATAGGCGATTTGCCGGGCCGAAAGCCTCACTGGTACGTGCCGATTAGTGCGGTATAGAACGACTTTAGACGTTCAGACAATACGCTGGATAGGATCTAGGCGACATTGATCGGGGATGTACCTCTATAATTCTTGCAGGAGGTAGGGTCGCCTTTTTTTGTGGATGGGGCTTATGGAGCTGATATTCCAGTCGTCGGGCATCCTTTTGTCTTACCAAATTCGGCAAATCATGTGGTGCATGCTCAATACCATTACATTGCCCCCAGCTTTGAAAAGCCTTTTAATGGCTGTACCGACTTCTTCAAGGCTAGGTGGGAGGATTACTTCGTCCACTGGAGTAGGGATTTCCTGATTTCCTATCACTCTCTCCTGGTCAGGCCCGCTATGCAGCTGCTGGAAGTGTTGCTTAAACGCATCCACTATTCCCTGTGGGTCCGAGCCTGTGTGCTTTTCCTAAAGCCTGACAAGGCGAGCTGCCAACACTATCCTCGCTACTGCACAGGTCAAGTTGACATACAGGCTTCGCGCGACGCCCCTGGATATCTATCACAACACCCGCTGTATGGTGAACCAATGTATGCAGCGAACATCCCTGCTCGAGGGTTTAAATAATGGGCCTGACCTACCAGTCTATGGGTAACCTCCTCACCACGTAAAAAATATTTTTTTTTGAGACAACAACATGCCTCGGATACGGATGGATTAACTGTTAACGACCCCAGCAAACGTTTAAAGGATTACGATTTTCGGTTTTGCAAATGTGAAGTCCCTTAACAGGCCACGTAAAGGCGAATAACTTGCGGAGGCCCTTGACTGCTACAAAGCAGACATTACTGCCATCCAGGAAGTGCGATGGAATGGACCCAACAAGAAAACGATAAACAACTGCAACATCTACCACAGCGCTTGCTATAGAGAGAGAAGGCAGCGCTTATTCGGATGCGGATTTTTGTTCTAGGCAGGCTTAGGCAAAAAGTTTTGAGCTACGACCCCGCCATCGAACGCCTCATGACAATCCGTATCAAGGCTAAATTCGAAAACATCAGCCTAATTTGCGCTTACGCCCCGACAAAACACCTAGGATGACATCTATGACCTCCTAGAAAGAACATACGATCGTTGCCCCAGCTACGAGAGCAAGATCCGTTTTAAATAGAATATCTTCATTTTATAGGTGGCATTTAATAAGAAGTGGCAACCGGAAACGCAAGTATTCAATAAACTTTCTTTTTTTATAGCTTATAGTATAATCTAAAAAGAAATAATTACCACGAGATAATCGAGATATCCGATTGATGTAACCGCACCGCTTTGGAGACTTCAAGCCGACCCAATTGTCTGTTTATACTTGTGCTTCAAGCCTCCACAGACTTTGTGAACGGCAAGCATACCTCTCTATCTACAACAAGCAAGCAATAACTTCGTGAAAGTTTACAACTAATAGTTTTTGATAATCGGATTAACGACTCATGACAATTCGTATGAAAGTTGGTTCGCGCTTATACCTTGACAGATGAGAGATGAAGAAAATATCTACAATCTTCTTGATACCAATGTAATTTTTAGAAGTTTTAGATTTGCTAGTGATCAAAAGACAACACAATTGTAAGCAGATTCATTCTTCGCCTCGGGGCCCTTTATGATTACATTGATAAAATTTCCTGGCGGCTCCCACAAAAAATCGACACACTTAAAAGGGAGAAACTTCTACACAGGAACCCTGGAGAAACCAAGTGTAATAGAGATAAAATATAAATATAATAAAATCCAAAAGCTGATGAAATATATTATATAATTATAAATAAAATTATAATGCCAAAAAAGTGAAAAGACATCGTATGCACCATTAATAAGAAATTATATGCCACAAGGTGCAACACTTAAATAAAATAAAAGTAAATAACGTTGATGAATATGTCTATTTTGTTGTCTTTTTTATTTCAAAAACTGGTGGGTTTTATCCTAAGGAAATCAACATGAACATGAAAAAAGAATTATCCAACTCGATGTTCTAGTCTGATATAGGTAAATATAGTACTTAAGGACTCAAATACTGTATTTAACAATTGCAACAAAGTTTTTGTAGCAAACTGATATCAGTTTGAATTATGTTATAAATTTAAGTATATATTTCATTTTACATATGAAAACAAAAATGTAATATTTTCGACAAAAGACTTGTAGTTCTTGGAAAAAAAGTCTTATATAAGCGATGTTAAAGATCCTCTTTAGCAACTATTATTAAATAATCGCTCATTTCCGAATCCAATTACAAATTTATTTCAAGAACCAAGGAGTAAATTCTCATATTATCTATATATAATAAATGTACATAATCGATATATTGACTTACTTTTAGGTGAATATCTTATTGAATTACAAAAACAAAGTTTAAAAACTGATTTATTCTTGCAATTCAGAAAATTCATTTTTAATATTTTTGCGTATACTTTAACTTTTTACAAAAATATCAGCACCGGACTTGAATAAAAGCTTAGGTTAACGCAGGTATCTCCGAAAACAGTAAATATACCAAAAATATTTCATGAAATTTCTAATTTTTGTATTGCCTATATAAAATTTTGACTGATTAATAAAGGTGATAAATATATTTGCACTAATGATTTCGCGTTTTTTTGTATCTTTACAATATAATACACAATGTTCACTGTTTCTGAAAACCGAAGATTAAAATAAGAATTACTGAAAACAAATTAAAGTATTTATCATACAGTAAACTGTCAAAACCAAATATAAATTGTGCAAAGATATACACCAACAAAACGAAACGCTGCCCAAAATAAGAAAATCTCAGACCACGTAATGTAGACACTCGTCTTCGATTAAAAAACCCCTTATAAGGTAATAAAAACACTCGCACTATCTTATTCCGAAGCCATATCTCACGCATACTTACACATGTGGTGTGTTTCGATCAGCTGATTACTAGCAGAAATCAAATTCGCCATAGAATAGCACAGAACGACATACGAAAAGTCAGAGACCAATAGGGAGACAGTCCACTTCTTGTCACCCGCCATTGAATTCATTTTGACAGCGTTTTTTATAACATTTTTTTTATATATCATTTCCCCTCCTGAACAGCTGATTCACAGACATGATTTTTTTTGTTCTTAACTGAGAATACGTGTGAACTGCCTATATGGTGGATCTCGTCACTCTTCAAACTGTTAAAAGGAGGGGGCATATAAATCAAAAAATTGGAAGAGAGAAGGTATAGTGTTTTCCAACGCAAAGTAATGGTTGACGATAGCTGCGTTCCTTATTGGTTTCTGCGAAAAGTATCAATTTGGAAATCATCTGGAAATATGTCTGTTCCAATTCATTTGTGTACAGAAATTCGTAGCTGAGTAGTTGTTGTAAAAATCTCTCTTGCAAAAAGCAGGTACGTTCCAATTCATTTGTGACCGGAAATTCGTAGTTGAGTATTTTGGGTAAAAATGTCTTATGCAGAGATTAACTCTCCCGAGACTTGTGAAACGACTTTTCGTAGAAATTCGTAAACAGCTATCAGATGGATGAAACATAAGAGGTGTTTTTTATTTTCGATTTGACAGTCATTTGCTACCAACAGATTTTTCTTCGACAGCAATTCGTAGGGAGGAGAAATAATTTGCTCTCTCATAAGCTCTCTCTTTTACGAAAATATCAGCTAATGGGAAACCTTTTGGGAGTTTTTCGGGCAAATTCGAAGACATTCGGAGCAATTCAGAGCAATAAAATTTCCAATATGTAAAAATAATTTTTCTTACTGAATAGAATGTACTATGGACGAACTACCGGTAAAGTCAATTATATATTTTGTACCAACTCAGGCTTAGATATCGAAAATATGTAGTATTTTGAGTTTTGAAAGCACCTTTAGCTACTTGGTAGCCAAAAAAACAGATTAGAGCAAAAAGAAGTCCAAGACATTAATTAAAAGTAAAAGAATAAAAAGAGTGCTTCAGGCGTATTAAATAAGACAATAAGAGACACAGACAACTTGAATTTGCAGAAAAGGTCCAGTTATCTTAAAAATACAGATATTTGCAACTGTTAACGTGGCTTGGACACTGCAATTCTTTCTTTTTGGCGAAATCAGTGGTTCCAATCGGTGCTCGATGTCCAGTACACACACAGTACTTTTGACAGCTGTTGTGTGAAGTTGCCACACTCATCACCACTGAGGTGTATCTAAAGTCGTACAGTTTCGTGTTTACACGATCAGATTATATTTTTCAATTTGTTATGTGAAGAAAACATAATGTCGCGTTTTATTACTGATTCTTTCAACTAAGTGAACTGAAATACATAACTAGTGTGTGAACTAATTGTGGTTTATTGAGTGAAAAAGTAAATTTGTTTATTCTTTGGTTATTAATGTGAACAAGTTTCCAGTCTATTTACAGTCATCCAACTACCACAAATGTGAGTGCATGTTAAGAACGCTACTCCTATAGATACCAGCGATCGATTTCTCTACTTTCTATGGTAGAATAATTGAACATTTTGAGTTTAAAATAACAACCGATTTTAAAACCAATCTAAACAAATTATGTTCCTCATACATTGACTAATCCAAATATTGGTCAGATCGGAGATAGGAAATGCGTAATAAGTAAGAATACGTTTCACAGCCATGTATAATACAGTCAACCCAAGAATGATAGAAAAAGAGATTGCGCAATAGAGGGTTCAATTTTCTTTCGTTCTGCGCAGCTTACGTCACGCGAGACTTCTGATTTGACAGCTCTTTGTTATTGTTTAATCTCTTCATACAAATTGCAGCAGGAAAAGTAATTAGTTGATTTTTTTCTAATATCATTCAAGTTTAAAGAACTTTTTAACATAAAATAAATTTTAAGTGTTTGTCCAATTGAGTTAATTTAACTATCCAATTTCTTTCAGAGATATTAATTCAAGCATTTTGCATGCAGAGTGGAAAAAACAACCAAGTTATTGAAATAAAAGACTAGATTTAAATTTTGTATTAGTGGACAATTTTATTATATTTTCTTTTTTTTCTGAATTGAAACTCGGTAATTTCTTTGTTTAGTTTCCTTATCCTAAAAAACATGCGTGTTCTAAAATAAAGTTTTTTTATTTTCTCCCCACAGTTCACATTTTTGGCCAATTCCAAATGTGTCTTGAGATATTCGGGGGAAATCAAGAGGTCATCTCCATTCACACGTTCGAAAATCTCTTCGAGTTGCTTCATATGAATCATTAGTGCATATGTGGGTTTATCCAGGCCTCCTTCGTTTAAATGGTTAACCCACGTAAAAGTCGTGTCCTTATTTTGAAGAACACGTATGTCGGGAATTTCATCCCCCAACTTATGGCAAATATATCCAGCCAAGTTTTCAAGCTCATCGTGAGCTAATGATTCCAATTCATTGTCCACCTGGCTGTAGACATCAGTGCTCGGAGGATTTATAGTTATACTCTTAAGTATCGTACCTTAAAGTAGAAAGAATATTAACATATTTATATATTTCAGATATGTATGTAGATAAAACATTACTTGTAAGAGTACATTCGGAAACTAAGTCAGGCGTGTCATCCGAAGCAACATTTGCACTATTTGAAAGAACGCCTTCATTATAGCCCAGGATGTAAAATAGCAGTCTATACTTAAACTCCTGACGATCAGGGTGGTCATGAAGACCTCCTTTCCTTCGGATAACACCAAAGAAATTTTCTAATACGTCCTGATTCAAACGATACGTAAGTATGTAATCCATTTTGAACTTTCCTTTCAGTTCAACGAATAACATTTTTAGCGCTCTGTTTATTATTTGGGTCAATGTCAATTTCATCCAAACGAGTTACAGAAACATCATTAGCCACTGGTTTCTCCGCTAGTAGCTCTGCAATCATTTCATGTGTTGCCTTTGATTGCATTCTGATGTCGCGGGATGAAGGAGCGACTATTGCTCTCGGTTGGATTGTTGGAATTGTTCCCGCCTTCAACTTATAGCCATTATTTTTGCAAAAGCCTGTAATAAAATTGTGACATAATATGTAAGTAAATAAACAAATCATCTTACCCATTTCAAATTGCAAGTTTCTTTCAAAACTATCCGCAGTGAAATGTGCAGAACATATCCGGGCTGTGTTTGGATTGAAATTATCCTTTCTCCTGCAGAAGTGAATCCACTGTTTCCGCAGGATATTGTGTTTTGGTGCCGAATAAAACCGTACATTCGGTTTTCCCTTATTGTTGTTTGCATTGCAGCCAAACACAGCACACCTCATTTTCAAAAATTACTCTTTATTTAATTGTTTATAAATTTCAAAATGTGTTTCTTTTAATTTTTTTCAAATAAACGCGCGGAAATCGCAGTCAAACCTGACATCCGTATATAAAAAGTAAACATCCGTTGTCTCCCTCTACGTCATCAAAAATTGACAGAAGGTGACAGACATGCGCAATGCGTAATCTGTATTTCTATCATTCTTGCAGTCAACCTGACTACAAAACTCACACATATCCACAAACTGTCAAAAATTCCTCTGTGTCAAAGAAACCTAAAGACGAATGGCTACTTCTGGTGATTTGTGAAGAAAACCATCGTCTCCCACTGAAAAAAGCATCTTACCATATAAACAATACGCATACTAATGGCCAATAAGAAGACAGTTAACTCCCTCAGCGTCATCCTTTGATTTAATTTGGATGCTTTTATATATAACACTATCCCTCCTTAAACAGCTGATTCACAGCCAGGGTTTTACGTGTGAGCTGACTATACCTTGGATCTCCTCAGTGCTAAGCCTGTTAGAAGGAGAGAGCATATAATCAGACAATTGATAGATAGAAAGAATCAAAAATGATAGAAAAAGATTTGACAGCTCTTTGTTATTGTTTAATATTTTCCAGAGATAAGCAAGGAGATATCCAACTCCTTCGTCTTCCGCCCTTTGAGATGAACTGACAGCGTTTTTATAAACCCCTGTCTGTGAACACGTGTGAGCTGGCTTGATCAGCTGATTCCAAACAGGTGCTCAGTTATTGAGGTGAAATATCTTGACAGGGAGTAAAATAAAAAGGGTGCATTAAGGATGCGAGAGTATAAATCAGGTAATGGATATTTATTCTTAAAACGCGAACCGACAATAAAGTATGTTTCTTAATAAACCTGAAATATCACCAATAAGTAATAAAGTTGACAACCAAACAACTGCTTAAACTCTTTTAATAAACAAGTTTGATATATGGTGATAGCAAGGATTTAATGCCAGTCATAAATTTTTAATAATACAAAGTACAATTGTTGGATTTTAACCCTTTTTTTATTGGGTATTCAATTATATAAGATGAAGACAACAAATTGATTATAAGGCCTTAAAATATTTTTTTAAAAGCATTTCCACCCCACCCTTGGGGTATGCTTATGGTACGTTAACCAAATATATTAAGCACTTTAAATGGCTTTTAAGGAATTAAGAGAACAATTACTAGTAATTATCAGTGAGTTATTAACTCTGACTATAATTGCATTTTTATAACCGTACCCGTTCACTTTTACTGCACATTTTGTTCTCGTACGCAGAATCGCATAGCGAATAAGCAAATTTGTGCAAAATTTCGCAAAATTATCGAGTGCGCGAACTTTCCTGCGATTTCACCACGAAAAATTTGGTAATAAAGGAGTTCACTAACTATGCTAGATGTGTTTATAATATTTTTCATTTATACCATTGATGAAAATACAGATTTTTGTACAAAATTTCAATATATATTTTGTATTTTGTACAAAACATCAATGTGTAACATCTGTTTTATAAAAGGAATAATTTTTAACACATAAAAGAGGTTATTGCGGATCTTAGAACGAAATCACTTTCTGTGATATATGCCTGATTCATAGTAACACTACAAATTATTTTTCTTTTTATAATAATTTAGGTATTTCATAATATTCTTGCAAAAACTTCTACGCATTGGCGTAGGCATTCATTGCGAAATACTTTTTTAAGACTCATGTTGTATTTCTGAACACCTTTGGCCAAATCGCCTAATCTGCCGCCATGTTTTAAAAACTAGACCATTACGGAGCCGAATCCACGGATTTGCCGCCATTACTGTGGTGGATCCACCGATTTGCCATTATCCACCGATTTTGTCTAAGATCCAGGGATTTTGTAGAAGTGTTGGCTGGGTGATGTGGGAACAGGGTAGGCACTGATTGGTATCAACCTGGCGATGCCCAGCTGCTGCAACTGTCTTCCACACACCAATTGTGCTTATTCTACCTCCACGTTGGTAGCCATCGGGTACTGGTTGTTGTTCACCTCAACTCAACCTGCCAAACCTATAAGTGCGACCTCCGCCCAAGAGGTATAAAAAAGGGCCTGGTCCTCCAGGTTGGGGGTGTGCGTCGGGGTAACTGCCCGGCCACATTAAAAAAAATAAACAGTTACGAAACAACCGAAAGCCTCGGATATGGATGGATTCACTGTTGACGACCCACGCAAACGAAAAAAGGATAATGCTCTACGGATATGCACGTGGAATGTGAGGTCCCTAAACAGACCACGTGCAGCCGAAGAACTTGCGGAGGCCCTGGACTGCTATAAAGGAGACATTACCGCAATTCAGGAAATGCGGTGGGATGGGCCGGGCAAGAGAAGAGTGAGAAACTGCGACATATACCACGGCGACTGCTACAGGGAGAGAGGGAAACGCTTATTTGGATGCGGTTTTGTGGTTCGAGGCAGACTTAGGCAAAAAGTCTTAAGCTTCCAATACATAAGCGAACGCCTCATAACAATCCGCATCAAGGCTAAATTCGGGAATATAAGCCTCATATGCGCCCACGCCCCGACAGAGGAAAAAGATGACAGCAGTAAAGAGGACTTCTATCATCTCCTAGAAAGGACATATGATCGATGCCCCAGCTACGACACCAAGATAGTTCTAGGAGATTTCAACGCTCAGCTGGGAAGAGAAGAAGTCTTTGCTAAAGTCATCGGAAGACACAGCCTGCACGCCAACACCTCCGGAAACGGACTCAGGCTAGTTGACTTCGCCTCGGGGCGAAATCTCTCTGTGGTCAGCACGCGGTTCCCACACCTCAACATTCATAAAGGTACCTGGCGATCACCTGATCAATCAACCGTCAACCAGATTGATCACGTTGCGATCGACGTCAGACACTCCTCCAATATCCTCGATGTCCGAACCTTCCGAGGTGCAAACATTGACTCGGATCATCACCTTGTTGTAGCCAAGGTAAGAACCCGGATATCGAGAGAGCAACGGAGTCGAGACAAGCCAAGACGGTTTGATGTCGGAAAGCTACAATCGCAACCGATCGCTAGAGCCTTTGCCGATCGATTCTCCCTGAAACTATCTCAAAGTTCGACGCTGCCTGCACAAACAATAGAAGACAAGTGGAAACGTTGTCAAGAAGCCATCAAAGAGGCCGCCACTGATGTGCTGGGTTTTACGCCACCACCTAAGAGGAACCCATGGTTTGACGACGAGTGTAGGCAGGCGCATGCAGCCAAACAAGAAGCGTACAAGGCAACGCTGCATCGAACGACGAGAGCTGTTTGTGAGCTCTACAAACAGAGAAGAAGGGAAGAGAACCGGCTTCTCAGAAGAAAAAAGAAAGAGCACGAGAAGCGCGCGGTCGAGGAAATGGAGAGGTGCTATGGCAGGAATGATGTCCGAAATTTCTACCACAAGATAAAACAGTTATCCGGTGGTTATAAGGCTCGGACAGAAGCCTGCCGGGATCAAAATGGACAACTAGTGGTAGAGTCGCAGTCGGTGCTGAGAATCTGGAAGGATCATTTCTGCAGACTCCTAAACGGCGATGACGTCGCAAATTCCGCAGTTAGGCAGAATGTCCCACTCAATTTGGACGACGATGGACAAGAATTCCGTCCCCCCGACTTCGACGAGGTCAAGATAGCAATATCGAGACTGAAATCGAACAAAGCTGCTGGCGCGGACGGACTATCCGCAGAGCTGTTCAAAGCGGCTGGGGATGAGCTGGTTGGGTGCATGCACCAGCTCATCTGTGAGATATGGTCGGAGGAAAGCATGCCCGACGAGTGGAATCTCAGCATCGTTTGTCCGGTCCACAAGAAAGGAGACCCCTTCGACTGCGCCAACTACCGAGGGATCAGTCTTCTTAACATTGCATATAAGATTTTCTCTGCCGTACTGTGTGAGCGCCTGAAACCGTTCGTCAACAACCTGATAGGTCCTTATCAGTGTGGTTTCAGGCCAGGGAAGTCCACAATCGACCAGATCTTCACACTGCGGCAGATCCTGGAGAAGTCCCAAGAAGTACAAATCGACACCCACCATCTATTTGTCGATTTCAAGGCCGCGTATGACAGCGTGCATAGAGACGAGCTATACAGTGCCATGTCTAGTTTTGGCATCCCTACCAAACTCGTCAGATTGTGTAGGATGACGATGGAGAACTCTCGCTGCTCCGTCAAGGTCGGTAGCGAACTCACCGAGACCTTCGATGTCAAAAAAGGATTTAGACAAGGCGACGCGCTGTCATGCGACTTCTTTAACATCATCCTTGAGGGGATCGTGCGGAACTCACACGTCAACACCAGAGGCACGTTCTTCCACAAGTCCGTTCAATTGCTAGCTTATGCGGATGACATTGACGTGATCAGCCGAACTCAGCGAGCCGTCAATGAGGCGTTTGCTAGCATTGAAACGGAAGCGGCTAAAGTGGGACTGGTGGTAAACGAGGGCAAAACGAAGTATATGCTGTCATCGAAGAAGGACGCAGAACATCGTCGTCTCGGACAGAGCGTCACTATGGGCAGCAGACACTTCGAGGTAGTGAAGGACTTCGTCTATCTCGGCTCCGCGGTGAATAGGGACAACAACATCAGTACCGAAATCAAGCGCAGAATCACTCTTGCCAATCGCTGTTTCTTTGGGCTCAAGAGGCAATTGAGTAATAAAGCCCTCTCCCGAACGACCAAAGTGACTTTGTACAACACCTTGATCATCCCAGTCCTGCTCTGCGCCGCAGAAACCTGGACGCTACTAAAAGCGGATGAGGAAGCCATTGGTCTCTTCGAGAGAAAAGTTCTGCGTGCGATTTTTGGTCCTGTTTGCGTTGATGGCATCTGGAGGAGAAGATTCAACCACGAACTGTATGGGCTGTACGGCGGCATGAGCCTAGTCAATACACGCTTAAGGTGGCTAGGCCATGTAGAGCGCATGGACAGCACTGCTCCGGCCCGAAGAGTTTTCGAATCCGAACCACAACGCAACAGAGGACGTCCTAGACTGAGATGGCGCACACAAGTGGAAAAGGACCTCAACCATCTTGGAGTGCGCAATTGGAGACAGCTGGCAAGAGATCGTGCTAGCTGGAGAGGCATGCTGGTTGAGGCCCAGGTCCACCCCGGACTGTAGCGCCATCCGAAGAAGAAGAAGAAGTTGGTGATTCTCAAGGGATTTCTCACCCAACTACAAAATCCCTGGATTGGACAGGCATAAGGCCAGGGGCAAAAACTGGTCTAAGATGAGTAACTCCTTGATTCCCTTATCTCTGATATCTTCATACAAATTGAAGCAGGAAAAGTTATTAGCTGATTTTTTTCTAATATTGTTCATAATATTTCTAATATTATTTCACGTTTTAAGAACTTTTTAACATAAAATAAATTTCAAGGGTATAGCCAATTGAGTTAATTTAACTATGTAATTACTTTCCGAACTATTAAGTTAAGCATTGTGCATGCAGAGTGGAAAAAATTTTCACAGAGTTCATAAAGCAATAATCATAATTGTGTAAAGTTTTAGAATTGCCATTAATAAATCAATTTAACTAAATTTTATTATTGCCTGTCTTATTTCCAAAAAGGTAATGTAACAACCAAGTTATTGAAATAAAAGACGAGATTTAAATTTTGAACTAATGGACAATTTTATTATATTTTCTTTTTTTCTGAATTGAAACTTTGTAATTTCTTTGTTTAATTTCCTTATCCTAAAATACATTCGTGCTCTAAAATAAGGTTTTTTTTTTATTTTCTCCCCGCAGTTCACATTTTCGGTCAATTCCAAATGTGTCTTAAGATATTCGGGGGAAATCAAGAAGTCATCCCCATTCACACTTTTGAAAATTTCTTCGAGTTGCTTCATGTGAACCATTACTGCAGATGTAGGTTTATCCAGGCCTCCTTCGTTGAGACGGTTATCCCACGTAAAAGTCGTGACCTTATTTTGAAGAACACGTATGTCGGGACTTTCATCCCCCAACTTATGGCAAATGTATCCAGCCAAGTTTTTATGCCCATCGTGAGCTAAAGATTCCAATTCATTGTTCACCTGGCTGTAGATATCAGTGCTCGGAGGATTTATAGTTATATTCTTAAGTATCGTACCTTAAGGTAAAAAGAATATTAACATATTTATATAATTCAGATATGTGTGTAGACAAAACATTACTTGTAGGAGTACATTCGGAAACTAAGTCAGGGGTGTCATCGGAAGCAACTGGTTGGTCACCTAAATGACCTAAGCTGGCGGCTCTTATTATTGCCTGAGCTGTAGTGTGAGAAAAAAGTTTTGTAGCCATTTTAGCTTTCTGTCTTTCAGTTCCAATAACGTTTAAATGGCCTGCCAATATCTTTTGGGTGACTGACATTCAGACGCTGTGCACGTTAGAAGCGTAATGATTATGTTTTTTTTTACTTCCTTTTTATTTATCTTAAACCTTTGGTCAATAAAATGATTCCAAAGGAGTTCAATCAAATGTCAATGCCACTGGTTTTTCCGCTAGTAGCTCTGCAATCATTTCATGTATTGCCTTTGATTGCATTCTGATGTCGCGGGATGAAGGAGCGACTATTGCTCTCGGTTGGATTGTTGGAATTGTTCCCGCCTTCAACTTATATCCATTATTTTTGCAAAGGCCTGTAAAAAAATTGTGACATATTATGTAAGTAAATAAACAAATCATCTTGTCCATTTCAAATTGTAAGTTTCTTTCAAAACCATCCGCAGTGAAATGTGCAGTTATCCTTTCTCCTGCATAAGTGAAACCACTGCTTCCGTAGGATGTTGTGTTTTGGAACCGAATAAAACCGTACATTCGGTTTTCCCTTGTTGTTGTTGGCATTGCAGCCAAACACAGCACACCTCATTTTCAAAAATGTATCTTTATTTAATTGTTAATAAATTACAAAATATTTTCTTTTAATTTTTTTCAAATAAACGCGTGGAAATCGCAGTCAAACCTGACATCCGTATATAAAAAGTAAACATCCGTTGCCTCAGCCTACGTCATCAAAAATTGACAGAAGGTGACAGACAATGCGTAATCTGTATATCTATAATTCTTGCTAAACAAGAGTACCAGAGACCAATAAGGAGACAGTCAAATCCCTCGTCTCCCGCCCTTGAATTCATTTTGACAGCGTTTCTTATAACATTTCACCTCCTGAACAGCTGACGAACAAAAAGGATTTTGTTTGTTTTCAAATGAGAATACGTGTGAACAGTCTATACGGTGGATCTCCTCACTCTTCACACTGTTAGAAGCAGAGGGCATATAAATCAAAACGTTAACATGTGTGAGTAAAGTGAGACAATGTTCGATGATGACTAAATAACTTTCAGAATTTGAGGTTATGTCTACTAAAACACGTAAATAACAGTCAAACGGTCGATGGACAAAGGGGAAATAAGCTGTTTGATCAGCTGTTCAGTTGACCATCTCCTTCCTTATTGGTTTCTGAAGAGTACATGCCAAATTCACAGACAGGCGACTTCCTACCGGTACATTTCGCATGAAAAAGGAAACAACCCCTGAAATCGACACACAAAATTGTGCATGCAGATGTCGTGTGTGCGTTATACACAAGCTTCGCAGAAACGATACATGCAAATTTGTTCAGAAATTAAACAACAAATGTCTTTGATGATAATTTCTGCACACGCTTTTGACCTGAAAAGACCGATATTCTCTTTGTGCGAAAATATGGAAAACATGCGAAAACAGACAACTTTGTCACCGAGAATGCTCATAATCAAGATATTTTTCGAGGGGAAGTCGATGCGAAAAATAGGAGAAACTGTTGGGCGATCGCATGCAACGGTACAAAAAATAATAAACAATTATAGATATGAACGCAACAGAGGACGACCTAGACTGAAGTGGCGCACACAAGTGGAGAAGGACCTCAACCAACTTGGAGTGCGCAACTGGAGACAGCTGACGAAAGATCGTGCTGGCTGGAGAAGCATGTTAGTTGAGGCCCAGGTCCACCCCGGACTGTAGCGCCACAAGAAGAAGAAGAAGAAGATATGAAGGGAGACTAAAAAACACACCTAGAAGGGAAAGAAAAAAATTGCTCTCAGAACAAAACGAGCGGTATATTGCACGGACAATCAAGTCCACTCCAAAACCTAGCGTTCTAAAGTTGGCGGCTGAGGTTTCATCCGTAATTAATAAGCCTCTTTCAGTGGAAACCGTTCGCAGAGTTTTGAGAAAGAATAATTTAAATGGTAGGATCGCCCGAAGAAAGCCGTACATTTCCCTAGTTAATAAGAGGAATACATTGCAGTTTGCTAGACAATATGTAAACCACTCGGAAAGCTTTTGGGGAGGTGTTTTGTTTTCAGATGAAACAAAAATAAATTTATTTAGGTCTGATGGCAAACAGCTCTCAAAGCTAAAAATATAAAGTCAACCATAAAACACGGGGAGGATCTGTGCTGTTGTTGGGTTGAATGGCTTCAAAAGGGCTGTGGAAAGTTGGAATTTATAGAAAATACTGTGGACAAAATTGGGTAATAGAATATTTTAAAACGAAATTTACTAAGTTTCGCAGTAAAATTAGGTCTACCTTCGGTTTTCTACTTCCAACAGTCAGCTAAAATTCAGGCAGCTTGGGAAGGGATTCAGTTATCTTTTACTGAAAAACTGGTATAATCCACGCTACGGCGGTTACAAGCTGTCATAGATGTTGAAGGAGGTGCCACGCGGAAAATTTATTTGTAACTGTTTTGCTTTATGTTTTAGTCGTAACTCGAATTTACTTTAAGTGTATGCTCAATTTTGTGTCTTAAAATGAAGTGCCTTTTTTATTTTTCTAAGAAATAGCAAGTTTTTTATTTTAATTTTCATATTTTTGTTTATGGTTTTTAGCAATTGAAATATGTAATTTCGAACTGCATTTAAGTTTTATTAATTAAATACTTTTTGCAAGGCGAAAAAGATAAAAATATGTTTAAGCTGGGAGTGTATGCTCAATTTTGTGAGGTACTGTATATTGTTTTGTTGTTAATAAATATTATGTCTGCTATTTCTTTCGTTCTCATTGCCTGAAATAATACTCCAAAGGTGTCTTAAGTTTGTAAAAAATGATCTCATTTCAAACCAACCAGCTGCTGACAACACTCAAAGAGTAATAACTGTCTAAGAAAGCTTCTCAAATTTCGCCGTTCGGAGTCGGCAAAAAACTGTAGGTCCCTTCTTCTCGTGAGAGAACAGTAGCGCGCACAACACGAGTAGTTGATGAGCAAGCTAGGCTCTGGTCCCCCTGTGGACTGTCGCGACAACAATTATTATTATTATTATTTATTTCCTCCTCATGTATTTCCCCAAATGTCATTCCAAATTATCAATTTGGATTCAGGCAAAATCACAGTTGTATATATCAAGTTTAGAGGATCTTCAAACGCGTTAAGGAAAGAATGAAATTAAGACAATCAACGGGTCATGTTCTTTTGGATGTCGAACAGGATTTTGACACTATGGCCTTCATAAGCTGAAATTATTTGGTTTTGGATTTTGGACAATTAAAAGTTTTCTTGAAAATAAAATGTTTCAGGTGAATATTAAAAACCGGAATTCATGCTTGAAAAACATAACGTCGGGTGTACATCAAGGATCAGTACTGGGTCCATAGTTATACATCTCAGAGATGTAAAAGAATTAAATCTTTTGGTTTAGGAAATCAATTGATTTCATGTGTCTGATTTTTCAATTCATGATTTCGCTTTGGAATTAAGATTTCAACAAACAAATTCGCATTAATTTCTGAAGCCTTGACTAGATAATTCCTTCCGATCAATCTTATGACTGAAATCAATTGAATGAACGCCTCAGAAGTCGTGATGAAGGGGACATCCACGCCACATGGCGAAACCATCGCACTGTGTTTCGCACCCTATCCCGGTGAGAAACTCCGAAACTCTAGCAACAGCACGAAGAAATCTCATCTCGGCAGCTTTAGTTCGCGATCTTATTCTTTCTGTCATTACCCACGATACTAAGTAGCCTATGTACACTAAAATATAAAGGGAGTAAAACAAAAGTACCCCCACCCCTTTCCAACATCATCACATTCGAGTACTCCCCTCCGCCCACTATTTGTGTATTCTTACATCACCTATCGTTTTAAATTGCAATTGCCTTTCAGGCATGTTCAAATTTGAAAGACATCAACGAAATCCTTTGAAGTCCCAAAGACTTAGACCAATATTTTTGAAGTCCCAAGAATCTCAAAGAATTTAATTGAATGCAGGTGACTTCAAGTGAATGCTGAAGATTTCAAAGTGACTTCAGTGACTGCAAGTAGTTCTAAAGACTTGCATTCAATTGATTTCAGTCATAAGATTGCTCGGAAGGAATTATCCAGTCAAGACTTCAAAAATTAATACTGATTTTAATTCTGAAGTCAGGGTCATCAAGTGAAGTCAATTGATCGAATCACAAATCATGAAATTCTTTTGTATAATTCAGGGATTGCAATACAATAGATTGCAGTCTTTTACAACTCTGATACATCTCATATGTCGCTGATTTTCCAGATATATAATAATAATAATAATTGTTGGCGCTACAGTCCAGAGGGGAACCTGGGCCTAGCTTGCTCATCAACTACTCGTGTCGTGCGCGCTACTGTTCTCTCACGAGTAGAAGGGACCTACAGTTTTTTGCCGACTCCGAACGTCGAAATTTGAGAAGCTTTCTTAGACAGTTATTACTCTTTGAGTGTTGTCAGCAGCTCGAAAGAGGTGGTGCCTTGAGATATTCGAAAAATTGGTGTTGAGCTGGGAATCGAACCTAGACCCTTCGGTGTGTGAGCGTCGCACTCTACCCACTACGCCAGGGCGGCCACAATAAATATGGAACTGTGAAATAGCGATATTTGCTGATGACACAGCTATTTACACCTCAAGTGAATCTGGCCATGAAATTAAGAGAGGCCTGAAATATGCCTTTTTTTTTATAATTGACGCGTTGCAAAAGAGGTTGCGAGTACCCTTAAGTGACCGGATCAAGTCACAGCACGGGCCGGAGGTATAGAGGAAGAGAGGGAGAGGAGGTACCGATGCACATTGGTTTTAAATGCCTGTGGATTGTAATGAAGAGGAAAAATCGAGTCTCTGAATTTGACTGTACGTCCGAAAGAGGGCTTGAGGGTGAACTGGTGGGCATTCCTAGCGAGGCGTGTATTCCGGGTGAATTCTAGAAGGGGAGGAATGCAACTGGCTAATTCATCTGGGCATTTCTTGTTAATAAATAATTGTGGGCGCTACAGTCCAAAGGGGGACCAGGGCCTAGCTTGCTCATCAACTACTCGTGTTGTGCGCACTACTGTTCTCTCACGAGTAGAAGGGACCTTCAGTTTTTTGCCGACTCCGAACGGCGCGATTTAAGAAGCTTTCTTAGACAGCTATTACTCTTTGAGTGTTGTCAGCAGCTCGAAAGAAGTGGTGCCGTGAAAAATTCGGAAAATTGGAGTTGAGCTGGGAATCGAACCTAGATCCTTCGGCATGTGAGCGTCGCAGTCTACCCACTACGCCACAGCGACCACTTCTTGTTAAAATAGCGATAGAAGAGTGACAACGACGCGACATTACGTCGGTGTTCGGTGTTTATCGCTCGCTTTTGAATTGTATGCAGCAGGTGCAGGGAGGTCTTAGAGGCACCTGACCAAATAGGAGCGTTATACTCAAGTTTTTTGCGTATGTAGGCCTTGTATATTGTAGCCAGATCAGAGGGGGTGAAGTACTACTTGCATCGTTTAAGGAAGCCTAGACATTTCGTAGCATTTTTGGCGACCTCAAATATGTGATCGTTCCAACTAATTGTTTGGTTGATACACATACCGAGGATGGAAAGTCTTTCGGTTTCAACAACACAAGTGCCGTCCATGGATAACGGCTGATTATTTTGTGATCGCTTTAACGACAGTAGACAGCACTGTGTTTTGGAAGCATTAAATTCCACTCTATTTCTATTTCCCCAATCGATTATGCTGTCAAGGTCGGAATTTAATGTGCTTAACATACGCTGCCGTTCCGAGTCTAAGGCCGAAGTGGAGGGACGTGAGCCAAGGAACGAATATGAAAAGCTGAGGGTACTGTCATCAGCGAAGGAATGAATAGGATTAGAAGTAACAGACAAGAGATCATTTATAAAAATGAGGAAGAGTGTCGGAGACAAAACAGAGCCCTGGGGAACACCAGCATTAATATAGTGGATATCAGACTTGAATCTATCCAAAACGACTTGTATTGAACGATTCGAAAGGTAATTTCTAATCCATTGAAGAAGAGACTCATCGATCCCAAAAGCACGCATTTTCGACAAAAGAGCCTGATGCCAGACCCTGTCAAATGCCTTTGAAATATCAAGCGCAACAATCGTGCTTTCTCTTACATTGTGCAAAGATTGGTTCCACTTTTCAGTGAGATATGCTATCAGATCACCAGTGGAACGGTTGCTTCGAAAGCCGTACTGCCGGTCATTAAGAAGCTTCCGGGACTCAAGATATTTCATAAGCTGACAGTTTATCAGCGTTTCCATGAACTTGGAGAGAAGGGACGTTAGTGCTATGGGTCGGTAGGAGGTGGGTGACGAACATTCGTCGTTTTTAGGGACGGGCTGGACAAATGCAGTTTTCCACTTACTCGGAAAGAGCCCTGAAAAGAAGGACAGATGGAAAAGCTTACGCAGTCTTTTTGCCAGCGTAGAAGAACACCTCTTCAGAAGAACAGGGGGTATACCATCCGGGCCAGCGGATTTTTGTACGTCTAGATCTTTAAGTACTCTTGTTACTGTACGAGTGCGAAAATGGATTTGCCCCATGGAGAAATTTACGCTCTCAAGTACAGGCGGGGACAAAGTGCTATCTGGCTGCGTTGAGCTAGCTACAAAGTGTGCAGCAAGCAGATGAGCTTTATCCAAAGAGCTGACAGCTATAATGTCATTGCAAGTGAGCGTTGGGATCGAAGACAAGGCTGAATTCCTTATGTTTTTTTACGAAAGACCAAAAGCTTCTACTACCCTTGGGGCATTGTAGAACTTTTTGCCTTAACTTTTGGTCAAAGGAGAATTTAACACGTCTTATTAATGCATTACATTCATTACGGATCCGTTTGAACTTTTTCCGGGCTTCCTCAGAAGGGTTGGCTTTATAATCCCGGAAACTCAACTCTCTCAACCTGATAGCCTCTTTGCAGCTCAAGTCGTACCACGCGTTTGCCTTAGGCTTGATGTTATTCACTCTGTGAGGAATGAAAGACCTCATGCCCAGCGAAATAATGTTTGTGATCGCATCAGTAGCGGCATCCACGTCACTATCGAGGAAGCATAGTGACCAGTTAAAATTCCTAAAGAAGTTGTTAAGCCCGCTCCAGTTGGCTTTCTCGTAGAGCCATACTGTTCTTTTCGGAATTTGTTCTCTAACTGTGTGGGAGGAGTACGAGAATTTGGCTGACACGATACAGTGGTCGGACGAGTCTAGAGGCTCCGGATGAGAAGTGAGAAACAGATCCAATGTGTTAGCGGTATGATCTGCAATGTCAGGTATTCGTGTTGGCTCATTCACAAGCTGGGTTAAATTATTTACCTCAGCGAAGATTCCAACATACCTTCCTTCGGGTGTTGTCTGGCCTGAATGTCGAAGCCAAGTAAGATTGTGTACATTGAAATCGCCCGCAATAGCTATTTCAGTGCGAGGATACAGGGATACAATTCTTGTAATGGAGTCGGACAGCGCATAAAACTCGTTATAAGTTGAGTTGCTGTCCATGTTTGGACTTCTATAAATAAAGCAGTAGTGGATTAAATGCTTACGGACAAAGAGTTTTAACCACAGAAAATTAAATTCCGGATTGGAACAGTGGCCATATTGTGGTTGAATTTGGTAATCAACATCACTACGCACATAAAGAATAAGGGCACCAAGCTATATCCAGGCAGGTTCAAATCCGATAAATCTGTATTCTCACCCACCTGCGTTTCACTCAGCGCCAAGACAGCTGGTTTATGACGGGTGAGGTGGACGTAAACGGCAAAGAGATTTGTTCTCAGTCCGCGAATGTTGCTCACGTCAACACGAAATTGGCCCCTCATATCAGTCGTAGGCATCTGAAAACCAACTCCGACAATGCAGTTGGTGAAAGTGAGCAGAGTTCAGAAGTGTAAATTCTGCGTTTAGCTTCGCAAAACAAATCAATGTAGGTGTTATACCCGTACATTGACTTGAATTGGTCCACTAACAAATATTCACACTTCCGAGTCCGCTATGTTAGATGTTAGGCAGACTCGGACATCGCTCCAGCCCGTCTGGTAGATCAAACGGGAGTTGCGACCGAGAATGCCCAACAGTGTCTTGTGAAGGAGTAGGAGAGGGGGGAGCGCTCTATTTTTTTCCACTCGAGGAAACTATTTTTGTTATTTGTTAAGTGCATGCAGCGAGGTAAATTTATCCTGTGGGTTATTTCTGCCATCTTCTGTATCTAGGTGTATTTTTAGACGAAACATTAAACTTTAGGTATTATGTTGCTTATATTCTAAATAAAATAAGCTTTGCTACTAAAATGAGTGTTATGATTTTCCTTCAGTTGAAAGGTTTTCGCCTGAAAGTATACCCAAGATTGCTTAAATTGAGTGGGTGGATAATGGTGAGGATCGTGACGTTGGAAGTACGTCCAACTTGGATCAATTAGCCAGATAGCTTAGAGGTAGAGTAGTCGCTAGGGGCGCTGGACATTGTGGGTTCAATCCCAAGTTTTGTCAGCTCGCTTCCTTTATTTTTCCTTCTGTCCGGTCGATAGTTTTCCTAGCTTTTGTGGACCGATGGACTGACCCTTGATCCTCCTCGAACGAAACGTGAGAATAGCCGTTCTTTGTCCAGTGGATGGTACGATAGAGAGTTTGCCGTCTTCCTGGTGGTTCGATCTATTTCGACCGGTACGGGTGGTCAGGCGATCATGTCCCAAAGTGGACAAAAGATATCGATCGTCTTATCAGCCAGGAGTTCGAGGTAGGTTAGACGAGATTAGAATGGGCAGTCCTTGGGAGGCGACAATTGAAATTGGGCGGCTAGGTCTATGCGCGATCCGGGAAGTTATAACTCAAGTAGGAAATCGAAAAGAAAAGGGAATATTGAGAACAAAAAACATATAAACTAGTGAAGGAAAAAAAATCTAAAGTAAAATACAACTAGTGCTAGTGTCCACGAACGTTTTTCTTTTCTTATTATCAGTGCGTAGTAGTGAGAATTTATACCACCACCCACTAAAAGTAAGACTAAAGAGAAAAAGAAACGAAATAGGCAAATAATAGTAGTGTAGTGTTGAGTGGTGATATTCTAATTAAAAAAAAATACAAAAAGAAAAAAAAAGACAAACGTACAACCCTCCTCCCGAATTCTTTTAATAACAAAAAAAAAAAAAAAAAAAACATAAGAAGAATAAAAAACAACAAAGAAAGAATAAACGAATACGAATAGTGTGTGTGAGTGTGTGAAGTAAGACCGCACAAACAGAAAGTGTAACTTTAATAGAGCCAGCCCCCTCCTCCCACTTCTTTCAAAAGAAAAAATGAGAAGAAAAAACGAATAGTGTATGAGTGAACTCAAACCAGGTGAATCTTATACATCCTCCCCGATTAGTAAAACAATCTAAGTTCATCTAAGTCACCTGAAAAGGACGGGAAGCGACCAGGTCATCAGGACGTTCCAAACGAAGGCAGGAAACAGGGAAGATTTTTTTGTTTTATCTTTATTACATAATTATAATATCATTATTATTCTCTTCAATTTATTTAGTTGTTAGTTTGTTTTGAGTCGCGGGTTCGAGTACGATTCGGGAACATTTTTTTTTTTATTATTATTTTCCCTCTTGTTTCGTGTGTCCTTGTTGAGTGCCTTAGTTAAGATAGTTATAAGAGATAATTGTGTAGTATTTATAAGTTTTTCTTTGTTCATCAATCAAGTTAGTATATAAATTTAAACTTAAGTAAAAAAAAATTGTATAGATTTAAGGTGAATTGCCGTGTTTTTATCTTGTTCCATCCTCAGTTTCTTTTTTTGTTCCTTTTAGCCTTTTTTTTTGTTTTTGTGTCTCTGGAGGATTGGATCCTTGCCCTCAGTCGCAGTTTTAGGGGTACGGACCGTGTCGAGCGGAAGGGCAACTGCGTGACGCCCTATTTCCATCTTTCCCACGACCATACACCATTCAGTGACTTGGCGCTCTTTCGTTCGATCCCAATCGGGAATTTTTAAAAGACGACGGTAACATGCTATACCCCCTTATATGTCGGAAATCACTCTTGTGTAAAACTATTAAAATTATAACATTTACTCTGCTTGTGCAGAGTAAAGGACTTGTACAAAATCATACATCGAAGAGTTACAAATTTCTTAAAACAAGGCCTTAAAAATGATGACTGATTTGCCTTGGCTCTTTTTTACCCAACAAGAGCAAACTCGAGTACTTCAAGTTGCAATCCTCAACGGAAGATTAATTTTAAAATGTTTAAATTCCAAAAACATATCAATTTTATTATTTATTTACTTATGCTTCACTTAAATTGTTTGTTTATACATTCATTTATTTATTTCACTATTTATTTATTATACTCCGTTTTTTATTTATATATCTATGCATTTATTTATTTATTATTTATTTATTTATTTTGTACTCAAATAATTTATTTATACATTTATTTATTTATTACATATATTCCTTATATTACTTATATATGTATACATTTGTTTATTACATTATTTATTAATTAAATAATTTATTTATTTATGTCGTTTGGCTGGTTATAAAGAATGTATATACTACATTTTGTATATACACTATTTTGAACATAAAAAATATTAAATGAAGGTTTTTGATCATAGTTTTTCTTTAAAATAGTTAAAAATTGCTTTGCCGTTTCCAATTCGTAATATATAATTTTTCAGTTGTAAGATATATAGATATTATGTATATGATATAGATATTATGTATCAAATCTCTGTGCAAGCTGCGTATGTTCCGAAATATTTTATGAAATTGTAACTATGAATTTCAATAAAGTATCTATCATTCTTAATATGTTAGAATCAAATCCTATTTAAAGTAGTGCAGTAGTTTTTACGAACGCATTGTGTGAAGATGTCTGACTAATTCCCAAACAATGGACGAGTGTTTGACACTATTGAGGGCAAAAATTCAAGAATTTTTCCTATTTTGGAGGGCAAACGTATAGATATGTGTGGTAAAATGAAATCACGTAAATAACTTTCAGAAATTGGGCTATATACATCAGAACACGTAAATAACAGTCGAACGGTCACTTGACAAAGGGGATATAAGCTGTTTGATCTTATTCACTGGCCATATTTTACGCATATTTCCACATGTGATTCGTTTCGATCAGCTGATTTCTTCCAAAAATCAAATTTGCCGATAAAAGATTAATGCCCAATAGCATGGAACAACAGTCATATAGTATCATGTTGGAAATTGTTTGGAAGTTTCGCAAAGGAAGTTTTCTCCGCGATTTCTTACGTTAGCTTCATCCCACCATGTTATGTTTTAATCGAATCGAAATCAAGGAATTACAAGTTTTCATGTATTTTACAATTTTGTATACAGTTTTGAGATTTAGGCAAATACATGTTTCATTATAAACAATTTAATAAAACTACGATTAAATTTTCGGGCAAGTAGCAAAAATAATCATTCTTACTGATTAAAAGTGGATATGAACAGACAACCTCTTAAGTACATATTATATTGAAGTAGGTTTTAGTAGATCATAAAAACTTTTATAAGTATAACTAGCTATACTCGGCGCGCTAAAATCAAATTTAAAAGAAAGTTAATGCTTATACATATACTAAAAAGAAGACTTTTATTTTTTATTTATTGAAGTGTTGTTGGATATACAATATTTTTTGTTCTGCTATCTGGGGCATAAACGAATAAATTAGAAGGCATTCCGACGCGTGAACAGGCCACATACAGTTGTCCATGAGAGAAGCACGGATTTTCTAAATTTGACCACACACTTGTAAGGATTGCCCTTGTGCCTTGTAATGGTAATGGTAATGACATAGGCGAGTCGCACTGGAAACTGCAAACGTTTAAATTGGAATGATAAATCAGTTGGAATCATTGGAATGCGAGGCAATAGGATATCTTCTTCTTCTTCTTCCTATGGCGCTACAGTCCGGGGTGGACCTGGGCCTCAACCAACATGATTCTCCAGCCAGCACGATCTCTTGCCAGCTGCCTCCAATTGCGCCCTCCAAGTTGGTTGAGATCCTTTTCCACTTGTGTGCGCTATCTCAGTCTAGGACGACTTCTGTTGCGTTGTCCCTGCGGTTCGGATTAGAAAATTCTTCGGGCCGGAGCAGTGCTGTCCCTACGCCCACATCACCCAGCCACCCAATAGGACATCTTCTCCTTTGAATTTTTCATTCAATATAGTTGCTTCGATATTCGCCATCATTTTTTTTACTGAAAGCCTAGTGCCGTTGCAAAGTCGTGGTGGATTAATGTTTCGAAGCAAAATGATAGGCACGCCAATTTTCAATGTTAAAACGTGTGGAGGCATGCCAAGGGCTCAGTTGGATAGTTGACAATTTCGTTTTGGTTCATCACAGTATCAATAGATTTATATGTTTTCGTTTCTCCAGATATTTCACCTTGAATGGTGAAATTAATTGAGTCGACATCGTTCTTTGTATATTGTGTGACCTTATCGACAGTCAATTTACCATTTCCATCATCCAATTATTGTTTTGCAAAACCGTTTAGCGGATCCATCAAGTTGCAATATAGGTTTATAATTATAGTTTCTGCACATGTCGCCATAAAACGGATAATTTTAAATATGCATTCAGTTCGTGCATTCAGTTGAACGCGGAATAACGGGAAATGTTTGTTAAAAAAAACCCGAAACTATAAAATTAGCGCACCTCCAAAAACACATTCGTTTCCTCTTAAGTCCTTTAGTGTGCAATGAGCGCTTCCAATGATTTGTTGTACGCCATTGCATATTGACATTGATTTGCTATTGTTGGAGTAGTTTAACCTTCGGTATTAACATTCAAACGTGATACGAAATAATTACACTGTAATGTACATTCAAATACCTTATACATATATATTTGAATGTACAAATCCAAATTCAGCTTTGGACCAGCGGTAAATCTATGCACGTGCGTACACGCATCTACGCACGCATATATACTTCTTAAAACAACACACGATCACTTCTTCTGGTGTGCGTTGTGTGTGTATTTAGGGGTTGAATTGTACAATGTGCGTGACTCCACTGAGGCTCGTGTCGATTCACTGGCTACAGCGAGAAAAATATATGGGAAACAAAAAGCATTTAACCTGCGATATCTCCAACTTATAATTCGAAATGATGGTTGGGTAATTATGTTCCCTTAGCGTGTTGACCCAGATCTTCAATACTGCGTGGATGTCCCACGTGGAGCGACTGTCGCCGAACTTAGGAAGTTGTTTGCGGAACACAGAGGTGGAATCGAAGCCGCTGTCATAAACAGTGATGGAATTGATTTTTTCTGAAGAACCAACTGTCCCAAAAAATAAAAACAGCCGAAAGTACAGAGCCAATTTACACCGCCGACACACCGACTGATCCGTCAGGCATGAAAAAGGCGGACGAAACTTCGAACCAAACCGTCGATCGTGCACCAGTCCAAAATGATAAGCAAACGGCAGAAACTGATTTACTAGAAATCGAGCTTTCCAACTTACGCCGACGACATGAAATTCTGCTCCTATGTCAGCAAATTGATACAATAGAAAGGAACGCAAACACGGGCAACTAACAGACAGTCGTCATGCAAACAAGTCGTAATATTCATTTTCATGACATCAAACACATCATCATAAAATTTAATGAGGAAGATCGTAAATATAGCGTGTATGGTTTCGCCTTATGAACGTCACAGAAAATACCCGATGAAAACGTCATCATTATAAAAGTATCATTATGGTGGCATTCATAAAAGACGGCTTGTTGAATCGCACCACTGATTTCATACTGTTTGGTAGCGCTAAAAAGATGTCAGAACTTAAGGATGTAGTTAATATTTTCGCGCAAAGGGAGTCGATGAGAGGGTTCGCAGAAGATGTCATCCCTCATACCAAACCGAAAGCTATCGACATAACGTTCGTTGTTACGACTGTTCGCATATAAGGTACATGAAAACTGAAAACGCAAGGAGTGTGCTGCAATTGTTGGCATTCCGAATACACCCGTAAGTCATGCAGCAGAACAAAAACAGTGCAGAAACTGAAGTCAACTGTACCCACATTGTCTGGAGAAAACGACTTGGAAGAACAGGTTGCAGCTGCCATCAATTGCATTAATTCGGTAAGTGTTGCATTTGAATTCCATTAAATCAGACAAAAATAGAAAGTTGTTTTCTGCTCACTCGTTCCGGGCATTTCAGAGAAATTTGCTTTAGCGACTATTGATTCCTCACCGTCTGCACTAGAAGATACAATAGAAAGACCGCTTAGAGTACTTAGAAGATAAGAGATAAGAGATCGGATCGACAATTTGATTATAACCGGATGCCGTTTGGTTTAAGAAACGTCCCGTCAGTGTTTTAGCGCTACATTAATATGCTCATCGAGATTTAATAGAATCAAAGAAAATTATGGTTGACCTCGACGATATTTCCTTTGCCACGTATGATAGGGACTTGCATGTTGGATTTTTGACCAAAGTCCAAAGACCAAAGTTAGAGTTAAAATTAAAAAAAAATGCTTACCAGAATGTTGATTGCTTAGGGTACTCTGTGAATAAGGATGGCATACGACCAAACGACACTCATATACGAGGAGCGCTCAATATCATTTCGGTATCGGGGTGAAACTGTGGTTATATATATAAATTGACTTATTTATCAAGTAATACTATTATTACAGTGCATTGATGTTAAAATTTCATATAATTGTGATTATTAATTCGCGTTTTATCTCTAGTTGAACAGAATCATAATGACAACTGAGACGATGATGTTGAAAATTGAGAATCGCGCTGTAATTAAATTTCTCACTAAGCAAGATAAAAGACAAAAAACTCTTTATGTAGAGATGGTGACTGTTTACTTAGGTTCCGCAACTTCATTATCAATTGTGCAAGAGAGAGCATTAAAGACGACCCCCGCTCTGGCGTCCCGACTCTTGCTTATTGAGGACAAAAAAAGGTGAAACCAACGCCGCATCCTACGCTTCCATTTTGCATAATTTGCGGGAGGGAATTAAAAAGAAAAGACAGGGTAAACTCACAGCGGGTGTGTTGCTTCTTAATGACAACGCTCCTGTTCACACGGCGTGAGTTTCCAAGGCTGCTGCACGAGATTGTGGTTTCGAAGAAATCCAACACCCACATTATAGTCCAGACCTTGCCCCTAGTGATTATTTTCTGTTTCCGGATTTGAAAAACTGTCTTCGTGAAAAAAGATTTTCGGATGATGAAGAACTCAAGTCGGCAATAAATTGGTATTTTGCAGAGAAAGTGGAAAGGTAATTTTTTTGAGGGTTTAAAAAAGCTTGTCTCAAGATGTAACAAATGCATTGATGATGTTAAATTGAATTCGCATTTTCCTTCATATCGATACCGAGCATATATTGAACGCCCCTCGGTTGTTCTTCTTACTCAGCGTTAGAGCAAGTGAGTTACAATCGGTAACGAGTTAAATACGATTCCTTTCAAGTAGCTGTCAAAACGATTTATATATATATGTATGATGGCCAAAGTTTCTTATTCGAAACTATGCATTCTTGATTCTTCAAGAGAGATGGTCTTTAAGAAATATGATACCGGATGGAATTTTTCATCTTCTTGTCTTTGCAGTAAATCCAAAATCCAAATCCTACCTTGCTCGTCGGTGTGCAGTTCAGTCTCCCTATTTGGGTCGTAAATCGCTAAGGCAAGAGTTTGTCTTTTAACTCGCAAAATGCTTGTCTACAACGCTCGTCAAGCTCAAAATTAACTCTACTTCTCAGCAAACGTTGTAAGAGGTGTGCTATGATCGCGATGTTTGGAGCGAACTTTCGGAAATATGAGAAGAGCTCAAGACATGATCTAACTTGCTTAAAATTTGTCAGCATAGCATACTGTGAAAGCGCTTTTACGAAGGGCGTTCAATATATTCTCGGTATCGATATAAAAATTGTTTTTATTTTTCAATATAATCTTCCCTAACATCAATGCATTTGCTACATCCGGAGATAAGCTTTTTCAAACCCTTAAAATAATTCCTCTTTCTCTGCAAAATACCCATTTAATGCCGACTTGAATTTTTCATCATCCGAAAATCTTTTTTAAGGAAGACATTTTTTTTAAATCCGGAAGTAGGAAATAATCATTAGGGGCGGCCTTGGAAACTCGAGCCTGTGAACAGGAGCGTTGTCATAAAGAAGCAACACACCCGCTGCGAGTTTGCTTTTGTTTGTTTTCAGAGTCATAGTGGTGAACCCATGTTTCGTCCCCAGTAACAATTCGATCCATAACACCGTCCGCGTTCTTACTACACATCTCCAAAAGCTCTCTACAGCATGCGATTCGCACTTTTTTCTGAGGCGCTCTGAGCATTCGTGAGACCCACCTTGCACTGATCTTTGAAAGGATAAGATGGTCATGAAGAATGGTGTTAATGGTACCAGTTGAAAGCTTGGTGACCTCTGCCATCATTTTCACCTTTATTCGGGAATCCTCAAAAACAAGTTTTTCGATATTTTTGATGCTTTCTCCCGTACAAGCAGTAGCCGGGGCGTCGGAGCGGGGGTCGTCTTCTATGCTTTCTCTGCCACTCTTGAACTCACTTGACCACTTTTGCACAGTTGACAATGAAGGTGCGGAACCCTGGTAAATAGCCACCATCTCTTCATGAATAGTTTCTTGACTTTTCCTGGCTTAGTGAGAAATGTAATTACAGTGCGATGCTCAATTTGCACCATCATCGCCTCAGTTGCTATTAATTTTCTGTCTAACTAATTGTGAGTACCTAATTTACTATCTCTAAGAAAACGTTCAACGCGAATATATACTACGTATAAAATACATATTCCAAAAAAATGGAAGAGCAATTGAGAGCATCCATTTTAGAATTAACCGGTGCACTAAACGCGACTATTGAGAGAATCAAGGCTCTCGAGATAAAAGTAAACACGTTTGAAAACCGTACATCAATAGAAGACGAATCTGTCACATTACCAAGAACCGAAAAAGATCTTGCTGATATTCAAAAATTACCAGACGGTGTAAGAGATCTACAAATCTTTGACGGAAACCTGGTTAACTTCGTGTCTTGGGTGCATTCCGTTGAAACAATTTTAAAAAGTTATGAAATTGTGCAAAATAAGCCAATCTACGGGGCAATCCTCCGTAGTGTTCGGCAGAAAATAAGAGGCAACGCTGACACAGCACTCATCTCTTATAATGTATTTGATGACAATTGGGCATCAATTGAAAAATGTTTATCTCTGCATTATGCAGATAAACGAGATATACGCACACTGGAACACCAGCTGAATACGCTCATACAAAGCAGTTCCACAATTGACGAGTTTTACGCACGCGTTAACCATCAATTATCATTAATAATAAATAAGCTCAAAACAGAAGATTATTTTATAGAGACAATTAAACTACAGAAATCGAGCTCTGGATGTATTAATAAGAGAAGTGAATGGCGAACTGAGTAAGAAATTGCTCATACAAAAGCCACAAAATCTCCCAGAGGCTTACACCCTGTGCCTTGAGTACCAAAATCTAAATATGAGAAATATCATAGTGCATAAGAAAGAAAGAAGTAGTTCATTTACTACGCCGTACAATACAATGTCAACTCCTAAGCCACTTCCGCAACAACCGCCAAAGCTGACTCCGAGACCAGTGCCAAGAAACTTGACGGTTCAACAAAGAAATGAAGCTTTTAATATACAACACAGAAACAATTTCGCACCAAGGACATATAATCTTCCACCCAGCCCAACACAACCAACACCGGCAGGGCCCATGGATGTCGACAGTTCGGTACAAATAAAGCAAGTCAATTATATGAATAGACCGAATTTCATAACGCCGAATAGACCACCAAGATCATCAAACATCCCACAGAAGCAACAACGACTCTACAATATTGAGTCATACGAAGACGAAGGACAAAACCAAGAGTACATCCAACAACGTATAAAGTCTCTAGGTGAAGATTACAATGAGGAACACGAGGAAAGATATTCAAAAATAAATTTTATGACAGATGCCTCCCTAGTATTCCCTACATAGAATATCGGACGCGAGATGGAAAGGTACTGAAATTATAAATAGATACTGGTGCCAACAAAAATTTTGTGTAGGAAATGACACAATACTAGAATTTTTCGTTTTACCAGGTCTAAAAACCTTGGATGGCATAATAGATGATGACACTCTGAAAGAATTAGGACCAGTCATCAATCGTGAAAATAATACAATGACCATAAGACCTAATATCCGCAGTCAGCACAAGTGAATAACCTAACTATAAGAGATGACCATTTAGACGCCGACACTAAAATCAAAGTCAGAAATCTAATTTAATAACAAAGTTATCTTTGGAACAATTAATGACGAGGAAATTATATATATTATATTATACGAACAAACCAGTCTATGTTAAAACTTACCCAAATCCAGTTAATATGAGAGAAGAAGTCAACAATCAATTTCAAAACTGCTTGCGGACGGCATTATACGGCCATCACAAAGCCCCTATAATGCTCCCATTTGGGTTGTTCCCAAAAAAGAGGATTCTTCAGGAATCAGGAAATACCGAATGGTTACCGATTTTAAGAAACTTAATTCGATTACTGTACCCGATACCTACCCAATTCCCGATATTTCTAGAACAATATCCAGTTTGGGGAAAGCGAAACTTTTTACAACCCTGGATTTGACGTCCGGATTTCATCAAATTAAAATGCATGAAAAAGACTTACCAAAAACTGCATTTTCCACTCTAAATGGAAAATTAGAATTTACAAGAATGCCTTTTGGTATAAAAAATGGATCAGCAATATTTCAACGAATGATAAACGACGTTTTACAAGACTTCTTCGGTAAAATCTGTTACGTTTACATAGATGATGTAATAGTATTCGGAGCAACCACAGAAGAAATGTTACGTAACCTAGACACAATTTTCCAAAGACTAAAAAAAGCAAATTTAAGGGTAAACCTTAACAAAACGGAGTTCTTTAAAACGGAAACGGAATTTTTATGATTTCTCATCACCAGCAACGGAATAAAGCCAGATCTTAAGAAAGTGGCTGCAATTCAAAAGATAAAAGCACCTGAGAACCTGAAAGAACTGAGAGGATTTCTGGGACTAGCATCCTATCATCCAAGTTTTTTTAGGGATTTCGCGAAAATAGCGAAACCTTTAACCAATCTTACAAGTGGTCCGAAGTCACAAACTAAAGCAAATCAATCGAAGAATATAAGGATTCAGCTAAACGAAAAACCTTGCTAGCATCATCAGAAATATTTACCTTTCCCGACTTCGACAAGCCATTTATACTGACCACAGATGCATCCAATCACGCCATTGGAGCAGTGCTAAGTCAAGGAGAAATTGGAAAAGACAAACCAATTACATACATATCCCGCTCATTAAACAAAACGGAAGAAAACTATGCGACCAACGAAAGAGAAATGCTGGCATATTTTAGGCGTTGGATAAACTGCGCAACTACCTGTATGGTGCATCAGCCATTAACTTTTGCACTTAGCTCACGCAATACAAATTCAAAGTTAAAGAGATGGAAGGCGAGGATTGAGGAATATATCTGCGAGGTCTTATATAAGCCTGGAAAGACGAACGTAGTAGCCGATGCCCTATCCCGATTGAAAACAGAACTAAACACTTTAACTGAAACCACTGATACAGCAGACACCATGCATAGTGCCGACGAAGGTGGAACAGATCTAATTCCCCATTGTGAAGTTCCAATCAACGTTTTTTAGAATCAGATAATCATTGGCCAAAGTAAAGTCAACGCCTATGAACAACCTCATCCATCATAGAACAGACACTACATTGGAATAACAAATCTAACAACGGAACTTCTCATCAACATTCTTAAGGCTAAATTGAATCCCAATATAATAAATGGCATAAAAATTCCCGAACGATACATCCAAATGCTACAGGACGTGTACAAGGGGAACTTTGCCGCATTCAAGATAAGAATAACACAGAGGACAGTAGAAGTGTTTGAATACTCCTATCATAACCATTAAAAAAGGTCCCAGCAAAATAATAGATGCAAACTTTCAGCTCATACACATCATCGAGCTAGGAAAGTACGAAGGAATTCTTACGGAAATGAAATCTTTACTACAAGAGAATGTTAACCAGACTACTATCATCAGACCCCAAGTTTTACATCTGTTAACTCAAATCGGAAACAAATTGGAAAGCCTCAAACAACGCTAACAGCGAAGACCAAGATCCATTAACTGGCTTGGATCAGCATGGAAATGAATAGATGGGAGTCTTGACGCAACTGACTGGAACAACATTCTTCGAACTCAAAACGAATTCATAAATAATAATAACAGTTTAAAATTAACACAAAAGTAATGGAAATGGCAGATGCAATTTCTGGAAGTTATAATAAAATACTTGACTTTATAAATAGAGACAACATAGAACAAGCCGCACAAGTCATATTCAATAAATTAACAATATTAAATAGCCAAGTAAACAAAATCATATTAGCTGCTCAATTAGCCAAAAGTGGAGTTATTAACACAAATCTTTTAGACAAGAATGAAATAAATGAAATTCTTACTCGACTCGAATCTCTTCTGTATGACAACGAGATAGAAGCTATTGAATACTCTGAACCAATTATGGTCATAAAAGATTCAACTATGCTCTATGTATTATCAATGCCGATAACCAGTGGAATGGAATACAATCACATCCTCATGCGTCCAACAATTATACAAGAACGCCATATATATCTTGATTTCAAAGAACTACTACTTAGCAGTAAAAAACAGTTTAGAATCACTTCAGCATGCAGATCTACGAGAAAGACTATAATATGCCAAAGCAATCAAGGCATGGGCCTATGCACGCGAGGTAGCGTCGTTGATTGCGCTCAACATGGGGAGCTGACAGGACCCGTTAGTGCACAGGTCAAGTTGACATACAGCCCCTGGATAGCCATCACAACACCCGTTGTATGGTGAACTAATGTATGCAGCAACCCCCTCTGCCCGAGGATTTAAATAATGGGCCTGGTCTACCAGTCTGTGGGTTGTGCGTGAGGGTAACTTCCTCAGCACGTAAAAACCAGAAGTTCAGAGACAACAACATGCCTCGGATAAGGATGGATCAACTGTTGACGACCCCAGCAAATGTTTTAGGGACAATGAGTTTTGGTTTTGCACGAGGAATATGAGGTCCCTTAACAGGCCACGTGCAGCCGAACAACTTGCGGGGGCCCTTGACAGCTACAAAGCTGCCTGTTGTTGTTGTTGTTCGAGGCAGATTTAGGCAATAAGTCTTGAGCTACGACCCAGTCAGCGAACGCCTCATGACAATCCGCATCAAGGCAAAATTCGGGAACATCAGCCTTATATGCGCTCACGCTCCGACAGAGGAGAAGGATGACAACATCAAGGATGACTTCTATGATCTCCTAGAAAGAACATACGATCGATGCCCCAGCTATGACACCAATATCGTTCTAGGAGATTGCAACGCTCAGCTGGGAAAGGAGGACATCTTTGCTGGAGTCATCGGTAAACACAGCCTGCACGACAACACATCTGGAAACTGATTCAGGCTGTTGGACTTCGCCTCGGGGCGAAACCTCTCTGCGGCTAGAACGCGGTTCCCACACCTGGACATTCACAAAGGAACTTGGCGATTTCCTGATCAATCAACCGTCAACCAGATTGATCACGTTGCGATAGACGTCAGACACTCCTCCAGTATTCTCGATGTTCGAACCTTCCGAGGTGCAAACATTGAATCGGATCATCACCTTGTTGTAGCCAAGGTAAGAACCCGGATATCGAGAGAGCAACGGAGTCGAGAAAGGCCAAAACGGTTTGACGTCGAAAAGCTACAATCGCAGCTGATTGCTGGGAACTTTGCCGATCGAGTCTCCCGGAAACTCGCTCAGAGTTCGACGCTTCCTGCACTAAGCATAGAAGAAGAATGGAAATGTTGTCAAGAAGATCAAAGATGCTTCCACTGATGTGCTAGGTTCCACGTCACCATCCAGAAGGAACACATGGTTTGACGACGAGTGCAGGCAAGTGCACGCAGCTAAACAAGACGCCTATAAGGCGACGCTGCATCGAACAACGCGGGCTGTTCGTGAACTCTACGAACAGAGAAGAAGGGAAGAGCACCGGCTTCTTAGAAGGAAGAAGAAGGAGCATGAGAAGCGCGCGGTCGAGGAAATGGAAATGTGCTTTGGCAGGAATGAAGTCCGAAAGTTTTACCGAAATTTAAAACAGCTATCCGGAGGATACAAGGTTCGGACCAAGGCCTGCCGGGACCAAAATGGACAACTCGTAGTAGAGTCGTAGTCTGTGCTGAGAATCTGGAAGGATCATTTCTGCAGACTCCTTAATGGCGATTACGACCCAAATCCCGGTGTTAGGCAGAATGTTCCATTAAATTGGGACGATGATAGACAAGCGTTCCGTCCCTTCGACTAAGACGAGGTGAAGATAGCAATATCTAAGCTGAAGTCGAACAAAGCTGCTGGAGCAGACGGACTTGCCACAGAACAATTTGAAGCAGCTGGAGATGACCTGGTTGGGCGCATGCACCAGCTCAGCTGTGAGATACAGTGCCATGTCTAGTTATGGCATTCCTACCAAACTCGTCAGACTGTGTAGGATAACGATGGAAAACTCTCGCTGCTCCGTCAAGATCGGTACCGAACTCACCGAGACCTTCAACGTCGAAAAAGGTTTTAGACAAGGCGACGCACTGTCATGTGACTTCTTTAACATCATTCTCGAGAAGATCGTGCGTAACTTACAAGTCAACACCAGAGGCACGATCTTCCAGAAGTCAGTTCAGTTGTTAGCTTACACTGATGACATTGACGTGACTGGACGAACACAGCGAGCCGTCAATGAGGCGTTTGCTGGCATTGAAGCGGAAGCGGCTAAAATGGGTCTAACGGTAAATGAGGGCAAAACGAAGTACATGCTGTCATCAAGGAAGGACACACAACATCGACTTCTCGGACGGAGCGTCACACTAGGCAGCAGAAACTTCGAGGTAGTCAAAGACTTCGTCTACCTCGGCTCCGCGGTAAACAGGGACAACAACATCAGTACCGAAATCAAACGCAGAATCACTCTTGCCAATCGCTGTTTTTTTGGGCTCAAGGCGCAATTGAGTAATAAAGCCCTCTCTCGAAGGACTAAGCTCGCTTTATATAACAGCTTGATCATTCCCGTCCTACTATATGGCGCAGAATCTAGGACGTTAGCAAAGTCGGATGAGGAAGCAGTTAGTCTTTTCGAGAGAAAAGTTTTGCGTGCGATTTTTGGTCCTGTTTGCGTTAATGGCATCTGGAGGAGAAGATTTAATGACGAACTCTATAGGCTGTACAGCGACATGCGCCTGGTCAAGCGTCTACGCATACAACGCTTAAGATGGCTAGGCCATGTAGAGCGTATGGACACCATTGCTCCGGCCCGAAAAGTCTTTGAATCCGAGTTATTGAGACAACGCCACAGAGGATGACCTAGACTAAAGTGACGCACACAAATGGAGAAGGACCTCAACCAACTTGGAGTGCGCAACTGGAGACAGCTGGCGAAAGATCGTGATGGCTGGAGAGGCATGTTGGTTGAGGCCCAGGTCCACCCCGGACTGTAGCGCCACAAGAAGAAGAAGAATCAATTACATCTATTGCCAGTAGAACACTGTATAACACAGCTAATAAAAGGAATCAATGCAAGATGTGATTACCATCAAAACAACGGTTCAATCATTGAAATTATAGGCGATAACACAATCTACTTAACCAACTTCAATGGAGCACTTTACCATCAAAATTCTTCAAGACGAATAGAAGGAACTTTTCTCTTACAATATGTTAATGAAACCTGGCGATGAGTGCAGGCAAGCGCTTGCAGCTATACAAACCTCTTATAAGGCAAGGCTGCATCAAACAACGAGGGCTTTTCGTGAGTTCTACGAACAGAGAAGAAAGGAAGAGAAGCACTGGTTTCTCAGAAAAAAAAGAAGGAGCATGAGAAGCGCGCACTCGTTGAAATGGTAATGTATTATGGCGGGAATGAAGTCCGAAAGTTTTACCAAAATGTAAAACAGCTATCCGGAGGAGACAAGGTTGCCGAAGTCGAATAAAGCTGCTGAAGCGGACGCATTGTCCGCAGAACGGCTTCCGAAGCAACCGTTCCACTGGTGATCTGATGGCATATCTCACTGAAAAGTGGAACCAATCTTTGCACAATTTAGGAGAAAGCAAGATTGTTGCGCTTGATATTTCAAAGGCATTTGACAGGGTCTGGCATCAGGCTCTTTTGTCGAAAATGCGTGCTTTTGGGATCGATGAGTCTCTTCTTCAATGGATTAGAAATTACCTTTCGAATCGTTCAATACAAGTCGTTTTGGATAGATTCAAGTCTGATATCCACTATATTAATGCTGGTGTTCCCCAGGGCTCTGTTTTGTCTCCGACACTCTTCCTCATTTTTATAAATGATCTCTTGTCTGTTACTTCTAATCCTATTCATTCCTTCGCTGATGACAGTACCCTCAGCTTTTCATATTCGTTCCTTGGCTCACGTCCCTCCACTTCGGCCTTAGACTCGGAACGGCGGCGTATGTTAAGCACATTAAATTCCGACCTTGACAGCATAATCGATTGGGGAAATAAGAATAGAGTGGAATTTAATGCTTCCAAAACACAGTGCTGTCTACTGTCGTTAAAGCGATCACAAAATAATCAGCCGTTATCCATGGACGGCACTTGTGTTGTTGAAACCGAAAGACTTTCCATCCTCGGTATGTGTATCAACCCAACAATTAGTTGGAACGATCACATATTTGAGGTCGCCAAAAATGCTGCGAAATGTCTAGGCTTCCTTAAACGATGCAAGAAGTACTTCACCCCTTCTGATCTGGCTACAATATACAAGGCCTACATACGCCCAAAACTTGAGTATAACGCTCCTATTTGGTCAGGTGCTCCTAAGACCTCCCTGCACCTACTAGATAGAATTCAAAAGCGAGCGATAAAACTTATAGATGACAGTATTATTGCGAAGTCGATTGAATCGTTAGAACACCGACGTAATGTCGCGTCGTTGTCACTCTTTTATCGCTATTTTAACAAGAAATGCTCAGATGAATTAGCCAGTTGCATTCCTCCCCTTCAAGAATTCACCCGCAATACACGCCTCGCTAGGAATGCCCACCAATTCACCCTCAAGCCCTCTTTCGGACGTACAGTCAAATTCAGAGACTCGTTCTTTAGCCGCACTACACGAATCTGGAATGCTCTTCCCAGCTCGATTTTTCCTCCTCATAACAATTCACAGGCATTTAAAACCAATGTGCATCGGTATCTCCTCTCCCTCTCTTCCTCTATACTTTCGGCCCATGCTGTGACTTGATCCGGTCACTTAAATGTACTCGCAACCCCTTTTGCACGCGTCAATTATAAAAAAAAAAAAAAAAAAAGCATGAGAAGCGCGCACTCGTTGAAATGGTAATGTATTATGGCGGGAATGAAGTCCGAAAGTTTTACCAAAATGTAAAACAGCTATCCGGAGGAGACAAGGTTGCCGAGATCAAAATGGACAACTCGTGGTAAAGTCGCAGTCTGTGCTGAGAATCTGAAATAATTATTTCTGCAGACTTCTTAACCGCGATGGCGATCCAATTTTCGCTGTTAGGCAAAATGTTCTGCTCGATTTGGACGATGATAGACAAGAATACCGTCCCCCCGACTTAGGCGAGGTGAAAATAGCAATATCCAAGCTGAAGTCGAATAAAGCTGCTGAAGCGGACGCATTGTCCGCAGAACTATTTAAAGCAGCCGGCATGCACCAGCTCATCTGTAAGATATGGTCGGAGGAAAGTATACCCGATGAGTGGAATTTCAACTCGTTTGCTTGGTCCACAAGAAAGAAGACAATTTTGATTGTGCTTCACATCGCATACGAAATCCTTTCTACCCTATCAACGTCAAAAAAGGTTTTAGACAAGGCGACTTTGTCGCCTGACTTTTTTAACATCATCCTCGAGACGATCGTGCGTAACTCACAAGTCAACACCAGAGGCACGATCTTCCAGAAGTCAGTTCAATTGCTAGCTTACGCTGATGACATTGACGTGATTGGACGAACACAGCGAGCCGTCAACGAGGCGTTTGCTGGCATTGAAGCGGAAGCGGCTTAAATGGGTCTAACGGTAAATGAGGGCAAAACAAAGTACATGCTGTCATCAAGGAAGGACACACAACTTCGACGTCTCGGACGGAGCGTCACACTAGGCAGCAGAAAGTTCGAGGTAGTCAAAGACTTCGTCTACCTCGGCTCCGCGGTAAACAGGGGCAACAACATCAGTACCGAAATCAAACGCAGAATCACTCTTGCCAATCGCTGTTTCTTTGGGATCAAGACGCAATTGAGTAATAAAGCCCTCTCTCGAAGGACTAAGCTCGCTTTATATAACAGCTTGATCATCCCCGTCCTACTATATGGCGCAGAATCTAGGACGATAGCAAAGTCGGATGAGGAAGCAGTTAGTATTTTCGAGAGAAAAGTTTTGCGTGCGATTTTTGGTCCTGTTTGCGTTAATGGCATCTGGAGGAGAAGATTTAATGACGAACTTTATAGGCTGTACAGCGACATGCGCCTGGTCAAGCGTCTACAACGCTTAAGATGGCTAGGCCATGTAGAGCGTATGGACACCATTGCTCCGGCCTGAAAAGTCTTTGAATCCGAGTTATTGAGACAACGCAACAGAGGATGACCTAGACTAAAGTGACGCACACAAGCGGAGAAGGACTTCAACCAACTTGGAGTGCGCAACTGGAGACAGCTGGCGAAAGATCGTGCTGGCTGGAGAGGCATGTTGGTTGAGGCCCAGGTCCACCCCGGACTGTAGCGCCACAAGAAGAACAAGAATCAATTACATCTATTGCCAGAAGAACACTGTATAACACAGCTAATAAAAGGAATCAATGCAAGATGTGATTACCACCAAAACAACGGTTCAATCATTGAAATTATAGGCGATAACACAATCTACTTAACCAACTTCAATGGAGCACTTTACCATCAAAATTCTTCAAGACGAATAGAAGGAAGTTTTCTCATACAATATGTTAACGAATCCATCAAAATAGATAACACTACTTACATAAGAAAGGAAGCAGAAGCTTATCAAATCATTCCACCAAAACTTCAGAGTAATCTTACTCTTAAGAATTTAAAACTAAATTTAGAATATGTGCATAACCTTTATTTAAGAAATCTTAAGTTTTTAAATAAATTAAGCTTAAATAGTAACATCTCTTTACTCACAGAAATAAGCATTATTACCATTATTTTCCTCATAATTAAAATGCCGTAGCAACGAACTTAAGATAGCCGTTCTGCCTGAACAAACTCATCCCAAGGTCAGCCCACCAGAATTTACATCGAAAAGTCATTTTGACCTTCAACCAATCAGACTCAACCTATGTGATCTACTGGACGTAGATTCTTAAGGAGGGAGGAGTTACGATGACCGAAGCCACACAAAGAAATCTGACACCCCACAGGCGCAATCAATTCACCTGCATGTGCAGTCGATGCACTGCACGCGCAAATTAAACTTTTGCAATTAACCAAAAATTATGTATCGTATTTTGTTTATAATACTCGTTGTTAATTCAGCATTTTATATGTATAAAAAAGCAGACCAAATTATTGTGAATTTGGAATGTAAGTTAGAGTACGAGCTATCACAGCTCTTAAAATAATTTTTTTTGAATAATAAAAAAAAGGAACGTTTTCTTAACTGTCAGGTTGATGCTTTAAGTGGATCTCACGACGCAGAAACTCCCGAACCTGAAGATTTACATTCTAAAGTTGTAAGACGAATGGTTGCGGTATGTTCTGGAAATAAAGTACCCCAACCAATTGTAATAGATATCTCAGTGAGAACGTAGCAGTCACCGAAGACTTGCCTGTAGATGAATCGATTTTTACTCAAGTGTTTTACCCGAATGCCGGGCACGGGGCTGTTCACGCGAGGTAACACTGTTTATTGCGCTCAAAAAGGCGAGCTGCCAACATTATCCTCGTTATCCTCCCTTAACAGGCCACGTGAAGCCGAACAACTTGCGGAGGCCCTTGACTACTACAAAGCAGATATAACCGCCATTCAGGAAGTGGCCGGCAAGAAAACGATGAACAACTGCGACATCAACTACAGCGAGAGAGAAGGCAATGCTTATTCGGATGCGGATTTTTTGTTCGAGACAGACTTAGACAAATAGTCGCCCCGCCAGCGAACGCCTCATGACAATTCGTATCAAGGCCAAATTTGGAAATATCAGTTTAATTTGCGCTCGCGACAAGACAAGAATCTCCTAGAAAGAACATACGATTGATGCCCCAGCTACGACATCAAAATTATTCTAGGAGACTTCAACGCTCAGCTGGAGAAGCAGAACATGGAGTGATGGAGTCATCGTTAAACACAGTCTGCACGACAAAACATTCGGAAACGGACCCAGGCTGGTGGACTTCGCTTTGGGGCAGAAAATCTCTGTGGCTAGCACGCGGTTCCCACAGCTGAACATTCATAAAGGGACCTGGCGATGAGTGCAGGTAAGCGCTTGCAGCTATACAAACCTCTTATAAGGCAAGGCTGCATCAAACAACGAGGGCTTTTCGTGAGTTCTACGAACAGAGAAGAAAGGAAGAGAAGCACTGGTTTCTCAGAAAAAACAGAAGGAGCATGAGAGGCGCGCACTCGGGGAAATGGAAATGTAATATGGCGGGAATGAAGTCCGAAAGTTTTACCAAAATGTAAAACAGCTATCCGGAGGAGACAAGGTTGCCGAGATCAAAATGGACAACTTGTGGTAAAGTCATAAAAGATTCAACTATGCTCTATGTATTATCAATGCCAATAACCACTGGAATGGAATACAATCACATCCTCATGCGTCCAACAATTATACAAGAACGCCAAATATATCTTGATTTCAAAGAACTACTACTTAGCAGTAAAAAACAGTTTAGAATCACTTCAGCATGCAGATCTACGAGAAAGACTATAATATGCCAAAGCAATCAAGGCATGGGCCTATGCACGCGAGGTAGCGTCGTTGATTGCGCTCAACATGGGGAGCTGACAAGGCAATCCCCGTTAGTGCACAGGTCAAGTTGACATACAGCCCCTGGATAGCCATCACAACACCCGTTGTATGGTGAACTAATGTATGCAGCAACCCCCTCTGCCCGAGGATTTAAATAATGGGCCTGGTCTACCAGTCTGTGGGTTGTGCGTGAGGGTAACTTCCTCAGCACGTAAAAACCAAAAGTTCAGAGACAACAACATGCCTCGGATAAGGATGGATCAACTGTTGACGACCCCAGCAAATGTTTTAGGGACAATGAGTTTTGGTTTTGCACGAGGAATATGAGGTCCCTTAACAGGCCACGTGCAGCCAAACAACTTGCGGAGGCCCTTGACAGCTACAAAGCTGACATAACCGCCATCCAGGAAGTGCGATGGAATCTGCCTGGCATAAAAGCGATGAAGAACTGCGATATCTACTACAGCAATTGCTATAGAGAGAGCAGGCAGCGCTTATTCGGATGCGGATTTGTTGTTCTAGGCAGATTTAGGCAATAAGTCTTGAGCTACGACCCAGTCAGCGAACGCCTCATGACAATCCGCATCAAGGCAAAATTCGGGAACATCAGCCTTATATGCGCTCACGCTCCGACAGAGGAGAAGGATGACAACATCAAGGATGACTTCTATGATCTCCTAGAAAGAACATACGATCGATGCCCCAGCTATGACACCAATATCGTTCTAGGAGATTGCAACGCTCAGCTGGGAAAGGAGGACATCTTTGATGGAGTCATCGGTAAACACAGCCTGCACGACAACACATCTGGAAACGGACTCAGGCTGTTGGACTTCGCCTCGGGGCGAAACCTCTCTGTGGCTAGAACGTGGTTCCCACACCTGGACATTCACAAAGGAACCTGGCGATCTCCTGATCAATCAACCGTCAACCAGATTGATCACGTTGCGATCGACGTCAGACACTCCTCCAGTATTCTCGATGTCCGAACCTTCCGAGGTGCAAACATTGAATCGGATCATCACCTTGTTGTAGCCAAGGTAAGAACCCGGATATCGAGAGAGCAACGGAGTCGAGAAAGGCCAAAACGGTTTGACGTCGAAAAGCTACAATTGCAGCTGATTGCTGGGAACTTCGATCGAGTCTCCCGGAAACTCGCTCAGAGTTTGACGCTTCCTGCACTAAGCATAGAAGAAGAATGGAAATGTTGTCAAGAAGATCAAAGATGCTTCCACTGATGTGCTAGGTTCCACGTCACCATCCAGAAGGAACACAGAGAAGAAGGCAAGAGCTCCGGCTTCTCAGAAGGAAGAAAAAGGAACATGAGAAGCGCGCGGTCGAGGAAATGGAAATGTGCTTTGGCAGGACTGAAGTCCGAAAGTTTTACCGAAAGGTAAAACAGCTATCCGGAGGATACAAGGTTCGGACCAAGGCCTGCCGGGACCAAAATGGGCAATTCGTAGTAGAGTCGCAGTCTGTGCTGAGAATCTGGAAGGATCATTTCTGCAGACTCCTTAATGGCGATGACGACCCAAATCCCGCTGTTAGGCAGAATGTTCCATTAAATTGGGACGATGATAGACAAGCGTTCCGTCCCCCCGACTTAGACGAGGTGAAGATAGCAATATCTAAGCTGAAGTCGAACAAAGCTGCTGGAGCAGACGGACTTGCCACAGAACTATTTAAAGCAGCTGGAGATGACCTGGTTGGGCGCATGCACCAGCTCAGCTGTAAGATACAGTGCCATGTCTAGTTTTGGCATTCCTACCAAACTCGTCAGACTGTATAGGAACTACCGAAGTACCGAACTCACCGAGACCTTCAACGTCGAAAAAGGTTTTAGACAAGGCGACGCACTGTCATGTGACTTCTTTAACATCATTCTCGAGAAGATCGTGCGTAACTCACAAGTCAACACCAGAGGCACGATCTTCCAGAAATCAGTTCAATTGCTAGCTTACGCTGATGACATTGAAGTGATTGGACGAACACAGCGAGCCGTCAATGAGGCGTTTGCTGGCATTGAAGCGGAAGCGGCTAAAATGGGTCTAGCAGTAAATGAGGGCAAAACGAAGTACATGCTGTCATCAAGGAAGGACACATAACATGGACGTCTCGGACAAAGCGTCACACTAGGCAGCAGAAACAGCAGCAAAGTCGGATGAGAAAGCAGTTAGTATTTTCGAGAGAAAAGTTTTGCGTGCGATTTTTGGTCCTGTTTGCGTTAATGGCATCTGGAGGAGAAGATTTAATGACGAACTCTATAGGCTGTACAGCGACATGCGCCTGGTCAAGCGTCTACGCATACAACGCTTAAGATGGCTAGGCCATGTAGAGCGTATGGACACCATTGCTCCGGCCCGAAAAGTCTTTGAATCCGAGTTATTGAGACAACGCAACAGAGGATGACCTAGACTAAAGTGACGCACACAAGTGGAGAAAGACCTCAACCAACTTGGAGTGCGCAACTGGAGAAAGCTGGCGAAAGATCGTGCTGGCTGGAGAGGCATGTTGGTTGAGGCCCAGGTCCACCCCGGACTGTAGCGCCACAAGAAGAAGAAGAATCAATTACATCTATTGCCAGTAGAACACTGTATAACACAGCTAATAAAAGGAATCAATGCAAGATGTGATTACCATCAAAACAACGGTTCAATCATTGAAATTATAGGCGATAACACAATCTACTTAACCAACTTCAATGGAGCACTTTACCATCAAAATTCTTCAAGACGAATAGAAGGAACTTTTCTCTTACAATATGTTAATGAAACCTGGCGATGAGTGCAGGCAAGCGCTTGCAGCTATACAAACCTCTTATAAGGCAAGGCTGCATCAAACAACGAGGGCTTTTCGTGAGTTCTACGAACAGAGAAGAAAGGAAGAGAAGCACTGGTTTCTCAGAAAAAAAAGAAGGAGCATGAGAAGCGCGCACTCGTTGAAATGTTAATGTATTATGGCGGGAATGAAGTCCGAAAGTTTTACCAAAATGTAAAACAGCTATCCGGAGGAGACAAGGTTGCCGAGATCAAAATGGACAACTCGTGATAAAGTCGCAGTCTGTGCTGAGAATCTGAAATAATTATTTCTGCAGACTTCTTAACCGCGATGGCGATCCAATTTTCGCTGTTAGGCAAAATGTTCCCCCGACTTAGGCGAGGTGAAAATAGCAATATCCAAGCTGAAGTCGAATAAAGCTGCTGAAGCGGACGCATTGTCCGCAGAACTATTTAAAGCACCAGCTCATCTGTAAGATATGGTCGGAGGAAAGTATACCCGATGAGTGGAATTTCAACTCGTTTGCTTGGTCCACAAGAAAGAAGACAATTTTGATTGTGCTTCACATCGCATACGAGATCCTTTCTACCCTATCAACGTCAAAAAAGGTTTTAGACAAGGCGACTTTGTCGCCTGACTTTTTTAACATCATCCTCGCGAAGATCGTGCGTAACTCACAAGTCAACACCAGAGGCACGATCTTCCAGAAATCAGTTCAATTGCTAGCTTACGCTGATGACATTGACGTGATTGGACGAACACAGCGAGCCGTCAATGAGGCGTTTGCTGGCATTGAAGCGGAGGCGGCTTAAATGGGTCTAACGGTAAATGAGGGCAAAACAAAGTACATGCTGTCATCAAGGAAGGACACACAACTTCGACGTCTCGGACGGAGCGTCACACTAGGCAGCAGAAAGTTCGAGGTAGTCAAAGACTTCGTCTACCTCGGCTCCGCGGTAAACAGAGGCAACAACATCAGTACCGAAATCAAACGCAGAATCACTCTTGCCAATCGCTGTTTCTTTGTTCTCAAGACGCAATTGAGTAATAAAGCCCTCTCTCGAAGGACTAAGCTCGCTTTATATAACAGCTTGATCATCCCCGTCCTACTATATGGCGCAGAATCTAGGACGATAGCAAAGTCGGATGAGGAAGCAGTTAGTATTTTCGAGAGAAAAGTTTTGCGTGCGATTTTTGGTTCTGTTTGCGTTAATGGCATCTGGAGGAGAAGATTTAATGACGAACTCTATAGGCTGTACAGCGACATGCGCCTGGTCAAGCGTCTACGCATACAACGCTTAAGATGGCTAGGCCATGTAGAGCGTATGGACACCATTGCTCCGGCCCGAAAAGTCTTTGAATCCGAGTCATTGGGACAACGCAACAGAGACCGACCTAGACTAAAGTGACGCACACAAGTGGAGAAGGACCTCAACCAACTTGGAGTGCGCAACTGGAGACAGCTGGCGAAAGATCGTGCTGGCTGGAGAGGCATGTTGGTTGAGGCCCAGGTCCACCCGGACTGTAGCGCCACAAGAAGAAGAAGAATCAATTACATCTATTGCCAGAAGAACACTGTATAACACAGCTAATAAAAGGAATCAATGCAAGATTTGATTACCACCAAAACAATGGTTCAATCATTGAAATCATAGGCGATAACACAATCTACTTAACCAACTTCAATGGAGCACTTTACCATCAAAATTCTTCAAGACGAATAGAAGGAAGTTTTCTCATACATTCAATATGTTAACGAAACCATCAAAATAGATGACACCACTAACATAAGCAAGGAAGCAGAAGCTTATCAAATCATTCCATCAAAACTTCAGAGTAATCTTACTCTTAAGAATTTAAAACTAAATTTAGAATATGTGCATAACCTCCATTTAGGGAATCTTAAGTTTTTAAAGAAATTAAGCTTAAATAGTTACATCTCTTTCACAGAAATAAGCATTATTACCATTATTTTCCTCATAATTAAAATGCCGTAGCAACGAACTTAAGATAGCCGTTCTGCCTGAACAAACTCATCCCAAGGTCAGCCCACCAGAATTTACATCGGAAAGTCATTTTGACCTTCAACCAATCAGACTCAACCTTTGTGATCTACAGGACGTAGATTCTTAAGGAGGGAGGAGTTACGATGACCGAAGCCACACAAAGAAATCTGACACCCCACAGGCGCAATCAATTCACCTGCATGTGCAGTCGATGCACTGCACGCGCAAATTAAACTTTTGCAATTAACCAAAAATTATGTTTCGTATTTTGTTTATAATACTCGTTGTTAATTCAGCATTTTATATGTATAAAAAAGCAGACCAAATTATTGTGAATTTGGAATGTAAGTTAGAGTACGAGCTATCACAGCTCTTAAAATAAATTTTTTTGAATAATAAAAAAAAGGAACGTTTTCTTAACTGTCAGGTTGATGCTTTAAGTGGATCTCACGACGCAGAAACTCCCGAACCTGAAGATTTGCATTCTAAAGTTGTAAGACGAATGGTTGCGGTATGTTCTGGAAATAGAAGTACCCCAACCAATTGTAATAGATATCTCAGTGAGAACGTAGCAGTCACCGAAGACTTGCCTGTAGATGAATCGATTTTTACTCAAGTGTTTTACCCGAATGCCGGGCACGGGCCTGTTTACGCGAGGTAACACTGTTTATTGCGCTCAAAAAGGCGAGCTGCCAACATTATCCTCGTTATCCTCCCTTAACAGGCCACGTGAAGCCGAACAACTTGCGGAGGCCCTTGACTACTACAAAGCAGATATAACCGCCATCCAGGAAGTGGCCGGCAAGAAAACGATGAACAACTGCGACATCAACTACAGCGAGAGAGAAGGCAATGCTTATTCGGATGCGGATTTTTTGTTCGAGACAGACTTAGACAAATAGTCTTGAGCTATGACCCCGCCAGCGAATGCCTCATGACAATTCGTATCAAGGCCAAATTTGGAAATATCAGTTTAATTTGCGCTCGCGACAAGACAAGAATCTCCTAGAAAGAACATACGATTGATGCCCCAGCTACGACATCAAAATTATTCTAGGAGACTTCAACGCTCAGCTGGAGAAGCAGAACATGGAGTGATGGAGTCATCGTTAAACACAGTCTGCACGACAAAACATTCGGAAACGGACCCAGGCTGGTGGACTTCGCTTTGGGGCAGAAAATCTCTGTGGCTAGCACGCGGTTCCCACAGCTGAACATTCATAAAGGGACCTGGCGATGAGTGCAGGCAAGCGCTTGCAGCTATACAAACCTCTTATAAGGCAAGGCTGCATCAAACAACGAGGGCTTTTCGTGAGTTCTACGAACAGAGAAGAAAGGAAGAGAAGCACTGGTTTCTCAGAAAAAACAGAAGGAGCATGAGAGGCGCGCACTCGGGGAAATGGAAATGTATTATGGCGGGAATGAAGTCCGAAAGTTTTACCAAAATGTAAAACAGCTATCCGGAGGAGACAAGGTTGCCGAGATCAAAATGGACAACTCGTGGTAAAGTCATAAAAGATTCAACTATGCTCTATGTGTTATCAATGCCAATAACCAGTGGAATGGAATACAAACACATCATCATGCGTCCAACAATTATACAAGAACGCCAAATATATCTTGATTTCAAAGAACTACTACTTAGCAGTAAAAAACAGTTTAGAATCACTTCAGCATGCAGATCTACGAGAAAGACTATAATATGCCAAAGCAGTCAAGGCATGGGCCTATGCACGCAAGGTAGCGTCGTTGATTGCGCTCAACATGGGGAGCTGACAAGGCAATCCCCGTTAGTGCACAGGTCAAGTTGACATACAACCCCTGGATAGCCATCACAACACCCGTTGTATGGTGAACTAATATATGCAGCAACCCCCTCTGCCCGAGGATTTAAATAATGGGCCTGGTCTACTAGTCTGTGGGTTGTGCGTGAGGGTAACTTCCTCAGCACGTAAAAACCAGAAGTTCAGTGACAACAACATGCCTCGGATGGATCAACTGTTGACGACCCCAGCAAATGTTTTAGGGACAATGAGTTTTGGTTTTGCACGAGGAATATGAGGTCCCTTAACAGGCCACGTGCAGCCGAACAACTTGCGAAGGCCCTTGACAGCTACAAAGCTGACATAACCGCCATCCAGGAAGTGCGATGGAATCTGCCTGGCATAAAAGCGATGAAGAACTGCGATATCTACTACAGCAATTGCTATAGAAAGAGAAGGCAGCGCTTATTCGGATGCGGATTTGTTGTTCGAGGCAGATTTAGGCAATAAGTCTTGAGCTACGACCCAGTCAGCGAACGCCTCATGACAATCCGCATCAAGGCAAAATTCGGGAACATCAGCCTTATATGCGCTCACGCTCCCACAGAGGAGAAGGATGACAACATTAAGGATGACTTCTATGATCTCCTAGAAAGAACATACGATCGATGCCCCAGCTATGTCACCAATATCGTTCTAGGAGATTGCAACGCTCAGCTGGGAAAGGAGGACATCTTTGCTGGAGTCATCGGTAAACACAGCCTGCACGACAACACATCTGGAAACGGACTCAGGCTGTTGGACTTCGCCTCGGGGCGAAACCTCTCTGTGGCTAGCACGCGGTTCCCACACCTGGACATTCACAAAGGAACCTGGCGATCTCCTGATCAATCAACCGTCAACCAGATTGATCACGTTGCGATAGACGTCAGACACTCCTCCAGTATTCTCGATGTTCGAACCTTCCGAGGTGCAAACATTGAATCGGATCATCACCTTGTTGTAGCCAAGGTAAGAACCCGGATATCGAGAGAGCAACGGAGTCGAGAAAGGCCAAAACGGTTTGACGTCGAAAAGCTACAATCGCAGCTGATTGCTGGGAACTTCGATCGAGTCTCCCGGAAACTCGCTCAGAGTTCGACGCTTCCTGCACTAAGCATAGAAGAAGAATGGAAATGTTGTCAAGAAGATCAAAGATGCTTCCACTGATGTGCTAGGTTCCACGTCACCATCCAGAAGGAACACATGGTTTGATGACGAGTGCAGGCAAGCGCACTTAGCTAAACAAGACGCCTATAAGGCGACGCTGCGTCGAACAACGCGGGCTGTTCGTGAACTCTACGAACAGAGAAGAAGGGAAGAGCACCGGCTTCTCAGAAGGAAGTAGAAGGAACATGAGAAGCGCGCGGTCGAGGAAATGGAAATGTGCTTTGGCAGGACTGGAGTCCGAAAGGTTTACCGAAAGGTAAAACAGCTATCCGGAGGATACAAGGTTCGGACCAAGGCCTGCCGGGACCAAAATGGACAACTCGTAGTAGAGTCGTAGTCTGTGCTGAGAATCTGGAAGGATCACTTCTGCAGACTCCTTAATGGCGAAAAAATCCCGCTGTTAGGCAGAATGTTCCATTAAATTGGGACGATGATAGACAAGCGTTCCGTCCCCCCGACTTAGACGAGGTGAAGATAGCAATATCTAAGCTGAAGTCGAACAAAGCTGCTGGAGCAGACGGACTTGCCACAGAACTATTTAAAGCAGCTGGAGATGACCTGGTTGGGCGCATGCACCAGCTCAGCTGTAAGATACAGTGCCATGTCTAGTTTTGGCATTCCTACCAAACTCGTCCGACTGTGTAGGATGACGATGAAAAACTCTCGCTAATCCGTCAAGATCGGTACCGAACTCACCGAGACCTTCAACGTCGAAAAAGGTTTTAGACAAGGCGACGCACTGTCATGTGACTTCTTTAACATCATTCTCGAGAAGATCGTGCGTAACTCACAAGTCAACACCAGAGGCACGATCTTCCAGAAGTCAGTTCAGTTGCTAGCTTACGCTGATGACATTGACGTGATTGGACGAACACAGCGAGCCGTCAATGAGGCGTTTGCTGGCACGGAAGCGGAAGCGGCTAAAATGGGTCTAACGGTAAATGAGGGCAAAACAAAGTACATGCTGTCATCAAGGAAGGACACACAACATCGACGTCTCGGACGGAGCGTCACACTAGGCAGCAGAAAGTTCGAGGTAGTCAAAGACTTCGTCTACCTCGGCTCCGCGGTAAACAGGGGCAACAACATCAGTCCCGAAATCAAACGCAGAATCACTCTTGCCAGTTGCTGTTTCTTTGGGCTCAAGACGCAATTGAGTAATAAAGCCCTCTCTCGAAGGACTAAGCTCGCTTTATATAACAGCTTGATCATACCCGTCCTACTATATGGCGCAGAATCTTGGACGTTAGCAAAGTCGGATGAGGAAGCAGTTAGTCTTTTCGAGAGAAAAGTTTTGCGTGCGATTTTTGGTCCTGTTTGCGTTAATGGCATCTGGAGGAGAAGATTTAATGACGAACTCTATAGGCTGTACAGCGACATGCGCCTGGTCAAGCGTCTACGCATACAACGCTTAAGATGGCTAGGCCATGTAGAGCGTATGGACACCATTGCTCCGGCCCGAAAAGTCTTTGAATCCGAGTTATTGAGACAACGCAACAGAGGATGACCTAGACTAAAGTGACGCACACAAATGGAGAAGGACCTCAACCAACTTGGAGTGCGCAACTGGAGACAGCTGGCGAAAGATCGTGATGGCTGGAGAGGCATGTTGGTTGAGGCCCAGGTCCACCCCGGACTGTAGCGCCACAAGAAGAAGAAGAATCAATTACATCTATTGCCAGTAGAACACTGTATAACACAGCTAATAAAAGGAATCAATGCAAGATGTGATTACCATCAAAACAACGGTTCAATCATTGAAATTATAGGCGATAACACAATCTACTTAACCAACTTCAATGGAGCACTTTACCATCAAAATTCTTCAAGACGAATAGAAGGAACTTTTCTCTTACAATATGTTAATGAAACCTGGCGATGAGTGCAGGCAAGCGCTTGCAGCTATACAAACCTCTTATAAGGCAAGGCAGCAGAAACTTCGAGGTAGTCAAAGACTTCGTCTACCTCGGCTCCGCGGTAAACAGGGGCAACAACATCAGTCCCGAAATCAAACGCAGAATCACTCTTGCCAATCGCTGTTTCTTTTGGCTCAAGACGCAATTGAGTAATAAAGCCCTCTCTCGAAGGACTAAGCTCGCTTTATATAACAGCTTGATCATCCCCGTCCTACTATATGGCGCAGAATCTAGGACGATAGCAAAGTCGGATGAGGAAGCAGTTAGTATTTTCGAGAAAAAAAAAGAGGAGAAAATTTAATGACGAACTCTATAGGCTGTACAGCGACATGCGCCTGGTCAAGCGTCTACGCATACAACGCTTAAGATGGCTAGGCCATGTAGAGCGTATGGACACCATTGCTCCGGCCTGAAAAGTCTTTGAATCCGAGTCATTGGGCAACGCAACAGAGGACGACCTAGACTAAAGTGAAGCACACAAGTGGAGAAGGACCTCAACCAACTTGGAGTGCGCAACTGGAGACAGCTGGGGAAAGATCGTGCTGGCTGGAGAGGCATGTTGGTTGAGGCCCAGGTCCACCCCGGACTGTAGCGCCACAAGAAGAAGAAGAAGAATCAATTACATCTATTGGCAGAAGAACACTGTATAACACAGCTAATAAAAGGAATCAATGCAAGATGTGATTACCACCAAATCAACGGTTCAATCATTGAAATTATAGGCGATAACACAATCTACTTAACCAACTTCAATGGAGCACTTTACCATCAAAATTCTTCAAGACGAATAGAAGGAAGTTTTCTCATACAATATGTTAACGAAACCATCAAAATAGATGACACCACTTACATAAGCAAGGAAGCAGAAGCTTATCAAATCATTCCACCAAAACTTCAGAGTAATCTTACTCTTAAGAATTTAAAATTAAATTTAGAATATGTGCATAACCTCCATTTAAGGAATCCAAAGTTTTTAAAGAAATTAAGCTTAAATAGTAACATCTCTTTATTCACAGAAATAAGCATTATTACCATTATTTTCCTCATAATTAAAATGCCGTAGCAACGAACTTAAGATAGCCGTTCTGCCTGAACAAACTCATCCCAAGGTCAGCCCACCAGAATTTACATCGAAAAGTCATTTTGACCTTCAACCAATCAGACTCAACCTATGTGATTTACAGGACGTAGATTCTTAAGGAGGGAGGAGTTACGATGACCGAAGCCACACAAAGAAATCTGACACCCCGCAGGCGCAATCAATTCACCTGCATGTGCAGTCGATGCACTGCACGCGCAAATTAAACTTTTGCAATTAACCAAAAATTATGTATCGTATTTTGTTTATAATACTCGTTGTTAATTCAGCATTTTATATGTATAAAAAAGCAGACCAAATTATTGTGAATTTGGAATGTAAGTTAGAGTACGAGCTATCACAGCTCCTAAAATAAATTTTTTTGAATAATAAAAAAAGGAACGTTTTCTTAACGGTCAGGTTGATGCTTTAAGTGGATCTCACGACGCAGAAACTCCCGAACCTGAAGATTTGCATTCTAAAGTTGTAAGGCGAATGGTTGCGGTATGTTCTGGAAATAGAAGTACCCCAACCAATTGTAATAGATATCTCAGTGAGAACGTAGCAGTCACCGAAGACTTGCCTGTAGATGAATCGATTTTTACTCAAGTGTCTTACCCGAATGACGGGCACGGGCCTGTTCACGCGAGGTAACACTGTTTATTGCGCTCAAAAAGACGAGCTGCCAATATTATCCTCGTTATCCTCCCTTAACAGGCCACGTGAAGCCGAACAACTTGAGGAGGCCCTTGACTACTACAAAGCAGGTATAACCGCCATCCAGGAAGTGCCCGGCAAGAAAACGATGAACAACTGCGACATCAACTACAGCGCTTGCTATAGAGAGAAGGCAATGCTTATTCGGATGCGGATTTTTTGTTCGAGACAGACTTAGGCAAATAGTCTTGAGCTATGACCCCGCCAGCGAACGCCTCATGACAATTCGTATCAAGGCCAAATTTGGAAATATCAGTTTAATTTGCGCTCGCGACAAGACAGAGGAGAGCGATGACAACATCGAGGATGACTTCTACAATCTCCTAGAAAGAACACACGATTGATGCCCCAGCTACGACATCAAAATTATTCTAGGAGACTTCAACGCTCAGCTGGAGAAGCAGAACATGGAGTCCTGGAGTCATCGTTAAACACTGTCTGCACGACAAAACATTCGGAAACGGACCCAGGCTGTTGGACTTCGCTTTGGGGCAGAAAATCTCTGTGGCTAGCACGCGGTTCCCACAGCTGAACATTCATAAAGGGACCTGGCGATGAGTGCAGGCAAGCGCTTGCAGCTATACAAACCTCTTCAAGGCTGCATCAAACAACGAGGGCTTTTCGTGAGTTCTACGAACAGAGAAGAAAGGAAGAGAAGCACTGGTTTCTCAGAAAAAAAAGAAGGAGCATGAGAGGCGCGCACTCGGGGAAATGGAAATGTATTATGGCGGGAATGAAGTCCGAAAGTTTTACTAAAATGTAAAACAGCTACCCGGAGGAGACAAGGTTGCCGAGATCAAAATGGACAACTTGTGGTAAAGTCGCAGTCTGTGCTGAGAATCTGAAATAATTATTTCTGCAGACTTCTTAACCGCGATGGCGATCCAATTTTCGCTGTTAGGTAAAATGTTCTGCTCGATTTGGACGACAAGAATCCCGTCCCCCCGATTTTGGCGAGGTGAAAATAGCAATATCCAAGCTGAAGTCGAATAAAGCTGCTGAAGCGGACGCATTGTCCGCAGAACTATTTAAAGCAGCCGGCATGCACCAGCTCATCTGTAAGATATGGTCGGAGGAAAATATACCCGATGAGTGGAATTTCAACTCGTTTGCTCGGTCCACAAGAAAAAAGACAATTTTGATTGTGCTTCACATCGCATACGAGATCCTTTCTACCCTATTGTGTGAGCGTCTGAAACTGTTTGTCCATAACCTGATAGGCCACTATCAGTATGGACAAGGGAAGTCCACGATAGCCCAGATCTTCAATCCTGGAAAGGACCCAGGAATTACATCGCCTATTCTCCGATTTTAAGGCCGCATATGACAATGTGGCCGCCATGGCGTAACGAATAACTGTCTTAGAAAGCCGCTCGGAATCGGCAAAAAAGCTGTAGGTCTCTTCTACTCGTGAGAGAGTAGCGCGCACAACACGAGTAGTTGATGAGCAAGCTAGGCCCTGATCTGTGGACTGTCGCGCCAAACAATTAATTTTTTATTTTATTAAATATGACAATGTGCATAGAGACGAGCTATACAGTGCTTTGCCTAGTTTTGGCATTCCAACCAAACTCGTCAGATTATGTAGGAGGACGATGGAAAAATTTCGCTGCTTCCTCACGGTCGATAGACCGAGGTATGTAATGTTAAAAGAGGTTTTAGACAAGGCGACGCACTTTCATGTGACTTCTTTAACATCATCCTCGAGAAGATCGTGTGTAAGTCACAGGTCAACACCAGAGGCACGATCTTCTAAAAGTCAGTTCAATTGCTAGCTAACGCTGATGACGGAAACGGCTAAATTGGGTCTGGTTGTTAATGAGAGAAAAACGAAGTACATGCTGTCATCAAGAAAAGACACATAACTTTAACTGCCCGATCATAAGCCACACCATAACGAAGGCTACGACAACTGGACTGCATCTACCAGTTCACCACAAACATCACCCATTTGCGAGGCGACATTAAGAACGATGTAAAGACTCAAGGAAATTTCTTCCTCTTTGTTGCAATCGCAGTGAACCACCCACACCCAACAATAACCCAAAACTTCGAAACACACACACACACACACACATACATGTACCACGGGCAAATGTAGACAAAATAATTTCAAATATAAAGGGAAGACACAAAATAAAAATCTATATGCAATTATAACGTTGATAGGCAATACAACAGGGCGGACCTGATGCGGGGGGACAATTTCCTGTTGAAATTGATTCGAGGCCATATTGCCAGAGCGATGAACTCGGTCAATAACTTGATCTCTGGGGCCTACTACCCCAATCCACAATACCACGAAAGGGTACGTGACAGTGGCTTCGTCCCCCAGAAGCTTTTCTCTATTTCGATAAGCACGGTCTGATACAAGACATAAATGCGGAGCCGCTCCTCTTCCACATCGCCATCGCCCGATCAACTATGGATGGGCGACTCAACCACAACCGTTCCGTCGCACAACGAGTTGAGGAAGGTCTCCTCCGTTTCAGTACGCCGGTATCAAGGCGGGATATTCGGGATGTTGCAATGCAGCATCGAAAATTCTGGTGGCTGGGTAGCGAGAGAACTCTAGCGTCGAACCCTTTAGACCCGCGGTAAAAAGGGTAGAAAGTGTAGTTCAGATCCCCTTATGGGATGCAGTCGGTCTCTGCAACTTATGGCCGACTTACATATCTTAGATAGTTTTAAGGTAGTATTAAGGTAAATAAAAAAAAAAAAGTATGCTTATATGTACACCTGTGTGTGTACTCATGTGTATGCCAATCTAATGTACATATTTTAATGCAAGTACATACATGTGTATATTAATATATATATATATATATATATACATGCTTATAAGTACATATTTTTAGGTACATTAAGTTATTTTAAGGTAGTGTGTAAGTTAGTATATAAGTTTTAGTAAACATGTTCTGATATTAAGTTTTTTGCAATTTTCTTAATCGTTACTTCTACAGTTAAATTTAAGTTAAATTTACATATGAATTGTTAGTTTAAGTCGAAAGACATAGTAAAAGATTAAGTTTAGCTTAGAGTGCCCGTCCAGGGCCAGTAAGTTAGTACTAATAACAATGTTCGTCCAACTAGTTTTAAACATTTTTGTCTAGTATGTCAGTTTGATATGAATTACTGAATAAAAATGAATTGAAAAGAAAAGAAAGAACGTTGACAGGCAGTGGTTTTATTTCAAATTTGCAGTAAAATTCTACAGTTGTGTTTTAATTTCTTTGTTATACAATTTTCCTTTGTTCAACAAGTTTTTCTTTCTCCAACAAAAGGGACACCGGTAGTTCACAACCCGAACATTTTTGGTCACTTCGTACCGAATTTAACATACTTTTTTAAATACGTGTATATCTCACTTTTAAATAAGTGTATAGCAACATTTTTAAACAAAAAAAAAATCTGGAAAATTGTGCTGCGATTCTGCGTCATCATCCTTCGATATTTGCTGAAGTTTGCTTGCCGGATCTCGTGCTGCTGCTGAAAAATTGCTGGCTGTTTCCTCGGCTTTATGTTTCAACAGCGTTTCATCGGCTGTTGCCTGCTGTACTCCTGCGTTCATCGGATCTCACGGACTGTTGGAATTCGCAACCCAAATTGAAGAAGACTACTTAAAGAAGTATCGTGAGTAGATTTGTGTTAGAGTTGTTAGAGTTGTAGTTAGAGGGTTGAGTAGAAACATAAAATGACAACCAAGATGTTGAATAAAATGCTTTCCCAGCTAGATAGATAGATAGAAGATATCTCTAATTTCGGCAAAAGAGGAGAGTACAAGAACGGTCAATTATCTCTCGGGGCGTTTGCTGTTATAAGAAAAATCGATACAGTCAACGAAAAGTGCGTTTGATAAGTGTGTAAATGCGGTTGCAGATGACGAGTGTTCAAAGGTGGAAGATGTTTTCGAAATGATCCGTGAATCATACCTTGATTATCGAGCAGATTTACTCGACGCGATGGACATAGTGAAGGCATCGACCACAAATGATGTTGAAACCGACGTCAAATCTACAACCGCCACGCAAGGTTCAGAAATTCGTTTACAACAAATTCCGGTTCCAGTATTTGCTGGCTCATATGAGAGCTGGCGATCGTTTCGTGATTTATTCGTATCGTTAGTACATCACAATGTAGCATTAACCGAAGTACAAAAGCTACATTATTTGAAAACGAGTGTACCATATGAAACTGAGAGGATCTTAGCACATTTACCTATTATAAATGGTAATTATGCGAAAGCATGGGCCATATTGCAAGATCGTTACGATCACCAACGGTTCCTTGTGAATACGCAGTTGAAGTGTCTTTTTAACCAACCAGCGATTACACAAGAACGATCAGAAGCGATCAAGGAATTGATCAACACCTCCAGCGAAATTGTGCACAGTCTCAACAGTCTGAATGTACCGGTTCAGCACTGGGATGCAGTTTTGGTGTACGTCTCATTGCAGAAATTACCAACGAAGACACAGCAGCTTTGGGAGGAGAAACTGGGAGCGAAAGAGAACACAAAGGAGCTACCGACGTTTGCAGAATTCATCCAATTCCTAGAATCACGATTTCGCACACTGGAGGCGGTGAGCTATCAACCGTGCAAACCGGTAGTGGATCATCCTAAGAAAGCAACAAACCGTTCGTCGGAAAGAACATCAATTTATTTGTAAAATTTGTAATAAGGGTCAACATGCCATTAGGAAATGTAACAAATTTCTTAAAATGGGCATTCCCGATAAGTTGAAATGTGTAAATAAGTTTAACATTTGTTGTAATTGCCTTGCATACAGCCATACTGTACAGAATTGTATAAGTTCAAGCAGATGTTACTATTGTCAACAACCACACCACTCACTGTTACATAATAGTTCACACAATCACTCACAAATAAACACCCCTTCACAAAACCATAATCATTCTTTTAATACCATTCAATACAACAACAATAACCACTCATTTCAGTCATACCCTAGCAAAACACACACTCAATGATCACATACACACATCTCATCCAATCTCAACACTCAAGCTCAAAGTTTTCAGCTACACGAGGGTGAACAGCCATCCACCAGCTCAGCAGTAAGAACTCATCACAAATCACAAACCCAAGTGTTTTTAGCTACGGCAATAGTAAAAGTAATGACGTCATCAGGAGCTACAATACCAATGCGTGCCTTGCTAGACTCTGGTTCTGAGGCATAATTTATCACCGAGGCTGCCGTACAACTTTTAAGACTGAAGGGAAGCTATACCCATGTCGAAGTGTCTGGTTTAGGATCTGTGAGCAACGGTGTCTGTAAAAGAAGCGTTGAAGTCCACATCGGTTCATACCATTCACCATTCGAGACTTTCATTCAGGCCCTCGTTTACAATTCTCTATCTGGCCATCTACCAACACGTTCTTTATGTGTGGATAATTGGACACATCTAAGCAACTTACAGCTCGCCGATCCTAACTTCTACAAACCAGCCAAAATCGACATACTGTTAGGCAGTGATGTGTTAGCTGAAGTCCTGCTTCCAGAGCTTATACGGCATGAGAATAGAAGCATTCCTCTTGCACAACAGACCAAGTTTGGATTTGTATTGTTTGGCAAATCAGCTGTAGTACCAGAAAGAGTAAGAAACTTTTTTCAACACTCCGACATCGACACACTAATGAGAAAGTTTTGGGACAGAGGAAACCAGCGAAGCGCACAACACACTTATGCTATGTGCACAACAACATTCGTTTCCCGAGGAGATTCGTAGGGCCAGAGGCATGGGAGCCCTCAACCCATTCAAGGACAAGGATTAGAGTCGGCGGGAGGCTCAAATAGTCACAGCTTTCGTACGATCAAAGACACCCCATCATCCTAAGCCCCGGACACCACTTGGCCAAATTAATAATAAAACTCGCACACGAACGAACACTACATGGTGGGTTACAATTAATGGTCTGCTGGCTAAGGGAAAGTATTGGATTCTTCAAGTTGAACGCGCCGTCAAAAGCCACATACACAACTGCGTTATCTGTCACCGGTTTGGCAGTAAGGCAGCACAACAGATGATGGGAGAGCTTCCAGCACCAAGAGTCAGGATTTCCAGACCTTTTACACACGTGGGTGTAGATTACGCTGTACCAATTTCAGTCAAAACTTGGAAAGGACGAGGAGCCAAATGTCTCAAGGGGTATATCGCAGGTTTTGTCTGTCTACCCAAGCATTTTTGGCGGCATTTCGACGCTTCACAGCCAGAAGAGGCCTTTGCAGTCAAGTCTACAGCGATTGTAGGACAAATTTCGTAGGAGCAGAAGCCGAACTAGGTCGTCTTCTAAGAACAAGCACAACGGACTGGAAGAGCATCGCTGAAGAATCATCGAAAAACGGCCCCTGCTTCTCCCCACTTCGGAGGACTATGGGAAGCAGGAGTCAAGAGTGTCAAAACCCATCTTAAAAGAGTCATAGGAAGTGGCACTCTAACATTCGAAGAACTCACCACGCTTCTATCACAGATAGAAGCATGTTTGAATTCAAGACCACTATGCCCTATGTCAAATGATCCCGATGACTTTTAAGCACTAACGCCAGCACACTTTATCATTGGAAATACGATGTTCGCAGTCCCGGAACCAGATTGGGCCGAATGCAAACACACCCTACAGGATTGTTGGAAAATGATTCAAACTTCAGGACTTCTGGAAACAATGGCAAGGCGAATATTTGGCTCGACTCCAACAACGTTTAAAGTGGTTGAAACAGCATCCACAGCCACAGATTGATGACCTTGTGTTGATAAAGGATGAACGACTCCCCCCAGCACGCTGGAGCCTCGGTCGAATCATCGCCACTCACCCTAGTACAGACCAGCTAACGAGGGTAATAACAGTAAGAACTCAGCACGGAGAAATCCGAAGGCCTGCTACCAAACTATGTCCATTGCCAATCAACAGGTCAGAAGATCCACAACAAACCCAAACACAAGAAAACAATCACCAGGTACGATTTAACAAATGAAGTCACAATGTCGCGAATGGCTATCATCGTACCGCACACTCTGCATACCAAACATACACACATATTCATTCGTATACTTTTCACAAGCATATCAAACGTACAGTCCACTTATTGTCTGGTTAATAGAAACCACTAAATCTTTATGCACTCATAACACTCAATCACTCAATACATTCACGAAAATAATGTTCGAATGCAAATTAACCCACAAATCTACTCAATGTCTCGACTAGGCGAAAACATACACAAATATTTTATCCCATTGAAATGAATTCAACCCAAACTCTAAATAAATCATTTAATTAGTTGCATGCAATAACAACAATCAATAAAATCAATAATATTACAATTTAAACACTTATCACACTACATTAATGCACCTTCAAGTAACCAATACGCACATTTCCTGCACATGTTGCACAAAAAAAACAATGTGTAGTACACCCCACACCTCATACGGATTTCCAGTTCATATGCTGGCAATCAAAAGGGCATGCCGCCCTCCTCACTTCAAGTTCCAGTCCACATGCTGGATAACCAGAAGAACGTCTGTCACCCCTCACCTCTAGTTCCAGTCCATCGTTGCATATAAACAAGCGGGTCGTCACTCATGTGTCGTTTCATTGTTTTGTTTGGTTTCATTATGCATGTGTTCCGTTCACTAATCCATCTTTCTTATCATTGCATGAGCCAAGCATGATTGTCCAGGGTCGTGAAAGAGGTGTAGAAGAAGTCAACTGGCAGCGGATGAGCAGTGCTACAATCAACAATTAATTGCAGCAGAAGGATGAGTTAAACTTTCAGCGGATGAGCAACCACCGAAGCAGCATCATAAGTACACCAAGAAGCAGAGAGAGGACGTTGAGAAAGTTGTTCACCGGCGGGGAGAATGTTGCGATCAAAGTGACGTCAGCAATCGCTTCATGGGTGCATCGAACCACCCACACCCAACAATGACCCAAAACTTCGAAACACACACACACACACACACACATATTCATGTACCACGGGCAAATGTAAACAAAATAATTTCAAATTTAAAGGGAAGACACAAAATAAAAATCTATATGCAATTATAACGTTGATAGGCAGTGGTCTTATTTCAAATTTGCAGTAAAATTCTACAGTTGTGTTTTAATTTCTTTGTTATACAATTTTCCTTTGTTCAACAAGTTTTTCTTTGTCCAACAAAAGGGACACCGGTAGTTCACAACCCGAACACTCTTAAAAAATTAACACCAGAGAACTTCGCCTACCACAACGCAAAACGATTCCTCAACGCAATTGAAGAAACTCGTCATTGAGCCTAGAATCAACATGTTCTTGCAGCATTTCGGACACCATTCCACCGTACGTTCCACATCTTCTCCGCCGAAAAGTCTTTCTTATCCAAGTAGAAGATATATTTGACCGAACATCAAAAAAGACGCGTTCAAGTGGTCACGCAACTGCCTACAATGTCAGTGTTCAAGAGTTCACTAGTACGCTAAAATAACAGTTCCAGAACATCGTTTTCAACACGTGCACATAGATCATATAGTGTTTTCATTCTGTAGAGGCTACTGATATTGCCTCACAATGATCGACCGTATCAGCAGATGGCCGAAAGCTGTGACTCTTCAATACATTTAAGCAGTAATACTTGCCGCAGGGTGCTACACGAAATTGGTTTCTTGCTTTGGTTTGCCTACAAAACTTACAACGGACGATATCCAATTCGAATCAGCACTGTTCACCGCACTTACCAACCTGATAAGAACTGTAAGAATCCGCACTTCACCTTACCAGCCTGCCTCGAATGGACTTATTGAGCGTTGGTATCGTACTCTGAAAGTTAGTCTGATGTGTCATTAGAAAATCAACTGGCTGGGTGATCTTCCGAAAGTTCTGTTGGGACATCGCACCTTTAAAGAAGATATAAAGGGCTCCGTAGCCGAAATGCTTATTGGGACCAATCTTAGGGTTTCTGGTGATTTTAATCCGCAGGCGTTCATCGAAAAACACAACGTGGCAATGCAAAGATTTTAAGTGACAGATTTCAGAAGGTAGTGTGTGCATGAAAACTGGTTTCCAAATGGGTGCCGTGCTCGGTCACATTGGATAAAAACAACAACATGTTGATGATTCTGAGAGCTGTTTCGCCAGAATAAACAGGACTTTTTGCGTTGGTATGTCACAATGGATGAAACATAGATCCACCACCACCACGACAGTCAGCGGAGTGGACAGCAGCCGGTGAACCATGCCCAAAGCGCAAAAAAAAAAAAAAACTTTTTGAAGAAAAAATTGCAAAAAAAGCGGTCCAATATGAAGAAGAAGAAAATTTTCTTTCACCAAGACAATGCACCGTGTCACATGTTCGTTGGCTACCATGGCTAAATCGCACGAATTGGGCTTTGAATTGAATTCGCATCCAGTAACTTTCACCTCTTCTCAGACCTCAAATAGATGTTTCCCGGAAATAATATATATGTTTCCCTCCTCGTATGAGGAGGTGATCGCCGAAACTGAAGCCCATTTAGAGAATAAAGATAAATCGTTTTATAAGGAAAGGTACGGAAATGTAAGAGTGACGTTGGGCTGATGGTATCACCCACGAACCAAACTATGCTGATGAATAAAGTCGAATATTATAGAACATGTGTTTTTATTTGTAAGTCCCGGTACTAATTGAGTGATGTGTTATCTTGATTGATTCAACTGATATCCAATTACAGTGCAATTTTAAGAACTAAACCTATATACTTTGTTTTGTTTCATCAATTCATTTTTCTTACACCTGATCATGATATCTAAGTCAATAATAAACAGGATATAAAAATAAAGACCTTTATCTTTTAGTACAGGGTAACCACATGAACAAACAAAATTATTAAAGAAAACATTTCGAAGAAAAATAAATCCAAATTAAAAAAATCAATTGTCCGCAGAGCAAATTTTAGTAGAAAACATTTGGAGGAATTGTAGCCACTGATGTGCCGAGTTTCATGTCACCACCCAGAGAAAACCCATAGTTCAACGAAGTTTGCAGGCAAGTGCATGCAGGAAAACAAAACTCTTATAAGGTAAGGCTGCATCAAACAAAAAGGGCTGTTCGAGAGCTCTACGAACAGAGAAGGAGGGAAGAGCAGTGGCTTTTTATAAGAAAGAAGGAGCATGAGAAGCGAGCGAGTTACGCCAGCAGAGAACATTGCCCCATCAATCGGAAATGCTAACGCTCATATTTCCAATAAACAAAACCCAAGTGCAATTTTTTTTAATGCATTTTTTTATTTTTTTCAAGTTCAATGTCTTACATGCTCTTACAGAAAAATACTTAAAACTAGCTTACTAATGAAATCTAATGATCTTAATTCTAACTTACTGACTCTCTACAAGTACTCTAAGCTAAGTTACGGATTTGATTTATCTAATACCTTTCGGATTCTAATAACATCTGATTTTATGCTTAAAATATATATGTATAATTATTAATCTCCAAGAAAATTAAGAAAAGTTTCAAGTTTTTTTTGTGCTACTTATCTTATACCTACTTAAAGTACCTTACCCTAAATTAAAACTTAAATCTACAATCCAAAAACCAATTTATGGAACTATTGACATAGGACTTAACTATGCCCGTAAAAATACGGACGCGTGCGACAGGGCGTATGTGTTATTTATATGCTTAACATATATATCTAATACGCCGTGATGCACCTTTTTTGTGTTTTTGGTTTTATTTTTATTTTTTTTGTCTTTTTTGTATTTTTTATTTTTATATTTTTATAATTTTTTTTATTTTTGTTTTATTTCTTATTTTTTTAACTCCTTACATCTACCTTAGCCTATGTGAGTTGGCCCTATGGCTCAACTATACCATTTTTTACTTTAAGTATTTGGCGGCATCGAATGCTGGTTATGGTGTAGCCACCAGTAGAAATGCCGTTCTTTGTCTGTTACTGCTCTGTCTCGGGCAGAAGATCCTCGTGGCTGCGAGGATTGAAGTTGCCTTTCCACTGTTTGGCGTGAAATTTCTTGTAATCGGAATCAGGTGTTCGATATAAGCGAAGACAAGCCCGACGGCACCGCCTTTCGAACACCCTCATCTTTCCCATTTGGGAAGGACACACGTTGAACCACACAGGACAACCATATACCGTGATTGGCCGGATAAGGGCCATGTATGCGAGACCGCAGTGGTCACTGTCGTACTCGACCGTAGTTAAAGAGTTCCTCGTGCGCCGCTCCACGTTTCGTATCGTTAGTCGTCTGTCGATTAGCATCACATCCAGATAGGACCCGCTTCTAGGAAAAGATGGTCTATCGATTGGCAGCAAATCGAGCCTGAACTCAATATTGTTTTGTTCCATCCACTCTAAGAGAGCGTTTCCTCTCTCGTTTGGAACAGTATTACCCCATTCGCCGTGTTTGGCGTTCAAATCCCCGGCTAATATATAAAAGTTTTCTTCCGAGTTTAAGCCGAGGCTGGTGAAGAGAGCCCCAAGCTCCGAGCGAAAGTTAGGGTTATGAGATTCTGATGCGTAAGCAGCGATCACAAACAATTTCTTTCCACCTCGGAGAGAGATGCATGCGATGGCCGCTTCTAGCACTCTAGATCTTCTGACTTCATTGCTATATATGACCTTATGACTAATATTCTTTTTAATTAAGAGGGCCACTCCGGGGTTGGTGCCTTCTTATAATATGGTAATTTTTGTACCTGAGATTGCGCGTCTGGTTAAGCTTAGTTTCGCTAGCCATCAGCACATTAGGGTTGTGGGTTTGCAGTAAATTAGCGAGCGATAGTTTTCGTTCGATCCTTATCAACGAATTAACATTCACTGCTAGGATCTTAAAGGTTTTTACCTCGCGTGAGCCCATTATATCTGAGCGCGCTTGTTTGCAGGCAGCTGAGAGAAGAGAAAATCTACTCAAGCCGTCTGCGTAAGGAAACTGGTCTGTAGTTCGACCATCTGTTTCTGCAAGGCAATCATCTGCGCTTGCATCGACTGGATGGAAGACAGTTCATCCCTTATGCAGGGGTCTGCCTCAAGTTGCCTGATCATTGGAGCCAGGGCAGCCTTCGGCACTGTTTGTTGTCCCGGTTGTCTGCCTGACACCATCTGGACGTAGGAGACATCAGGCGAAATGGTGGTAGTCAGAGCACGGGCAGCTGGCCTGCTGCTGCTTTTACTCTTTGCCGGAGTTCTTTTATTCGTAGACACCCCAAGTAGGTTGCGGGGTGTCCATTTCCTCCTCAGAGTACACATTTGAGGAGCGCCTTATCCTCGACTTCATCCATGCCTAGAGGACATTCGCCTTTTTTGTGGCTGAATGTAAAACGTGCACAGCGGAACTCCATATTGCAGTTCTCCGCGACGTGCCCCAGCCTGCTGCACTTCGCACATTGAAGTACGTGGTCAGATTTGTTTAATATTTCCCTCTTTACACTAAGACCCCCTATGAAACGGATTTTTCATAGGCTGTTAATTTTGGTACTGTGGGATACCTGAACTAAGAAGAAGAGAAGTGCCTTCTTCTTCGTTTTCGCTGCCGCAGTAGTGAAGGGCTTAACCCCTACAAACTGGACCTCGTCGCTCTCAACTCGGTGCAGCTTGTCCAGGAGGACCTTCGGGTCAGCAGAAGGATTAATACCTTTGAGAAGCAAGGTCTGTGGCCTTTCTCCTCTGGGGGTGTACGTATAGAAGCCAGCGTTCGATGCCGCTAACTTCTCTTTCAGAAATCTAAACCCGTCCATTGTTAGGCAATGTACGGTGTGGGTTTGGGGAGTCTTATATTTTATGTAGAATAACTTATTACCTAGGGCTAACTCACATAAGGTCTCTAGTTCGTCGGTCCCAATGCCAAAAACGTTGATGGGTGGGCAGCGTACCTTGGACTTCTGCTGCTGTTGTTCTTGTTGTTTCTGCTGCTTCGGTTGTAAATGCTGTGGTTTGTGCTGCTGTTTCTTGTTTTGGGTCTGCGTTTGCTGGGCCTTTTGTTTTTGCTGTTGTTACTGTGGCTGCTTTTTTTGCTGTGTCTTATTTTGTTGGTGCAGTTGATCAGTCTGAAGCCGCTGAGCTGCCTTTGATGTGGATGGCTGCGGTTCTTGAGGTTTCTGCAGGTTTTCCTTCTCCTGTTGCTTTTGTTGCCTTTTTTGCTGCAGCTTTAAAATGTCGCTCATGTTCGTCTTCGCCGCTTTTTCAGCTCTGTAGTCCGACTCGTGGGACTAGTCATACGGAAACTACCGTTGCTGGTTTAGTGTGTGTTTTCAAATCACCCGATTTACTGAGGTCGGGTCGCTCGTCACTTTCCATGTCCCTCACTCACAATAGGTGTCTCTCTTACTTATTAATTAAAAATAAGAAGAATTTTTTTTTGTCCTCGGGATTCTTGATCACCGCACTTGTACTCTACTACCAGAGGCACTGAGCACTTTTGACAATTCGACTTTTTTGTTACTATCTGAGTACACACACTACGAAGCCGAAACACGTACGTACTCCGTGGAGGTCTGTGAACGACTGCCAAGTGCAATTATCGAGCATTGCATTGACATAATTGAGGCAAAGTACGCTAAACAAAAACGGGAAATTTTGAGGCAAGCATTTGTCGTCAATAGTGCAATGCTCGAACATTAAAACGAAGAATAGGGAAATACCGACTTGGCAGATGTTCGGTGGACGGAACACTCTCACAATATATATTTCTGTTCAATTATCGAACAGAAATAAAGATAGGCTCCGAAGAGTAAAAGCTTAGCTCGTAATCTTTTATTTCAAATTACGATTGATTCCAAAATCAATCAATATAAGTGGTGCAGTCGGGAACACGGTTAAGATTCCATTCTTAAGAAACGGAATTTATTGCTTAAATCATTTAAAACGCATCGCGAAAGACAAAATCACAAGTGGAAAGTTAAGTGAGAAAAATAAATAAAAAAAGAGTATTGATTTTTTTGGAATGCGAATTCAATTAAATTAACTTTTCGACGATAATAGACACAATCTTAGTGAAGTAGAAATGGAAGAGTTGAGGAACGAGATTCAACAATTGCGACAAATTGTTATACAACAGGAGCAACAACTAAACCAGTATCAACAGCAGCTGCAACAGGAGCAGCAAGTAAGTCAACATCAACAGCAGCTTCAACAACAACATGTACAACAGCAGCCACAACTACCGCAACAACCAACTCCACAATCAGCCCAATAACCGCTACTCCAGTTAAGTCCCGAAAGTGTTTTGAACCAATTCAGATACTTAAAGGCATTCAAGGGAACAGATTATTATCCCTTAACATCGTTCATAAAATCTGTGGAGACAACGTTACTGTTATGCAATAATAATCGTCAAATACATTATTTCGAGATGCAGATCATCTGTAACAAAAAAATTCAAGGGGAAGCTAGAAAATGGATTCGACAACTGGGGAGCGAACCTGAGTGGAGCAACATAGCGAATACGCTGAAAGAACATTTTTCACAACGAAAAAGTTACTCTGTACTATATACATAAATATCAGGAATGATGTATTACAGATTACGCAATCTGCAAACACGTACGCCATGTTTTTTTTATATATATTTATATATATTTCCTTATTAATGTTGGAAGATATAAAAACCCGCTTCCAATAAAATACATACTGACATATCGCCTCAATCAGGATGTACTGGAGAATATCTTCGGTGTCATTAGAAGCAAAGGGGGCCTTCATGGCCATCCTGATCGTCAGGAATTCAAATACCGGCTATGGTCATATATCCTGGGATATAATGAAGGTGCCCTAACGAACAACGCAAATGTTGGTATAGATCACACTCCGAATTTAGATTATGATTGCACACTTACAGTTAAATTTTCGATGATTATAGTTAGTATTGTACTAATTGCTTTTTTTTATCAGGTACAAAAAGAAAATCATTTCAATAAACCCTGAGGGCGTATGCACTCATAATGAAGAGGACATTGAGTTGGAAACATTGGCTCACGATGGACTAGAGAATTTGGCTGGGTATATATGTATGTCATAAATTTCGGGACCAGATTCCCGATTCAAAATCTGTCACTTCGAAAGATTCATCCTTTACCTGGGTAAATCACTCAAGTGAAGGAGGTCTTTCGAAGCCAACAGCAACTCTAGTCAGTCATATGCAGCAACTGGAGGAAATTTTTAACAGAGTCAACGGAGATGACTTGTTCATTTCGAACAATTTTTTAAAAACATTATTAGAACTCGCGCGCAATGTGAACTGCGAAGACAGTGTTAAAAAACTATTCTTCAGAGATCGGATGTATTTTCGAATTCATAAATTAAACAAAGAAATTTTAGAATAAAAGAAAAAGGAAACTAAATAAAATAATTCATTAAAAAGAAATAACAAGCTGTAGGACTTTTTTTATCATTCGTTTCACAGCACTATAATTTTCCACTTCCATAAAACAAAGTAATGGAAACGTCTACAAACTTAAGTAGACAATATATTTGAAATTTATTTTCTTATTAAAATGCTTTTACAGCACAAGTTTTATTATTAAAAAAGAGTTCACAAATTTCCCTTCTAACAATTCAATGTAAATAATGAACAATGACAAGCGGCTGTCAAATCGGTTGTCTCTCATGACGTCAGCAGGGCAGCATATGAGAAAAAACTACATGGTATTGCGCAATCTTCTTCCCAGTCATTCGTGCATAAATATAGTCGCGCCGTAAAGGTTAGTAATTTAAATTAATTATTTTGTATAGGAAACCACAAATGTATAATGCTGGAAATGTAGATAAGGATTTAAAAGAAATTCTCATGCAAAAAATTGATGGAAATTTTAGGGCCCATATGAGGGAGGAAGATAGTATGACGGATATTTTTAATAAATATTCCAGAATTAAGACGACTCAATAACTATAGAAAGAAAAATTTTCAAGCCCCAAAATATTCAAGTCCGAATAGAAATACCGTTAGGGAAAATTTAAATTCTTTTCCTCTCTATAAATCTTCTCATATGGATTCGACAACTGGGGAGCGAACCTGAATGGAGCAACATAGCGAATACGCTGAAACAACATTTTTCACAACGAAAAAGTTACTCTGAACTATATACATAAATATAGTCGAGCCGTAAAGGTTAGTAATTTTAATGAATTATTTTGTGTAGGAAACCACAAATGTATAATGCTGGAAATGTAGATAAGGATTCAAAAGAAATTCTTATGCAAAAAATTGATGGAAATTTTCGGGCCCATATAAGGGAGGAATATAGTATGACGGATATTTTTAATAAATATTTCAGAACTTAGACGACTCAATAACTATAGAAAGAAAAGTTTCCAAGCCCCAAAATATTCAAGTCCGAATAGAAATGCCGTTAGGGAAAATTGAAACTCTTTCCCTCTCTATAAATCATTTCACAATTTAAATTCTGGTACCAATCAGAGTTGAGTCAAAATACTCGATTTCCATCTCACAGAAATTCCTTTCAAACAACAGGCCAGTTTCGTGGACAGTAAGGTTTAAATTATGCAAACATACGAATTCTTCCCACAACTCAAATCGACGACCATATAACAATGTTGCAGAGGAGGCTATGGAAATCGGCATAGAAAACATAGCCATAGCGAAACATAGCCTTCCCATAGTTAATTTAAGTATAGAATATCAAAGACTAAAATATCTAATCGATACTGGTTCGAGTACAAGTATTATTCGACCTGGTATATCTAACAATTTCCACGAGGATCGTCTAGAAAGCCCAGTATTATATTCTACTATTAATGGAATCAGTAAGGTAATGATTAAACTATTTTATAAAAACTATTTTATTATAGTTATCCCTATACCAAAAGAAAAGAAGCTACTGTTGGTAGTTTCTCTTGGAAAGTAGTAGACTTGAAGGGTAGAAAATACGATGCAATCATAGGACAGAATGCTTTATCGCCTTTGAAGGCAAAAATTCATTTTTGGACCATATATACCTCGATAAAATAGTATTTATCAATAAGGACTATCCATTTGACGTACATAAAATTCATACTGTTGAACAAATTAGAGGTAATTTTCTTTATAACCTAAAGTTAGACCACATAAATTCTGAAGAAACAGATAAAATAGCACAACTGCTGAATGATTATAAAATTATATTCTATAAAGATGGCGATCAATTAACATTTACCCATGAGATAACCCACCAAATCATTAAAAAATCGCATTTCTTATATATCTATTATATATATTATATATATTATATATATTATATATATCTTATATATATATATATATATATATATATATTCTATATCTATTATATATAAATGTCTGAAAAAAAATGCGAAAATAAACGTCTATGATCCCAGTTACATTGCTGGTTTCGAGAAACTAAAATCTTTTATAACAGATTATCCCATCCTGAAGTACTCAAATTTTAACAGACGATTTAAACTAACAACAGAGGCTAGAAACTTTGCTTTAGGGGCCGCCTTAACCCAAGATGGCCAACCAGTTTGCTACGCTACGACCATATTCCAATTTTGGAAACGTTGGTTAATAGCCTTAAAACTCAGATTATTATTGCTATAAAAAGACTAATTTGTATTGGCAGAAGTCGCATCCCAATCAAATAGCCGATATAGTCCGAAGACTTATCAGTAGTTGATTTATGAGAGTTCTGGGTCACTTTTTCCATACAAAAAAGATTAGTGTTTTCTATGGGTTTTTTTTTCATGAGTGTTGATTGTTGAGTTGGCTTCTTGAATTGAGTGTGTGTGTGATAAGAGTGGCGTGTATTTGGGACGCAGCGTTGGTAGTGACACTTATCAGCAATAAGAAGAAGAAGAAGAATGTTTATTGTGAGAATATGTTTTTGTTTTTTTACGGTGACATGTGAGATTTAGTATTTAGTGTATTATCTTTACATTAATTGTGGTCTGTCAAAAAAACAATTTGTTAGGAGACATGTGAATGTTTCACTTATCAATAATATAAAAGTAGTATGACCAAAAAAAAGACTGTGGTCATCACCCAAACGAAGGAATAATGTTAGAGTACAAAATTACTTTATTGTGAGAGTATTTTTTGTAGTTACATGTACGATTTAGTATTTCATTATAAATTAGGTGTGTTTCATCAGGTTCAATCTAATGTTTATTGTGGGAATTTTTTTATTATTATTGTTCTATAATTATTTATTATTATTATTATTATTATTTTATAATGTTTATTGTGGGATATTTTTGTGTTGACATGTGTGACATATTTCAGTATCACCAAAAAATTGCACGAGAAGTCATCATTGTCGATTGTAGGTAGAGTAGCAAAAAGTAGGTAGATAAAAGCAAAAGCAAAAATAATTCCCTCCGCAACCACTGGCAGCAACAATACCGGCAAGAAAATTTAAGCCAAATATTTATAGAAGATGTGCGACCTGTGAAATAGATGTGGATCCACGAAATTGGTCTAGTCATCAAAGAAAAAACGCTCACAAGGAAAAAACACAAAAGTTTCTCAGAGAAATGGTTGCATTTATAGAGTGCGCTTTTAAGAATAGAGTTAAATCATTTTCAATTAGCAATTAAGATGAGAGCATATTAGATTTCAAAGTATTGTTTGACAAAAATCAATTTTTGATAACGGAGCTGATAACAAGTGAGTTGGAGACCATGATTAATTTGAAATTCAACATAGAATTATATTGTGAATTTGTGAAGTATTCAACTAACGGTAGTGGGGATGGTGATGGTGGTGATGACGATGATATGATTGCAAGTATAGAAACTATGCAAACTATGATGTGTATAATTGTATCAACTGAGGATATTCCAACACAATTGAACAACATCATAGATGATCTAAAAACCAAATTAGAGGAGTTTTAAGAGAAAGACAGTGAATGGGCTTTGGTTAGATTTTTACGCATCAAAGTGAATATTAATAAATATCAAGCTATTCGAGCTTCCGAATATTTTAAATTACCTGCATATTTACAAGAAAAGAAAACCTGTATAAACATTAAAAATAATGATGAATTTTGTTTTAAATGGGTATCGTATATAAGCTCTTGATGAAAATGTTACAGTTTATAATATCAGAACATCAGAAACACAAAAGTGAATGTTGTAAACATATAACAATAATGCCAAAGGAAGGTGAGAATTTCCTGGAATTCAAAGCACATAAAAAACAGCTACAAGTTCCCTTTGTTGTGTATGCTGATTTTGAATAGATTCTAAGACTTTTGAGTCATTGCCTACATAATCCCGAAATTTCGTCAACAATAGATGTACAGCAGCACATACCTTGCGCATTTTCGTACTACATAAAGTGTTCATTCGATGAAACTCTTGTTAAGCATAGAACATTTGTTGGTGAGTATTTTAAGAAAATATTTCGAAGAAAAAATCTATATTAATATATTCTTTTTAGGGAAAAATGCAAAGGATATGTTTGTAGAAATGCTGGTTAATGATCTCAAGGAACTTTATCAGAATGTTATAATGAAGCCGAAGCCAATGTATCCACTCGATGATAATGAAAACATCCAGCAGCACACATCATCTATATGCACTATATGTATGAATAGTTTTAAGGAATTTGATACAAGAGAGATCACTGCCATTTCTCTGGAAGATATGGAGGACCTGCTCACTCACAGTGTTATTTAAATTTTAAAATACCAAAATTCTTTCCAATAATGCTATATAACTTTTCTAGTTATGATTGCAATTTGTTCGTGAAAAGTTTGGAAGCAATTCCCGGTGCAATTAAAATAATTCCTCTTAATAAGGAAAACTATATTGCATTTACAAAGTGGATTTAATTAAATTTACGTAATTCATTTCAAATGAGATTTCTAGATTCGAATCGTTTTCTTCTATCTTGTATAGAGTTTTTAGCAAAAAATTTAACAATAGATGATTTTAATATTAATATAAAATTTTTCACAAATGACGAATCGTTTAATTTAATGCTAAGAAAAGGCGTATTTCCCTATAATTATCTTGATTTGTAGGAACGTCTTGAAGATTCTTCTCTTCCACCAATCACTGAATTCTATAATAAATGGACTTGTGAAAATTGTGAAGGAAAGGATTATCAGCATGCTCTGAGAGTTTGGAAACACTTTAATTGTATTTGCAGAGTGATGTTCTCTTGTTGGTATATTTGAGAATTTTCATAAATTTTGTATCAAAAAATATTAGTTGGATCCTTGTTAATACTATACTGCTCCTGGTTTATCTTGGGATGCCATGTTAAAGATGATAAACATAAATTTAGAGCTTCTAATAGATGTTAATATATTTATGGTTTATGTCAGTGTTCTCATCGACAAGCGATTGCTAACAATAAGTATCTTCAAAATTACACGTCAAATAAGCCAAGTAAATACCTTATGTATTTCGATGCGAATAATGTATGTGGTTGGGCAATGTCGCAACAGCTCCCCTATGGAAATTTTCAGTGGATAGATCCTGAAATTGATACCTTCTGAATTTATTTCTAAGCTATCAGATAATGATGTGGGTCATGAAGTAGAAGTTGATTTAGCTTATCCATAAAATATTCATGATAAACATAATGATCTGCCATTTTGTGTTGAGAATAATAAAACACCTAATTGCGAATTTCCCAAATTGATAGTCAATCTTAATTCGAAAAGTAATTATGTTATTCACATGAAAAATTTGCAACAATGTCTGAGAAATGGATTGATTCTCACTGAGGTGTTAACATTCAACCAAACGAATTGGTTGCAGAAATATATTGATTTGAATACTGAACATAGAAAAAAAGCCACCAATAATTTTGAGAAAGATTTTTCCAAATTAATGAATAATAGTGTTTAGGGTAAGACAATGGAAAATGTAGAAAGGCGTAATGATTTAAAATCGTAACAAAAATGGGATAATGAACGAAATTGTATAAGTGCTAGAAAACTGATTGCAAAATCCAATTTTCATAGCCGATCTGTATTCCCATCAAATATGTGTCCTATTGAAATGCCAAAAGGAATGGAGTCATATGATAAACTAATTTATCTGGGATTCGTTGTGTTAGAACTCTCAAAGTGGTTAATGTATGACTTTCATTATGAATACATAAAAATAAAGTTTGATAATTCCATTCGATTAAACTATACTGATACAGATTCATTCGTTTAATCAATAATGACAGATAACTTCTATAGCGATATTTATAACGACATAATCAATCCGCAAACTTCAAAATTTGACACCTCCAAATATCCAGTAGATTATATACATAATTTCCCACAAATAAATGCTAAAGTACTGGATAAATTTTAAAATGAAATTAATTTAAAAAAAAAACGCTAGAGTTCGTTTGATTGAGAGCTAAAATGTATTCATTTAGTATAGATAGTGGTAAAGTGATAAAAAAGCAAAAGGTGTAAAAAAATCAGTAGTTAAAAATTTAGATATAAAAGATTATCGCAATTGTTTAATAAAGAAGTAAAGTTTATTTAGAACAATATATTCTTTTAGAAGTAAGTTACACACAATTTATACACAAAGTTTACATAAATTATCTTTAAGTTTTTAAGATACAAAACGATATATATGTAGCAATGGGATACATACATGCGAACACTATAAGATAGCAATGAATGAATAAATAAAAAAGTGTAAAACTATGAGTCTGAACTTTATTTAATTTGACATAACCAATAGATACTAAATTTAAAACTGAACTCCTTTGAATAATGGAGAGGATTGTCGCTAATCGTATTCTTAATGTCTTGAAGATATTTTTCATCTGAAATATTCCCAAAGCAATCCATTTCTATCATATTGTAGTCCATTAAATTAATTTCAATAAAATCCTCATCCTGAATGTTATGAAAAACAGAATTTATTAAATCTAACCAACTCCTTAGAACCTCATCAAAGCCCATTTTTGTTTTTTTTTGTTTTATCACACTACGTTAAATACTTCCCACAACAGTTTCAATTACAAGAATTGTATGGTCATTTATAGTTCTATTATTATTAATTATATACCACAAGAATATAATAAAAAATGGCAATTATTTCAAATCTAAAACGCAGAATATATACTGTGAGCGTCAAAAGTGAGTAAACAAATATCTGATTACTGTATAAAGACGAAAGTTGGGTCAAAATGATAACAAACCTTAAATTCCATTGATACACAAAATCAGCTTTATTCAATGTGATCAATTATTCAAAAAATAAAGTACAGCAAAAACAAAAACATTTTTGTAATGAAAATTATAACTACTTCATATATTACGAGTCAAAAGTGAGTAAACAGTATACATTTCTATCAAAAAATGTACTTATATGTTGCTTAAAAAATTAAATGTAGTACTTTGTTGGTCCTCCTTTAGACTTTATTACTTCCTTGAGTCTACGTGGCATAGACATTACCTTTTTATTGGTAACATCGGTGGAAATTTTTGACCATTCTTCTGTTATAGCTTTTTCAGGTCTTCCTTGTGGTTAATAGTACTCTGTCGAATTCTTCTATCCAAATGCTCCCATAAGTGTTCTATTGGGTTAAGGTCCGGTGATTGCGGGAGATGATCAAACAGTTTTGTGGTCCTATAAAGCAACCATTCCTTAACAAGACGTGAGGTATGCCTAGGATCATTGTCTTGCTGAAAGATCCAATTTCTAGCTAAACCTAATTTGTCTACGCTCGGTTGCAAGTTGGTCCTGAGAATATTTATATAATCTTCCTTCCTCATTATACTATCAATGAAGACAAGATTACCAACCCCAGATGCTGCTATACACCCCCACACGACCGGCCTAATATTTGTTTCAGTAAATTCCACATTTTTGGCTCTCCAATTTTTTAAAATTTCTTAAAAAATTCGAATTTGCTTTCATCACTAAATAAAATGTTTTCAATAATTGATCACATTGAATATTTGTGTATCAATTGAATTTGAGTTTTGTTGTTGTTTTGACCCAATTTTCATCTTTATACAGTAATCAGATATTTTTTAAAACGCAGAATATATATTATCCTAACATGTTTATTATATTCCTGTTATTGTGGGAATCACATACTTATCACCGCTCCTAAAAATCTAACATGTTTCTTCTTGTCGTTTTGTGGGGAAGTCAATTATAAGGATGAATATCATTCGCGGAGACGCTCCATTTTTTGTCAACCACAAGAATGTGATAAAAGGAAATCAAATAGGACCTCATTGGAATAGAATTTTTTGTACTGGGACTCTGGTGTTCTGTAAAGGCAAAGGCAATCCCTAAGACAAGCTCTCTCAAACACCCGAATCTTTTCCATCAAGCTTGCACTCACGTTGAACCACACGGGACAACCATAGGTGATCATTGGCCGGATGAGGGCCATGTAGCAGATAATGAGCTATCAGTTGCTTTCAAATCGAGTCTATACTCGACACTGTGCAAACAATACCAGCTGTAAAGCTGGTCTCCGTGACGGGCATTTAAGTCCCCGGTAAAAATGAAATAGTTCTCCTCCGAGTCCAGTCTTAAGCATCGAAAGAGTGAATCGAGCTCTGATATAGTCGTTCTGGAACTAGGGGGGCCGGAGAAGTAGACCGACACTTACAACTTCCTTCCACTGCGGAGAGAAAAGCACACGATTCAGGCCTCCAACTACTGAAATCGTCTTACTTCACTGAAATCGTCTTTTACACTACTTTATGTTTAATGTTATTTTTTAATGAAGATCGCAACACCGCCTCCACCATTGTGGTTGGGCCGGTCTCTTCTAATAACACTATAATTACTGTGCTCCAATATGCCTCTATGGGTTACCTTGGTCTCGCTAATCAGAAATAGGTCTGGACTTTGATCGTCCAACAATCTATAGAGCTCGTTTTTTCGCGGGATCCCTATTAATGAATTTGCATTCACTGCAAGGATCTTGTAAGTACTCTCTGTCTGCGCAGCCATTAGGGCTGGGGACGTGCTTGGTTCTGCAGAACGCCAGAATTTGGCTTACCTGCTCCTCTAACCGATCCATACGTCTTTCAATGGACGATTTCCAATCGGGCATTGGAATTACATTTCGTTCATTATTCTATTTTTGTTACAATTTTTATATCTCAACGTCTTTCTACATTTTCCATTGTCTTACCATAAACACTATTATTCATTAATTTGGAAAAATCTTTCTCAAAATTATTGGTGGCTTTTTTCCTATGTTTAGTATTCAAATCACTACATATTTCTGCAACCAATTCGTTTGGTTGAATGTTAACACCTCAGTGAGAATCAATCCATTTCTCAGACATTGTTGCAAATTTTTCATGTAAATAACATAATTACTTTTCGAATTAAGATTGACTATCAATTTGGAAAATTGGCAATTAGGTGTTTTATTATTCTCAACACAAAATGGCAGATCATTATGTTTATCATGAATATTTTATGGATAAGCTAAATCAACCTCTACTACATGACCCACATCATTATCTGATAGCTTAGAAATAAATTCAGAAGGTATCAATTTCAGGATCAGCGCTTTCTATATATGTCACCATTGTTGTTGCTGCCAGTGGTTGCGGAGGGAATTTAATTGCAGACGATTGCTTTTGTCTACCTATAATCGATTTGCCTCACAAATGATGACTTCTCGTACAATTTTTTGGTGATACTGAAATATGTCACACATGTCACCACAAAAAAATATTCCCACAATAAGCATTAGATTGAACCTGATGAACCACACCTAATTTATAATAAAATACTGAATCTTACATGTAACCACAAAAAAATATTCTCGCAATAAAGTTATTTTGTACTCTAACATTATTCCCTCGTTTGGGTGATGACCACAGTCTTTTTTTTGGTCATACTACTTCTATATTGTTGAGAAGTGAAACATTCACATGTCTGCTAACACTCACTTTTTTTTTGACAGACCACAATTAATTTTACAAATATTTCAGTGAAACTAACGCTAGATCAAAGACACACATTTAATCATTTCACATTTCTCCTAACAAATTGTTTTTTTGATAGACCACAATTAATGTACAGATAATACACTAACTACTAAATCTCACCGTAAAAAACAAAAACTTTTTCTCACAATAAACATTCTTCTTCTTCTTCTTATTGCTGATAAGCGTCACTACCAATGCCGTGTCCCAAATACACGCCACTCTTATCACACAAACACTCACTTCAAGAAGCCAACTCAACAAACAACACGCATGAAAAAAACTTCATAGAAAACACTAACTTTTTTTGCATTGAAAAAAGTGAGCCAGAACTCTCATAAATCAACTACTCATATCACAAAGGGTAAAATCGGAATTTATTGTGAACTAAGCGATTCGTTGTACAACAATAGATCAAAACCACCAAAACCATAAAGTTGATATGAAATTAATAAAGAAAAACATTGATTCTATTAACACTAAAGACTATCTAAAGACTATTAAAAGACTATCATGAGAAGTAGAAAAGTAGGATTTATCGAAAGCTTTGTTAACGTCAGGCACAAAGAACAGCCAAAATTTCGTAAATACCCATTAAAAGGAGTCCACGAAAATAATATTAAGCGAGCATTCAAATTCTCCAAATCAAATTCTAACAAAATTTCTCTCATACGACAGATTTCTTCTATTATAAGTACTTCATAGAAGTAAAAGAGCAATTATTAACTTGGTAGGAAATGGTTTGAAATGGCTGTTCGGTACTCAAGATGAAAATGATAGAGTTACAATCGAAGAACAATTAAAGGAAAACGAAGAAAACAATCATAATACAATAAAAGCTATAATTCAGCAGGTTAAATTTAACGAAAACTTTAACAATTCATTCACTCTAATAAAAAAAATTTTGAATCAGATAACAATAAAACTATAGGAGAGCTTAGTGACGGGAGTACTTTTTAGAACAGCAAATTCGGATTAATATGTTAAGAGAACAAATCGGTCGTATACAGGATAACATTGCTTCAGCTAGGCTAGGAACTGTCCTTCCCATTATATTATGTAACGAAGAAATAAAAAAATACAAATTTGATACACAGACACTGAGTAACATAAGATACAATTGTAAAATAGCAGTAAAAATTCCTACTGGAACTTTAAATAGTGATTAAAATTGATTGTGGCAATAGCAAATTCAAATAACAAACAAATTGATGAAGATTTGAAATCTATTGTAAGAACCAATAATAAAACACTCAAGTTTGCGAATGATGTAAATATATATGAATTGAAACTAAGCAAAAATTGTAAAGTAAAAATAAATTGTAAACTGGTGTATAGTCCAGACGAATAAAATTATTGAAATTGATAATAACTTTACAATATTAAAGAACATAAAAACAAACAATTCAATAGTACTTGTGACAAGAGAAATTTTATTTTATCGGGCAATTACATTATACATTTTTCAAATTGTTCAGTTAGATTAGGAAATAAACAATTTAGTAATAATATGTATACACTAAAAGAGGTATTTGTTGTATTTCATACGAAAACTGTTGCTATTACGAAAGATACTATTTTAAGTTTCGAAAAACTAAAATTCAGTTATGAAAAGAATAAAGAAGAAATATAGGAACTAAAATTTCACAGTGTTATTAAATATAGTATGGGTCTTCCTTCATTTGTATAAACCTTATTATATAGAATTAAAGCATCTAAAAGGATTCGAGAGAATCTTAACACTAGGTAGGGAGGAGTTAAGTCAGCACCGAACATTGCCCCATCAATCGGAAAAGCTAACGCTTATATTATCCAATGAACAAAACCCAAGTGCATTGATTGAGCATTGCATTGACATAAGTAAGGCAAAGTACGATAAACAAAAACAGGAAATGCTAAGGTAAGCATTTGTCGTCAACAGTGCAATGCTCGAACATTGAAACGGAGAATGGGAAATACCTATTGGGCAGATGTTCGGTGGACGGAACACTCTCACAATATATATTTTGTAAGATCTCAATTATCGAACAGAAATAATGATAAGCTCCGAAGAGTAAGAGCTAAGCCCGTCGTCTTTATTTCAAATTACGATTGATTCCAAAATCAATCAATATAAGTTGTGCTCGAGAAAATGGAAATGTGTTATGGCAGGAATGAAGTCCGAAAATCTTATCGAAAGGTAAAACAGCTATCCGAAAGATACAAGGTTCGGACTGTAGCCTGCCGGGATCAAAATGGACAACTCGTGGTAGGGTCGCAGTCTGTGCTGAGAACATGGAAGAATCATTTCTGTTAGGCAGAATGTTCTGCTTGATTTGGACGATGATATACAAGAATTCCGTACCCCCGACATAGACGAGGTGAAGATAGCAATATCCAAGCTGAAGTCGAATAAAGCTGCTGAAGCGGACGCATTGTCCGCAGAACTATTAAAAGCAGCCGGCATGCACCAGCTCATCTGTAAGATATGGTCGGAGGAAAGTATACCCGATGAGTGGAATCTCAGCGTCGTTTGCCCGGTCCACAAGAAAGGAGACCCTTTTGACTGTGCTCGACATTGCATGCAAGATCCTCCCTACCCTATTGTGTGAGCGTCTGAAACTGTTTGTCCATAACCTGATAGGTCCCTATTAGTGCGGTGTCAGACTAGGGGAGTCCACGATTGACCAGATCTTTAATACTGTTAAGGACCCAAGAAGTACCAATCGACACTTACACTCTATTCGTCGATTTTAAGGCCGCATATGACAATGTGCATAGAGACGAGCTATACAGTGCCTTGTCTAGTATTGGCATTCCCACCAAACTCGTCAGATTGTGTAGGACGTCAATGGAAAAATCTCGCTGCTTCGTCAAGGTCCGTAATGTCAAAAAAGATTTTAGACAAGGCGACTTTACTGGCATTGAAGCGGAAGCGGTTAAAATGGGTCGGGCGATAAAAGAGGGCAAAACAAAGTACATGCTGTCGTCAAGGAAGAACACACAACATCGACGACTCGGACAGAGCGTGACACTAGGCAGTTCGAAACAGTCAAGGACTTCATCTACCTCGGCTACGCGGTATGTAGGGACAATATTATCAGCTCCGAAATCAAACGCAGAACTACTCTTACCAATCGCTGTTCCTTTGGGCTCAAGAGAGTTATAAACCCCTCTCTCTTTCTTTTTGTGGCGCGAATACCTGGACGTTACTAAAAGCTGAGTGAGAAAAGATTTGCGTGCGTTTTTTGTTCCTGTTTGCTTTGATGGCGTCTGGAGGAGAATATATAATAACGAGCTCTATGGGCTGTACAGCGATATGCGGTGCATTTTAAAAGACGGTTGCATAATACGAAATGTTCTTAATACACCTAACGTCGAGGTTGCGATTACAACGGACAAAATAAAAGAAAAATAACAACTGAAGGCATTCATTAAATCACTCCAACTCAAACTGAAGGCCAACGAAATAGATCAAGGGCAGCAGCAGAAGCCACAGAATCATGACGAACAACATCAGCAGCAACAACAACAGCAACTTCTAATACTATTACTAATACTACATAAACAGAAGCAACAGCAACAACAGCAGTAGCAGTAACACCACACAAACCGAACACAAAAGATTGAAACAGGAATACCGCCGATCAATTAAGTGTATAAATTGCACCAGATGCACCTTGGTCCACAAACTTCATTTCTGAGCTCAAAATTCTCTTTCGAAAACTTCGTTTATGATCAGAGGATAACTACTTCGTTGTTGCAGGCGATTTAAATTCGAAGCATGAGGAATGGGGTAATTCTGTGCCAAATCCCAAAAGGAAATTTAGTCCTTGAGTGGTTGACGCAGCACTCTATTGAGTTCAAGCCAAACTTGCTTGCAACCGATAGATAGTCCTTTCCCTGATGTGGGTCTTATCTAGAGTTAGCTAGTTTATTTTTTTATGACTTTTATTTTAGTTTTAAATTCATAACATTAAATAATCTGAGTCTATTATGGTTTGATTTATGGCCGCCTACTAGATCGACAATACATTTTATAGAATATTTTTTTTAATTTTTATATTAAGCGAATACAAAATATGTACTTTATATATATATATTTATATATTTTAAAAGTCTCCTTTTATTATGCGTTTCCTATATCCTCGGACTTTATTTAACATTTGAGTAATTTTATCTGTTTGCATGATCGGAAGAATATCATTCGAATTTCTTTTAAGATTGGGCATACTGCAAGGAAGTGAAATACATCTTCTCTTCTCTCTTCATATTTCAAGGTATTGCAGGTAGCTCTGAACGGTGCGGAATGTAATGCAAATTCAATAGTTCTCCTCTGATCTTAAAAATTAGGCTAATTTTTTCTATTGCATTGCAGTTTAAAAAGTAAGTTTTTTCTGGAAGATGGTATATCAGCTTACTAGAATATGTTCTATACTGAGAAGACCGTGCATCCGTTACGAATTGATCATACATATTTTGACTCACTTTTTTCAATAGAAGATTGAGGTCTGCTCTAAGATGTTCAGAACTTTCATCGGGTGTTATCCTTAAGGCAACTCACTCATTGCTATAACTTTGACTATGTAAACGAAAGAGTTTCTGTTTCGGGCTATGGGTTACATAGTTGTTGTTGATGCAGCGATCCCACACCGATGAGATTACTCGTTTGGCTTCTAGATGTTTCTTAATATTTAAATACAAAAATTCCTAAGTATTTGTATTCGCGAACAACTTCCACCATGTCTCCTTGATATGTCCATCTTGCACCATAACTTTCGATTTGTTCAAGTATTTGCAGTAGACACTGAGCCTATTCTTCATAAGTTGAAATCTTAAGAGCTGGAATTGTTATGGTGCCGAACTCGATACGAGCACAACCCTTTACAACATCTGATATGTCGTTGCTTAAAATGATAAGCAGTTTTTTTTGTTTTTATTGCATTTTATTATAATAAAGGGACACTTAAATTCTAGACTAAAATGCTTAAAACTAGTTTACATAACATTGTACGATCATAATCTTACTGGCCCTTCGCAGGCTCTCTAAGATTAATTGAATTTTATGTGTTTTTCAACATCTGTATTTATCTATATACAGTGCCTCACAAAATTGAGCATACACTTATCATTACTTCATATTCGTGCTGTTTTAAGGCCGACCACTTTTTTTTTATTTTTTGGTATACAATCATATCTGAATACATATCTTAAACAAGAGTATATGCCAAATTCATAGACAGGCGACTTCCTACCGGTACTTTTTGAATGAAAAAGGAAACAACCCCTGAAATCGACACACAAAATTGAACATACAGATGTCATGTGTGCGTTATACACAAGTTTCGCAGAATCGATACATGCAAATTTGTTCAGGAATGAAGCAACAAATGTCCCTAATGATCATTTCTGCACACGTTTTTGAACTGAAAAGACCGATATAGTCTTCTTTGTGCGAAAATATGGAAAACATGCGAAAAAATACTACTTTGTTACCGAGAATGCTCATAATTAAGCTATTTTGCGAGGGAAAGTCGATGCGAAAAAAAAAGAAACTGTAGGGCTATCGCATGCAACGGTACAAAAAATAATAAACAACTATAGATATGAAGGGACACTAAAAAACAGACCTGGAAGGAGAAGAAAAGAATTGCTCTCAGAACAAAACGAGCGGTATATTGTTCGGACAATCAAGTCCAATCCAAAATCCAGCGTTCCAAAGTTGACGGCTGAGGTGTCATCCGTAGTTAATAAGCCTCTTTCAGTGGAAATCGTTCGAGTCTTGAGAAAGAATAATTTAAATGGTAGGATCGCCCGAAGAAAGCCGTACCTTTCCCTAGTTAATAAGAAGAAAAGATTGGAGTTTTATAGACAATATGTAAACCACCCGAAAAGATTTTGGGAAGGTGTTTTGTTTTCAGATGAAACAAAAATAAATTTATTAGGGTCTGATGGCAAACAAATTGTTTGGAGGGAACCAAATACAGCTCTCAAAGCTAAAAATATAAAGTTAACCATAAAACACGGGGAGGATCTGTGCTGTTGTTGGGTTGTGTGGCTTCAAAAGGGCTGTGGAAAGTTGGAATTGATAGAAAATACTGTGGACAAAATTGGGTATTAGGATATTTTAAAACGAAATTTACTAAGTTTCGCAGTAAAATTAGGTCTACCTTCGGTTTTCTACTTCCAACAAGATAATGATCCGAAGCACACCTCATATTTAGTACGTGAATGGTTGCTTTATAACGCTCCAAAGCCGCTAAAAACACCCCCACAATCGCCGGTTCTTAACCCGATTGAACATCTATGGCACGAAATAAAAGTGCGGGTTAAAAAAAAAAAAAAAACTGGTAAAATCCACGCTACGGCGGTTACAAGCTGTCATAGATGCTGAAGGAGGTGCCACGCGTTACTGAAATTTTATTTGTAACTGTTTTTGTTAGTGTGGCTTTCTTTTGTTTTTTCTTAGAAATAGCGAGTTTTTTTTTAATTTTCATATTTTTGTTTATGGTTTTTATCAACTGAAATATGTCAATACGAACTGCATTTAAGTTTTATTAATTCACTACTTTTTGTAAGGCGAAAAAGATAAAAATATGTTTAAACTGTGAGTGTTTGCTCAATTTTGTGAGGTACTGTATATAAAAATCAATGTCTGTTTGTCCTTTATAGACTCTCAACTGGTTAGAGAAGAGAACATTGATGTCTTTGGCAACTTTGTTCAGAATTCTGTCAAAAGGGTTTTGGTACCAACTTTTGTTTGGGGGGATAGCTCCCCATAGAGATGAAGTTGGGGCCTATGTTCAAAGTTCGGCTGATCCTTTCGAGTGATATATCAATTAAAAGGTCTTTGAAAATAAGATTGAGCTTTCTTTCGCATTTTTTCGGTGGAGAGTACCGTTAGAAAGATATGAAGCTTTTAAAAGTTTGACCCCCTCTAATTTCCACACAGTTGTGCCTACAAATCTGGAAAAAGCATGGAAAATCCGTCTCAATGAATACTTTCAACTAAAATTAGTTTAAGCATTTAGGCTTAGACACTTAGACTTAGACACCAATATGCAAATTTTGGAAAATTAAAACCGCAGTATTGAAGATCTGGGTCAACGCGCTAAGGGAACATAATTACCCAACCATCCTTTCGAATTATAAGTTGGAGATATAGCAGGTTAAATGCTTTTTGTTTCCCATATATTTTTCTCGCTGTAACCAGTGAATCGACACGAGCCTCAGTGGAGTCACGCACATTGTACAATTCAACCCCTAAATACACACACAACGCACACCAGAAGAAGTGATCGTGTGTTGTTTTAAGAAGTATATATGCTTACGCGTGCGTAGATGCATGTGTGCCCGTGCATAGATTTACCGCTGGTCCAAAACTGAATTTGGATACATATGTATACGGTATTTAAATTTTTTTAACAAACATTTCCCGTTATTCCGCGTTTAACGCTGGCTGACGAACTGTATGCATGTTTAAAATTATCCGTTTTATGGCGACATGTGCATAAACTATACTTATAAACCCAAATTGCAACTTGATAGATCCGCTAAACGTTTTGCAAAACAGTAATTGGATGATGGAAATGGTAAATTGACTGTCGATAAGGTCACACAATGTTGAGAGCGACGAGGTCCAGTTTGTAGGGGTTAAGCCCTTCACCACTGCGGCAGCGAAAATGAAGAAGAAGGCACTTCCTTTCTTCTTAGTGCAGGTTTCCCACAATACCAAAATTGACAGCCTTCGAAAAATCCGTTTCGTAGGCGGTCTGAGTATAAAGTGGGAGAAATTAAACAAATCTGACCACGTACTTCAATGTGCGAAGTGCAGAAGGCTGGGTCACGTCGCGGAGAACTGCAATATGGAGTTCCGATGCGCACGTTGCACATTCTGCCACAACAAAGGAGAATGCCCTCTAGGTACGGATAAAGTCGAGGATAAGGCGCTCCTCAAATGCGTACTCTGCGGAGGTAATGGACACCCCGCAACCTATTTGGGGTGTCCACGAATCAAAGAACTCCGTCAGAGAGTAAAAGAAATAAGGAACGTAAAAAAGGTAGCAGCCAGGCCAGTGGCCAGTGCTGTAGCTACTACCGTAACGCCGGCCATCTCCTACGCCCAAATGGTGTCAGGCAGGGATCCGGCACAACGGACAGTGCCAAAGGTTGCCCCGGCTCCAATGGTCAGGCATTCCGAGGCAGAACCCTCAATAAGGGATGTAATGTCTTCCATCCAATCTATGCAAGCGCAGATGATTGCCTTGCAGAAACAGATGGTCGAACTACAGACCAGTTTCCTTACGCAGACGGCTAGAGTAGATTTCCTCTTCTCTCAGCTGCCTGCAAGCAAGCGCGCTCAGATATAATGGGCTCACGCGAGGTAAGAACCCTTAAGATCCTCGCAGTGAATGTAAATTCTCTGATAAGGATCGAACGAAAACTATCGCTCGCTAACTTATTGCAAACCCACAACCCTGATGTGCTGATGGCTAGCGAAACTAAGCTTAACCAGAAGCGCAATCTCAGGTACAAAAATTACCATATAATCAGAAGAGACCGACCACAATCCACAAGAGGTGGTGGGGTCGCCCTTTTGATTAAACGTAACATTTATCATAAGGTCATATATAGCAACGATGTACGTAGATTTAGTGTGCTAGAAGCAGCGATTGCACGCATCTCTCTCCATGGTGGAAAGAAGTTATTTGTGATCGCTGCCTACGCATCAGAACCTCGAAACCCTAACTTTCTCTCTGAGCTCGAGGCTCTTTTCACCAGCCTCTGCTTAAACTCAGAAGAAAACTTCTTTATAGTAGCCGGGGATTTGAACGCCAAGCACGGTGAATGGGGTAACGCTGTTCCAAATGAGCGAGGAAATGCTCTCTTCGAGTGGATGGAACAAAACAATATTGAGTTCAGGTTAGATCTGCTGACAACCGATAGACCATCATTTCCCAGAAGCGGGTCCTATCTGGATGTGATGCTAATCGACAGACGACTAACAATACTTAACGTGGAACGACATACGAGGAACTGTTTAACTACGGTCGAGTATGACAGTGATCACTGTGGTCTCGCCGCGGTAATACAGCTCCCGAATAAGCTGGAGGAACTGGAGGAATATGTCCAAACGCATCCTTATAATTACAATAAGGCGCGCTGGTCACGTTTCTCTAGAACCTTAGCCAGAGAAATAAGTTCGAGTGTGATCAATCCTCCTACGAACAGAAACCTTACGAACGAAGAGGTTGATGGGTACCTCACACAAATGGACGAAGTCATTAAACGAACAATGGACAAAACTATCCCGAAGGTAGCACAAACTGATGATGGCGACATTTATCGGAATGCTACGATCGATGCACTTCACGTGCAAAAAAGTAGACTCCTGTCAAGACTCAAACTCTTGTACAGGAGATTTACAGATCCACTGAGTGCAGAGATTCGCTGTCTGAAGTCACAGATCAAAGTACTCCAACAGTTAATCAAACATAATTACAGACTAGCTGTAAGCTTGCATTGGGGCAATAAGATTCGGGCTGTTAGATCTAACAACCCGAGCATGTTCCCGCAAGTAAATAAATTATTTCGGAGGAAAGATCATAACGACATTCAGAGCGTTCGACTGGACAGAACAAGAGACAACGCAAACTTACTGACCTCAGTTGGCATCGATCCTGATAGGGCAGTGCTTGACAATGACTACTTCGTAGTTGAGGATCCTCAGGAGAAGGTGAAAGCAATTGGTGCTGTTTTCCAGAGAGTGTATACGGTCAACGAGTCTCGTAGCCCGAATCACGACTTGGAAAGCAGAGCCTTGCTAAATCATGTCTGTCTTCGTAATGAAATAAGTCAATGGCGATCCGAGAACCCTGGTTTTATCAGGTTCAGTGACGAGTATCCGGCAAATAATGTCGTCGCCGATGATGGAAACAACTCCATCCGTATTTCGAAAGATAAGCTCCAAGGTATCCTCAACTCACTGAAGAAGAAAAAGTCAGTGGGAATAGATGGGATACCAAATATTGTTCTGCGCCATCTACCCTCTGAGGCGGTGGACGTATACACAACTCTGTTTAACAATGCGCTAAGTAATGCATATTACCCGGTGCATTGGAAAACAGCTGTGGTACAGCCAATTCCGAAACGGGGCAAGGATACCTCCATCCCAACGAATCTCCGTTCTATAAGTCTTCTTCCGTGCATAAGCAAGGTATTCGAGAAGATAGTCTTTAGAGCTCTGAAAGAATGGGTTGAGGAAAAACAATTAATACCGGAAAATCAATTTGGCTTCAGGGCGGGGCACGACACCATTCATGCCGCGTCCAAATTGGTTTCCGACATTCAGTGGAATAGAAATATAACACAGTGCACAGGGGCCTGCTTGATCGACATGGAAAAAGCTTTCGACACCGTATGGTTAGAAGGACTCTTCCTAAAGTTGGTCAGGCTTGGCATTCATAAAACATTGCTATATATGATCTACGATATGGTAACAGGTAGGAAGTTCGTTGTGAAAAATGGCAACGAAATTTCCACCACTGTGTTCCACATAAAAAATGGGTTGCAACAAGGAGCGGTGGGTTCGCCGATCTTGTTCACTATATTCACCAGGGATCTTATAAGTTCTATGCCTAACATAATAGCGTTTGCCGATGATCTAATCGCGTACAGATCAGGTCCGAAGGTAGAAGAAATAAACGGTTTGTTACAGAGTGACTTTGATACGATTCAACGATTTTGCGACGACTGGAAGTTGAAAATCAACTACCAGAAGTGTGAAACTATCCTTTTCAGAACCCCGTTGTCCAGAGCCTCAAGGGACACGAAAATGAACTGGCGCAAGTTCGGCATAGTTGATCCACTGGGACGGCCGTTGACTGTGAAAAATGTAGTGAGATATCTAGGCATCTGGTTGGACCAGTATCTATATGGTGATCCATGTAGACACTGCTCTGACCAGGGCTAAGAATGCCTTCGCTATGGCAAGAGGACTGTTTTACAGCAGTCAACTTGACACCAGGGTGAAGGTAATCTGCTACATGGCCCTCATCCGGCCAATCATGGTATATGGTTGTCCTGTGTGGTTCAACGTGAGTCCTTCCCAGATGGAAAAGATGAGGGTGTTCGAGAGGCGGTGCCTTCGAGCCTGTCTTCACTTATATCGAACACCAGAATCTCAGTACAAGAAATTCTACCCCAACGAGGTTCTGTACAACGAGGCAAACCTTATAAGGATAGATAATTTTATTATTAAGTTGATTCGGAGTCACACTGCTCGTGCCATGGCTTCAACCAACAGTCTGATCTTTGGGGCTTACTACCCAAATGAAATGTACCATGAAAGAGTACGTCTTAACGGCTTCATTCCACCTGAAGCTTTCCTTTATTTGGATTCGAAAGGCCTGATACAAGATAGGGAAGGCTGCCCTATCATCTTCCACGTCGCACGCCGAACAGTAGAAAGGCAACTCCAATACGAGCCGGACGTCGCTCGCAGCCATGAGGATCTCCTACGGTTCAGTAGAGCGATTTCTACCCGAGACAGAGCAGTTTCTGATAAGGAACGGCATTTCTACTGGTGGTTACACCATAATCAGCTTTCGATGCCGCTAACTCTTTAAAGCAAAAGACAGGACAGCTGATTCACAAGGGCCAGCTCACATATGTAGGTTAAGGTAGTTTTAAGATATTACAAACAAAAAAAAAAAAAAAAAAAAAAAAAAAAATGTATATAAAAACAAAAACCAAAAAAAGGTGCACCAGGGGGTATCAGATATATATGTAAGGCATATAAATGACACATACCTCCGGGTGCACGCGTCCGTATAACGTTACGGGCACAGTTAAGAATATTGTAAATAGTTAAGTACATATAAGTTTAGACGTAAGTTAGAGTCAGAAAGTTTTATAATAGGTCTTAGTTTTAGGTTTTACGTTTTAGTCTTAGTATTAAGTAAACTTAATGTCCAAGTTTTTAAAGTTTTCTTGGGACAAATTAAAGCTCGAATGTAGACAATTAAAAGAAATACAAATTAAAAACTGAAATAGGCCGAAAGGCAGAAGTAAAAAAAAATAATCCTTTGTTAGCTTAGAGTACTTATGAAAAGTCAGTAAGTTAGAATTAAGATCAAAGATTAGAAAAGTAAGCTAGTTTAAGTACTTTTGTCTAGCATTTAAGAAAACTATGATGAAATAATAAAAAAAAATGCATTAAAAAAAAAAAAAAAGGTCACACAATGTATCTTATAGCCACCAGACTTCTGTATATTCTTATCAAATGCAGACGATCCAATACATAATACGTGGTTCAGTGAAAGTGCTATATTAGCACCCAAAAACAACGATGTCAACTATATTTAATTCACCATTCAAGGTGAAATACCCGGAAAAACGAAAACATATAAATCCATTGATACTGTGATGAACCAAGACGAAGTTGTCAACTATCCAACTGAGCCCTTGGCATGCCCCCGCACGTTTTAACATTGAAAATTGACGTGCCTATCATTTTGCTTCGAAACATTAATCCACCACGACTTTGCAACGGCACTAGGCTTTCAGTAAAAAAAATGATGGCGAATATCGAAGCAACTATATTGAATGAAAAATTCAAAGGAGAAGATGTCCTACTGCCTCGCATTCCAATGATCCCAACTGATTTAGCATTCCAATTTGAACGTTTGCAGCTTCCAGTGCGACTCGCCTATGCCATTACCATCAACAAGGCACAAGGATAATCCTTACAAGTGTGTGGCCTGAATTTAGAAAATCCGTGCTTCTCTCATGGACAACTGTAAATGGCCTCTTCAGGCGTCGGAAAGCCTTCTAATCTATTCGTTTATGCCCCAGATAGAAAAACAAAATAATATTGTATATCCAACAGCACTTCAACAAGCAAAATAAAAAATAAAAATCTTTTTAGTATATGTATAAACATTAACTTTTTTTAAATTTGATTTATTTTATGCGTAGCAAAGCGCGCCGGGAATGGCTAGTTTACTATAAAAACATTAATTCATACTAACACCTATTATATATTAAGAAAAGGAGGAAGAAAAAGAAACTGAAACGCTTAACCATTTTATAAAAAAAAAATAAAATAAAATAAACTAACAGATAAACAGTAACTCAGTCTAAATACACCCTTACTTCACATTGTAAACTCTTCAGATATGGACTCCCCATCCTATATATACACTACATTGTCCGCATATGATACATTGCTCTGAACATGTTAATTATTTCCGTTGGCAAGCCGATATTGTACAGTTTGTAAATCAAAACATCGCGTAATGACGAAAGCTGCTCGAAAGTCTACAAAGAAAATATCCAGTTTTTTATGTTTCTGTTTATATATCGTAGGGTAAATATTTGATTGATTGTTTAGTAAATCTTTCTAAATCCTGTCTGAAATTCATGCAATGTTTTTTAGTTAAAAAAAAAAAATGTATTTTGTACAAAACATCAATATGTAACATCTGTTTTTTAAAGAGAATCAATTCTAACACAAAAAAAAAATTGTATTTTGTACAAAACATCAATGTGTAACATCTGTTTTTAAAGAGAATCAATTCTAACACATAAAAGAGGTTAGTGCGGATCTTAGAACGAAATCACTTTTTGTGATATTAGCGTGATTTTCATTTTCAATTCATAGTATCACTACGAATTGGTTTTCTTTTTCAAATAATTTCGGTATTTCATAATATTCTTGCAAAAACATTGTTTTACAAGCATGGGGGTAAGCATTCATTGCGAAATATTTTTTTAAGTCTCATGTTGTGTTTCTGAACATCTTCGGCCAAATCGCCTAATCTGCCGCCATGTTTGAAAAACTAGATCATTACGGAGCCGAATCCACGGATTTGCCGCCATTACTGTGGTGGATCCGTCGATTTGCCGCCATTATCCACCGATTTTGTCTAAGATCCAGGGATTTTGTAGAAGTGTTGGCGATTCTCAAGGGATTTCTCACCCAAATACAAAATCCCTGGAGTGGACCGGCATATGGCCAGGGGCAAAAACTGGTCTAAGATGAGCATCTCCTTGATTCCTTTATCTCTGGTTTTAACCAAGCAGTAACTCTTTCATATATATGGGCGGCAAACAGTTTGGCAGAGGTGCTTTGAAAAGATATTCCTATGTAGTTTGTAGGATCACCATAGTTAACATTTTTGTGCAGTAGATAAATAATTGCCGTTTTAAGACTTTTAGGTCTCTTTGCCGATTCAAAGATTCTCTTGAATTCCTCCACAAGCGAAGGCTTAAATTCAAATGTGCAGTTTTTAGAGACCTCGTATGGTATTCTGTCATTTCTTGTTTTTGCTTCGTTAGTGACTTTCTGGATTTGTTGTAATGAAAAAGGACTGTAAGAATTCATCGATAATCAGTGGAGCTGCATATTGTAGTGGCGGTGAATGAAAGTGAGATGAACCGATGCTGTACGTTTGTTAATTTATATATCTAACAGCTTTCCAATATTCAGCTGTAGATGTGGAGTTGTTTAGAACAGGAATGCTGTTTCGCTCCAAATTTATCATTTTTCAAGACAAACGCGCTTAAAATTCTGCTGGTATTATATTTTGAAATAGTTATTTATAGCTCCCAGATATTTTCTTTTTTCTTGTAGGCGATCTCGAAACTGCGTTTTTAATCGCACTTGTAAGGGCATCGACATTCGGTAGAATATCAATTATGTGTGTTCGTTCGAGTTCGAAATTTAGTTTATTGTGATATATAGTTCGTATTCCGTCATTCCACACAAATTGTGGTAAAAATTTAAATTGTATTTTACTACCTTCGATCGCAGTTCTAGTTATCAAGAAGGTAACTTCGAGTGGCATATGGTCCAAGAAAGTCTACATTTCTATCCGAGTCGCTGAGGAGATAGTTCCAATTTCCAGATATGAAACAGTAATCAATGATTGGACATGCTTTTCCACGGATAAATGTGTACTCTCCAAAATAATCGCCTTCAAAACTTCCATTTAGAATACTGCAGTCGTACGCGTGCGCAAGATCAAGTATTTTTTTTACTTTTCTGGTCACAGATTTCATCTTCGGAAGCTCGTTTTATGTGTATTGTAAGTGCTTTGTAAACACTTTTGTTATTATTTTGGGAAAGTCCTAATCGGCTATTAAAGTCACCAATGAACATCTTTTCTAGATGTAATGCTTATTGACAGACGACTTACGTTACAGAACTTAAACAGACAGGGTAGGAACTGCTTAAGAACGGTAGATTACGACGGTGATCACTGTGGGCTCGCTGCAGTTAATAAGTTCCTGAACGAAATGGAACTGGAGGAATTCAATTTACAATTATGGTAGGGCTCGTTGGCCACTTTTTTTCAGAGTTCTATCCAGAGCACTGTGTTCGAATGACTTAACGCCACCCTAAAACAGAAACCTAAAGAACGCGGAGGTTGACTGGTAGCTTATACAAATTGACTCTACGATAAAATGTACTATAAACAAAACGATTTACAAAATATCCTCAAGGGCAGATAGAGACATCTATCGAAAAGATACTATCAGCGCACTGCACGTGCAAAAAAGCAGAGTGTTGTCGAGAGTAAATGTAAGAGCTTGCTTCGGGTGAATTACAGAATCGTCATCAATTCATATTAGGAAAACAGGATTCGGGCTATTCATTCGACCAGTGCGGGTATGTTCTCCCAAAACAACTAAATCTTTCATAGAAGGGAGAGGGCGTGCTGGACAATGAGTTCTTCATTGCTGAGGATGCTCAAAAGAAAGTAGAATACGAGCAGTTTTCCAGGAAATGTTTACGGTCAACAAATCTCGTAGGCCAAATCAGCCTTGCCTAACCATTTCTACCTTTGAAAATAAATACAGCAATGACGTTCTGAGAATCGTGGTTTCAACAGATTTAATAATGAAAACAAGGCAGTTAATGCCGTCCCCCAGAATTACAATTTTAATTTATTCAGTAGCCAATTCAATACAATTCATGAAGGTAATTACATAACAAGTTAGAGATTTAGGAGAGTTTCCTTTACAACTGTAATTCAATGTATTTATAAAATAAAGTCTCTATTGCTGGATTAATTTTTTTTAAGGGAAAAGCTACCAACAAAAACCCTTACTTAAATCTTAGACCTACTATTGCACATTAACCCTCTTGCACACTTAATTGAGCAATTAGTCTATGTTCCGAAAAAGAACAATTATTGTAGGATGTTATTTTAATTTTATTTAACATAGTTATTATAAGGTTGACGCAGGTTATATCATGAAGACGAGCGGTAGGAAAATCTCTAGGCAATCCAATCATCATTTTAAGTAATTTATTTTGACATCTTTGCAGTTGCAATATATGCGTTTTTGCACAATCAAACCAAACAGGGCAACCATATAAGAGTATGGGTTGAAAAATAGTTTTGGACAAAATGATTTTGTTAATATTGCTAATCCTAGATTTCTTATTTATAAACGGATAAATGATTCTAGTTACGTTATTTACTTTATCTATACGATTGGCAATATGCTTTTGGAAGGTTAGTTTTTTATCTAGGACTACTCCTAGGTATTTGCACGAGTCCGCCCATTCTATTTCGATTGAATTTAGATTAAGCCCTCTGTTAGGTATAAAACACATCCGAGAACTTTACACCAGATGCGAATACGGCGGTATCGTCAGCAAACATTGCAAGTTCAGAATTTCCAGCTTGTATTTGTATGTCGGATACAAATAGGTTGAATAAAATAGGTGCAAGATTTGATCCTTGAGGAACACCAAAAACAGCACTTTGCATGGGTGAATAGGTATTACCCAAGCACACCATAAACTTTCTATCTTATAAAAAACTTTGTATTATTCTTATTAATGGAATTGGAAAATCATGCTGATAAAGTTTATGAACAAGCGCATCATGCCACACCGTATCGAAGGCTTTTTCTAAATCCAGCGATACCAAGCCAGTTGATTCCTTTGTCACAAATTTGTTTTTGATATGTCGCTTAATTCTTACAATCTGATGGCAATGATGGAATTATCTCTGCGGAAACCGAATTGGATTTCAGGAAGGATATTATTTTCTTCAATATGTTGTTCGATTCTTACTTTGATTATTCTTTCAAATATTTTACTCAAACTGTTTAGTAAGCTAATAGGCCTGTAGCTAGTAGCATCTTCCTTGGGTTTACCTGGTTTGACTATTGGAATAACCTTAGCAATTTTCCAATCGGAGGGAAAATAACACAGTTTTAGGCATGAACTGAAAATTAGTTGCAACAACTTTACGCCTTTTTTAGGTAATGCCTTCAAAAGCGTATTATTTATTTTATCAATTCCTGGCGATTTTCGTTTTTTTAACTTTTAAGTATATTATTTATTTCATTTAGGTTAGGAAAATTGGTTTCGTTAATGACAAAAGGAATATCAGAAATTGTGGATAGAGAGGAGAGCACCTGATTTTCGGTAGCAATATCGCTGAGGTGAGCTCCTGATAAATAATATCCCTTAAATGTAGATGCCAAGATATTTGCCTTTTCCTTCTGAGAGATATGAATATTGTTGTTCACTTTAAGTGGAGGCACAATATTGCCTCTGTTTTTAATAACTTTGGTTATTTTCCAAAAGGGACGACTTGCCTTGTCAAACGGTTCCAACGTTCATTCCTGAAAGCTAAAATTGTTTCTTTGATAGTTGAGTTAAGCATTTTGGTATTCTCATAGAAGCAATCCATTCGATAGCGTATCCACTTCCTTCTCTCTGCATTTCTGCGACGAATAAGATCCTGGATTTCAGTAGGAATACGTAGCTTATTGAGGGTTGTAGCTGAACGTTTAGGAATAGCAAAATCCGCGGCATTGTGTATGACATCAACAAAATCTCTTAACAAATTATCAACCTGACCTGTTGTGTTTAATTCAGCAATTGTAATCGTGTTGATAATATTAACATTTCTGTTAATGAATGCTTTGAATCCATTCCAATCAGCTCTGTGGTAGAATAACTTTTCTTCGCGAGTAATCTTTGAACTCAAACTCGTGACCATAGAGACAGGTAGGTGATCGGATGCTAGACTGTTTATTGTTCTAGGACATGAGCAGTGTTCAGGGATATTTGTGTTGAAAAAATCCAGAGTAGAAGGATTACCAGAAACAGAATACGGAATATATGTAGGTTCAGGAGGATACAATATATTGCAGTTTGTAGCTGTGGTGGAAATATCGTGAAGAATATTGCCCCAACAATTTGCTCTGAGGCAACCCCAGGATCGGTGACGACAATTAAAATCATTAAAATCACCACCGAGGATGAGCTTGTTATTGCACCTTAGTAACCTAGTGAGATCATTTCTAAACTGAGCCTTTTTCTCCACGTTACCGTTTCCTCCAGGGAAATAGGCGGAAATTATACTCAGTTTTGAATTATCTAGAAGCGTAATTTCAATGCCAATGGTTTCTACCACACGTAGATGAAATACTTTCAGAAGGGAGTGTGGTAGCCCTTTTCGGACAACGATGGCTACTCCTCCTCCTCTATTAACAAGTCGATCTAATCTGTGACATACAAAGTTAGGGTGACTAAAATGCTTTGATTAATTCAACAGTGTCTCGGTAATTAACGCTACATCAACCTTTTTATTTATTAAAAAATCAAAAAATTCAGTTTGTTTGTGTTGAATGCCTCTTGCATTCCAAGTTACTAATTTAAGGGAGTTAATTAACATAGTTAAATAACATACTTGACAGCAAGCGTGGTTATTATATGAAATTGCTCATTTCTAGAGCGACAAGAACTTTATTTAGAGATAACTTCAGATATAATAGAGTTTATCTCTTCAATTGAGAACAATTGGTTGCTTTCGCGAGGCAAGTTTGTTGGAATCGAACTGGGCTTGGTTGCATGCTCAGCTTGATGTTGAGTAAACATCTGAGATGTTGGACCTGAGTTTGATGTGTGGGCCCTTGATATGTTGTGAGTGACTGAGTTGAAGTTTGATGTAGCCCCATGGGTCCGTGCCGTTGTTGAGTTATTAAGTGGTGGGAACTCGGAAAGGGAAAGGTGGTTGAAATGAGTTGTATTAGGTTCTGCCAATACATGTGGTTTATTTTTGATTTTTTTATTGCGTGAAGCGATGTTGTTGCGTATGTCGAGAAAGTGCTTTCGACTGATGGATCGGACGATTTTTGAGGGCCGCTGCAATTGGCGCATTTTATGGTCTGAGGAGAGTCGCAGTCCTGGGTCAGATGCTTTCCTGCACAATTAGAACAGAAGCTCTGCACGTGACAGTGCATGGCGCCATGTCCATACAACTGGCAGTTATTACACTGAGTAATTTTTGATGGATTATGTTTTTTGAAATCCCATCTCACTATAGTGTTGTAGAGACTGGAGTGATTGCTGCGAAGTTCGTTCGATTTTATTGTACCTCGTTCAATATAAATAACGTAAATGTATTGGGTGCGGTTATTAAATTTTGATTTGATTGTGATTGGTTTGACGTCGATGCATTTGATTCTGAGCTCGATGAGATAATTCTTCAGTTCAGCTGCGTTGTGGGAGTCAAGTCCAGCGAGCGTGACTTTAAAGGGTCTATTTTCTTTAGTACCGTGAGTATAGAATTGTAAATTAAGTTTTTTAAATTCATTTAAAACTATTTCACGGGAATCGTTTGATTGAAAAATTATTATTATAAGAAATAGTCAACACTAATTTTTTTGAGAATTGAATGCAAAGTTTCACTTTTAGCTTTGAGAACGATTATAAGGGGAACAATTTCTATTTTCTTAACTATAGTCTCGGGTTCACTAACACAAGTATCGGAGTTGTCATTCAAAGTCTGAAGCGACTTGAAGTAGTTAGTATAGTTCGGGCCGGCACGCATTTTAGTTCTTGAACTATCAGGGAAGGGAAGATTCTCTTCTCCTAATTCTTTCCGCTGTCGTTTACGAGATATTTTGAGACACTTTTCAAGACACGTGTGTTCACTACCACTGCCAACAACCGTCCCCCAGAATGGCTCTAATGCCATACTCATTTCGAAAGTAGATCTCAAAAGAAGAAAAGAGAACGAACCCCAGAATCTGAGTGCAAGAAGTTTTAAGCTAATGATATTTTGTACAACGCAGCAAATGTGAATAGACTGATCGTTGTGCTTTATGGTCAACTAACATATAGCATAGGTGAAGATAGGTTAGCACTTTAAAAAGAAAAATAATAATAAAAAAAAAATTAAGTTGTAATTTAGTTTGAATAGTTTAGGATACTTTTCAATTAGGTGAACTTAGTATTAAGTTAGTTTTATAAAAACTAAATAAGATTGCTAAGTTTTTTGTAAGCCTTTTCTTAGTAAAAAGTTTGCATGGAAATTATTTTAGTCGTCAAAATTAAATCGAAAAAATACACGAATATATGCTGAAGCAATTACCAGGTATACGTGTATGAAGTGAGCGTCAAGATACAAATGTCTCGATAGGGAACATTTGTTGTGAACTACCCCCTATTTTTTTTGTTTGTTTGCTATGACATCTGTTTAGTATATAATAGTATATTTAGTATACATCAAGCCATTGAACAGGCAACATCATATTTTTTTCATCGTGTCAAAAATGTCGAATTTTGTACCAGAAAGCATTAATTTTTTGTTTTCATTTGATGAAAAGTGCTGCAGAGTCGCATCGAATGCTTGTCGAGGCATATGGTGATCATGCTCTATCAGAAGCAACATGCAAAAGATGGTTTCAACGGTTCAGAAATAATAATTTTGATGTGAGAAATGAAGAACGTGGAAGACCACCAAAAAAGTTTGAAGACGACGAATTGCCAACGATATTGGATAAAGATAACACTTTGAGTCAAAAGCAAATGACAGCAATGTTAAATGTTGCATAACAAACAATTTCTGACCGTTTAAAAGCTATGGGAAAGATTCAAAAGTGTGGAAAATGGGTACCACATAAATTATATGAAAGACAGATGGAAAACCGAAAAAACACTTGTTAAATTTTGCTTCAAAGACACGAAAGAAAATCGGTTTTGCATCTGATTGTTACTGGCGATGAAAAATGGATTTATTATAAGAATCCTAAACGGAAAAAATCATGGGTTAATCTGGGACAACCATAAACAACTGCAAAACCAGATCGATTGGGCAAGAAGACAATGCTGTGTGTTTAGTGGGACCAGAAAGGTCTGCTGTACCACGAGCTCCTAAAACCTGGTGAAACCGTTAATTCTGATCGCTATCGCCAACAAATAATCAATTTGAACCATGCATTGATCGAGAAACGACCAGAATGGGCCACAAGACACCGCAAGGTAATTTTGCTTCATGACAATGCACCTGCACACAAAGCAAAATCTGTTCGGGATACAATCAAAACACTTGGCTGGAAGCTGATACCCCACCCGCCGTACTCACCAGACTTGGCTTCTTCCGACTACCATTTGTTTTCATCGATGGGACACGCATTGGCTGAGCAGCACTTTGATTCCTACGAGGAGGTCGAAAATTGAGTGTCTGATTGGTTTGCTTTAAAAGACGAACAATTTTATTGGCGTGGTATTCACAAGTTACCAGAAAGGTGGTCAAAATGTGTAGAAAACAATGGCCAATACTTTGAATAAAATGTTTTTACTTTCCCATTAATAATTAGTGTTTTATTTTCATAAAATACCGTAATTTTTCGTACCGGTATACCTGGTACAGCTACTTCAATCGTTGAGGATATAATTTAGGCTATATTTTCCGTCATATCTACTATGTTCATATTATATATATATATATATATATATATATAAATAAATAACTCTTAAACTATCAAAACAATATTCTGGTCTTGCTTACATTCCATGAGAAGTTATGTTGCGTGGTGGTGTTGAGGAGTTGAAATGAACAGTTGGCTTGAGACACTAATTCTTGATTGTCTTCTTTTAATTCCAGGTCGTTTGGGGTTCGCGTTCTTTTACTAAAATTGTTATTACAAATGCTCTATTATTTTCGTATGAAAACTTTTGGAGCTAGTAAAATACTTGAACTAGTTTGGCGCCAGTTAAAATACTGCGTTTTTATGTGAGAGTCAAATCAAGGCTGATTCATTTTTATTCTTATTTTACTCTCTTCCATTACCTACCCTAACAATTATCGGTGCTGGGACCTGTGCGGGAATTGCTGAATTGAGGATACGCGTTTGGGGTGATCACGCTAAGGTTAGGAAACGCTGATTCGGGAAAGTGTAGCGTGTGAGGAAAGTACAATGTTTATTGCGGTGAATGTGCTGGGAACGTGTGATGGAAGTGTGGGGTGAAGGGATTGAGTGTGTTGTGTGCTGACCTCGGTTACCTTATAGGTATAAGTATTGAATCTTAAAAAATATAAGAAGCCGAAAGGCATAAAACAAAAGAGCTAGATTCGAAGGTCGTGAAGAGTCGGTAAGCTAAATTTAAGATCAGTAGATTATATTGGTAAGCTAATTTGAAGTATTTTTGCCTAGGTACACTAGGCAAGAATATTGAACTAAGAGAAATAAAAATGCCCGGGTTCGAATCTCGAAAACGAAAACAGATTCTTTATTTCTACAATAAGAAAAGCAAAACACACTAAGTGTGAGAAAACAAAACATGGAAAGTGAGCTGCAGAAGCCATTTACTTCGAAGGCAGCACAAAAGCTTAAAAAAATACAACAGCAACGGAAAGCAAAGAAAAACAAAGATCAAAAGAAACAAAACTATAAGCACCTGACTAAGCAGAAGCAGCAGCAATAACAACTTCAGGGAATGCCAAAAAGAGGGCACTTCGATTTTTTTAGTACATGGCACCAAAATTGACACACTACGAAAAATACGATTAGTAGGCGGTCTGACTGTGAAGTGGGAAAAACTAAACAATTTTGACAACATACTTCGCTTTGTTCTGTACAACGAGGCAAACCTTAAAGGGCTAGATAATTTTATTATAAAACTAATTCGGAGTCACACTGCTCGAGCTATGGCTTCAACCAACAGTCTGACTTCCCTGTCATCTCCAATAGGAGATCGACGTCGCTGGCAGCCAGGAGGATGTTCTTCGGTAGAGTAGAGTTATTTCTGACCGAGATAGAACCATAACATATAGAGAACGGCATTTCTATTGGTGGAAACCGAATCAGCTTTAGATGCCGCTAACATCTTAAAGGAAAAAGTGGGATAGTTGCGTCAGTAGGGCCGACTAATGTAGCTTAAGATGGTCTTAGGACATTTTATAAAAAAAAGAGCAATAAAAAAAAAATATATATAAAAAAATAAACAAATAATGATTAAAAAAAATAAATAGCTTAAATAAAATAAAAAATATACTAAAAGCAGAAGAAACAGCACATTACATTACATTACGGCGGATTAATATATGATATAAGTAGTGTTGTGATTGCTATCCGCGGCGCCCCCTGGATAGCCATCACAACACCCGTTGTATGGTGAACCAATATATGCAGCGAGCCCCTCAGCCCGAGTATTTAAATAATGGGACTGGCCTACCAGTCTGTGGGTTGTGCGTGCGGGTAACTTCCTCACCACGTAAAAAACCGTTAGTTCAGAGAACCGGACGGATCAACTGTTGACGACCCCAGCAAACGTTTTAAGGACAATGATTTTCGGTTTTGCACGTGGAATGTGAGGTCCCTTAACAGGCCACGTGCAGCCGAACAACTTGAGGAGGCCCTTGACAGCTACAAAGCTGACATAACCGCCATCCAGGAAGTGCGATGGAATCTGCCTGGCATAAAAGCGATGAAGAACTGCGATATCTACTACAGCAATTGCTATAGAGAGAGAAGGCAGCGCTTATTCGGATGCGGATTTGTTGTTCGAGGCAGACTTAGGCAAAAAGTCTTGAGCTGCGACCCCGTTAGCGAACGCCTCATGACATTCCGCATCAAGGCTAAATTCGGGAACATCAGCCTAATATGCGCTCACACCCCGACAGAGGAGAAGGATGACAACATCAGGGAAGACTTCTATGATCTCCTAGAAAGAACATACGATCGATACCCCAGCTACGACACCAAGACCGGTTTGGGTATTTCAACGCTCAGCTGGGAAAGGAGAACATCTATGCTGGAGTCATCGGTAAACACAGTCTTCACGACAACACATCCGGAAACGGTCTAGGGCTGTTGGACTTCGCCTAGGAGCGGAACCTCTCTGTGGCTTGCACGCGGTTCCCACACCCCGACATTCACAAAGGGACCTGGCGATCTACTGATCAATCAACCGTCAACCAGATTGATCACGTTGCGATCGACGTCAGACACTCCTCCAGTATTCTCGATGTCCGAACCTTCCGAGGTGCAAACATTGAATCGGATCATCACCTTGTTGTAGCGAAGGTAAGAACCCGGATATCGAGAGAGCAACGGAGTCGAGAAAGGCCAAAACGGTTTGACGTCGAAAAGCTGCAATCGCAGCCGATTGCTGGGAACTTTGCCGACCGAGTCTCCCTAAAACTCGCTCAGAGTTCGACGCTTCCTGCACTAAGCATAGAAGAAGAATGGAAATGTTGTCAAGAAGCCATCAAAGAAGCTGCCACTGATGTGCTGGGTCTCACGTCACCACCCAGAAGGAACCCATGGTTTGAAGACGAGTGCAGGCAAGCGTACGCAGCTAAACAAAACGCCTATACGTCGACGCTGTATCGAACAACGAGGGCTGTTCTTGAGTTCTACGAACAGAGAAGAAGGGAAGAGCACCGGCTTCTCAGAAGGAAAAAGAAGGAACATGAGAAGCGCGCTGTCGAGGAAACGGAAAGGTCCTATGGCAGGAATGAAGTCCGAAAGTTTTACCGAAAGGTAAAACAGCTATCCGGAGGATACAAGGTTTGTACCAAGGCCTGCCGGGACCTAAGCGAACAACTCGTAGTAGAGTCGCAGTCTGTCCTGAGAAACCGCCCGTCGTTTGCCCGATTCACAAGAAAGTTCACCTTTGACTGCACCAACTTCTGAGAGATTTGTGTTCTGAACATCGCATACAAGATGCTTTCTGCCGTATTGTGTAAGCGTCTGAAACCGTTTGTCCCTGACCTAATAGGTCCCTATCAGTGCGGTTTCAGGCAAGGGAAGTCCACAATAAACCAGATCTTCACATTACTCACTTACATTACACTCACCACCTACAGTGCTATGTTATGACATTCCTACCAAACTCGTCAGATTGTGTAGGATGACGATGGAGAACTCTCGCTGCTCTGTCAAGGTCATTACCGAACTCACCGAGACCTTCAATGTCGAAAAAGGTTTTAGACAAGGCGACGCACTGTCATGTGATTTCTTTAACATCATCCTCGAGAAGATCGTGCGTAACTCACAAGTCAACACCAGAGGCACGATCTTCCAGAAGTCAGCTCAATTGCTAGCATACGCTGATGACATTGACGTGATTGGACGAACACAGCGAGCCGTTAATGAGGCGTTTGCTGGCATTGAAGCGGAAGCGGCTAAAATGGGTCTAGCGGTAAATGAGGGTAAAACGAAGTACATGCTGTCATCAAGGAAGGACACACAACATCGACGTCTTGGACGGAGCGTCACACTAGGCAGCAGAAACTTCGAGGTAGTCAAAGACTTCGTCTACCTCGGCTCCGCGGTAAACAGGGACGACAACATCAGTACCGAAATCAAACGCAGAATCACTCTTGCCAATCGCTGTTTCTTTGGGCTCAAGACGCAATTGAGTAATAAAGCCCTCTCTCGAAGGACTAAGCTCGCTTTATATAACAGCTTGATCATCCCCGTCCTACTATATGGCGCAGAATCTTGGACGTTAGCAAAGTCGGATGAGGAAGCAGTTAGTATTTTCGAGAGAAAAGTTTTGCGTGCGATTTTTGGTCCTGTTTGCGTTAATGGCATCTGGAGGAGAAGATTTAATGACGAACTTTATAGGCTGTACAGCGACATGCGCCTGGTCAAGCGTCTACGCATACAACGCTTAAGATGGCTAGGCCATGTAGAGCGTATGGACACCATTGCTCCGGCCTGAAAAGTCTTTGAATCCGAGTCATTGGGACAACGCAACAGAGGACGACCTAGACTAAAGTGACGCACACAAGTGGAGAAGGACCTCAACCAACTTGGAGTGCGCAACTGGAGAAAGCTGGCGAAAGATCGTGCTGGCTGGAGAGGCATGTTGGTTGAGGCCCAGGTCCACCCCGGACTGTAGCGCCACAAGAAGAAGAAGAATCAATTACATCTATTGCCAGAAGAACACTGTATAACACAGCTTATAAAAGGAATCAATGCAAGATGTGATTACCATCAAAACAAAGGTTCAATCATTGAAACTATAGGCGATAACACAATCTACTTAACCAACTTCAATGGAGCACTTTACCATCAAAATTATTCAAGACGAATAGAGGGAAGTTTTCTCATACAATATGTTAACGAAACCATCAAAATAGATGACACCACTTACATAAGCAAGGAAGCAGAAGCTTATCAAATCATTCCACGAAAACTTCAGAGTAATCTTACTCTTAAGAATTTATAACTAAATTTAGAATATGTGCATAACCTTTATTTAAGGAATCTTAAGTTTTTAAAGAAATTAAGCTTAAAAAGTAACATCTCTTTATTCACAGAAATAAGCATTATTACCATTATTTTCCTCATAATTAAAATGCCGTAGCAACGAACTTAAGATAGCCGTTCTGCCTGAACAAACTCATCCCAAGGTCAGCCCACCAGAATTTACATCGAAAAGTCATTTTGACCTTCAACCAATCAGACTCAACCTATGTGATCTACGGGACGTAGATTCTTAAGGAGGGAGGAGTTACGATGACCGAAGCCACACAAAGAAATATGACACCCCGCAGGCGCAATCAATTCACCTGCATGTGCAGTCGATGCACTGCACGCGCAAATTAAACTTTTGCAATTAACCAAAAATTATGTATCGTATTTTGTTTATAATACTCGTTGTTAATTCAGCATTTTATATGTATAAAAAAGCAGACCAAATTATTGTGAATTTGGAATGTAAGTTAGAGTACGAGCTATCACAGCTCTTAAAATAAATTTTTTTGAATAATAAAAAAAAAGAACGTTTTCTTAACGGTCAGGTTGATGCTTTAGGTGGATCTCACGACGCAAAAACTCCCGAACCTGAAGATTTGCATTCTAAAGTTGTAAGACGAATAGTTGCGGTATGTTCTGGAAATAAAAGTACCCCAACCAATTGTAATAGATATCTCAGTGAGAATGTAGCAGTCACCGAAGACTTGCCTGTAGATGAATCGATTTTTACTCAAGTGTTTTACCCGAATGCCGGGCACGGGCCTGTTCACGCGAGGTAACACTGTTTATTGCGCTCAAAAAGGCGAGCTGCCAAGATACAGCGGTTGCTATAGAGAGAGAAGGCAATGCTTATTCGGATGCGGATTTTTTGTTCGAGACAGACATAGGCAAATAGTCTTGAGCTATGACCCCGCCAGCGAACGCCTCATGACAATTCGTATCAAGGCCAAATTTGGAAATATCAGTTTAATTTGCGCTCGCGACAAGACAAGAATCTCCTAGAAAGAACATACGATTGATGCCCCAGCTACGACATCAAAATTATTCTAGGAGACTTCAACGCTCAGCTGGAGAAGCAGAACATGGAGTCCTGGAGTCATCGTTAAACACAGTCTGCACGACAAAATATTCGGAAACGGACCCAGGCTGTTGGACTTCGCTTTGGGGCAGAAAATCTCTGTGGCTAGCACGCGGTTCCTACAGCTGAACATTCATAAAGGGACCTGGCGATGAGTGCAGGCAAGCGCTTGCAGCTATACAAACCTCTTATAAGGCAAGGCTGCATCAAACAACGAGGGCTTTTCGTGAGTTCTACGAACAGAGAAGAAAGGAAGAGAAGCACTGGTTTCTCAGAAAAAACAGAAGGAGCATGAGAGGCGCGCACTCGGGGAAATGGAAATGTATTATGGCGGGAATGAAGTCCGAAAGTTTTACTAAAATGTAAAACAGCTATCCGGAGGAGACAAGGTTGCCGAGATCAAAATGGACAACTCGTGGTAAAGTCATAAAAGATTCAACTATGCTCTATGTATTGTCAATGCCAATAACCAGTGGAATGGAATACAATCACATCCTCATGCGTCCAACAATTATACAAGAACGCCAAATATATATTGATTTCAAAGAACTACTACTTAGCAGTAAAAAACAGTTTAGAATCACTTCAGCATGCAGATCTACGAGAAAGACTATAATATGCCAAAGCAATCAAGGCATGGGCCTATGCACGCGAGGTAGCGTCGTTGATTGCGCTCAACATGGGGAGCTGACAAGGCAATCCCCGTTAGTGCCCAGGTCAAGTTGACATACAGCCCCTGGATAGCCATCACAACACCGGTTGTATGGTGAACTAATGTATGCAGCAACCCCCTCTGCCCGAGGATTTAAATAATGGGCCTGGTCTACCAGTCTGTGGGTTGTGCGTGAGGGTAACTTCCTCAGCACGTAAAAACCAGAAGTTCAGAGACAACAACATGCCTCGGATGAGGATGGATCAACTGTTGACGACCACAGCAAATGTTTTAGGGACAATGAGTTTTGGTTTTGCACGAGGAATATGAGGTTCCTTAACAGGCCACGTGCAGCCGAACAACTTGAGGAGGCCCTTGACAGCTACAAAGCTGACATAACCGCCATCCAGGAAGTGCGATGGAATCTGCCTGGCATAAAAGCGATGAAGAACTGCGATATCTACTACAGCAATTGCTATAGAGAGAGAAGGCAGCGCTTATTCGGATGCGGATTTGTTGTTCGAGGCAGATTTAGGTAATAAGTCTTGAGCTACGACCCAGTCAGCGAACGCCTCATGACACTCCGCATCAAGGCAAAATTCGGGAACATCAGCCTTATATGCGCTCACGCTCCGACAGAGGAGAAGGATGACAACATCAAGGATGACTTCTATGATCTCCTAGAAAGAACATACGATCGATGCCCCAGCTGTGACACCAATATCGTTCTAGGAGATTGCAACGCTCAGCTGGGAAAGGAGGACATCTTTGCTGGAGTCATCGGTAAACACAGCCTGCACGACAACACATCCGGAAACGGTCTAGGGCTGTTGGACTTCGCCTAGGAGCGGAACCTCTCTGTGGCTTGCACGCGGTTCCCACACCTCGACATTCACAAAGGGACCTGGCGATCTACTGATCAATCAACCGTCAACCAGATTGATCACGTTGCGATCGACGTCAGACACTCCTCCAGTATTCTCGATGTCCGAACCTTCCGAGGTGCAAACATTGAATCGGATCATCACCTTGTTGTAGCGAAGGTAAGAACCCGGATATCGAGAGAGCAACGGAGTCGAGAAAGGCCAAAACGGTTTGACGTCGAAAAGCTGCAATCGCAGCCGATTGCTGGGAACTTTGCCGACCGAGTCTCCCTAAAACTCGCTCAGAGTTCGACGCTTCCTGCACTAAGCATAGAAGAAGAATGAAAATATTGTCAAGAAGCCATCAAAGAAGTTGCCACTGATGTGCTGGGTCTCACGTCACCACCCAGAAGGAACCCATGGTTTGAAGACGAGTGCAGGCAAGCGTACGCAGCTAAACAAGACGCCTATACGTCGACGCTGCATCGAACAGCGGTTTCAGGCAAGGGAAGTCCACAATAAACCAGATCTTCACATTACTCACTTACATTACACTCACCACCTACAGTGCTATGTTATGACATTCCTACCAAACTCGTCAGATTGTGTAGGATGACGATGAAGAACTGTCGCTGCTCTGTCAAGGTCATTACCGAACTCACCGAGACCTTCAATGTCGAAAAAGGTTTTAGACAAGGCGACGCACTGTCATGTGATTTCTTTAACATCATCCTCGAGAAGATCGTGCGTAACTCACAAGTCAACACCAGAGGCACGATCTTCCAGAAGTCAGTTCAATTGCTAGCTTACGCTGATGACATTGACGTGATTGGACGAACACAGCGAGCCGTCAATGAGGCGTTTGCTGGCATTGAAGCGGAAGCGGCTAAAATGGGTCTAGCGGTAAATGAGGGCAAAACGAAGTACATGCTGTCATCAAGGAAGGACACACAACATCGACGTTTCGGACGGAGCGTCACACTAGGCAGCAGAAACTTCGAGGTAGTAAAGGACTTCGTCTACCTCGGCTCCGCGGTAAACAGGGTCCTGTTTGCGTTGATGGCATCTGGAGGAGAATATTTAATGACGAACTCCATGGGCTGTACAGCGACATGCGCCTGGTCAAGCGTCTACGGATACAACTCTTAAGATGGCTAGGCCATGTAGAGCGTATGGACACCAATGCTCCGGCCCGAAAAGTCTTTGAATTCGTGCCATTGGGACAACACAACAGAGGACGACCTAGACTAAAGTGGCGCACACAAGTGTAGAAGGACCTCAACCAACTTGAAGTGCGCAACTGGAGACAGCTGGCGAAAGATCGTGATGGCTGGAGAGGCACGTTGGTTGAGGCCCAGGTCCACCCCGGACTGTAGCGCCACAAGAAGAAGTATAAGTATATAAATAACAGATACGTCCTGGTGCACGCGCCTGTATATTTTTACGGCTTGGGTTAAATAATTTATAAAGTAGGTGAAGTAGCAAAAATAAGTTTTAGGCTAAGTTTTAGTTTAAGTCTTTTTAATAATAATTGAAGATTGTAACTCCAGGGTCTAGCTTAATTGCCAATTTCTCAAGTTGCACGCGCTACTATTCTATCACGAGTAGAAGGGACCCACAGGTTTTCTGCCGACTCCGAACAGCAAATTTTGAGAAGCTCTTTCCTAGACAGTTATTGCTCTTTGAGTCTTGTCAGCAGCTTAAAAGAGGTGGTGCCGTGAAAAATTCGAGATGTTCAGCCGGGAATCAAACCTAGACCTTCGTACTCTACCCACTACGTAACGGCGGCCAGTTAAAGTTAGTTAGATTCAGAACTTGCTTGTCTTAGCTATTAAATTTTCTTTGGTGAGTATTGAATCTAAAAACAAATTTAAAAAACGAACAAAAGTACAAACAATATAATCGTAGGTTAGCTTAGATCACTTGTAAAGGATCAGTCAGTTAGAATTAATTACATTAGATAAGCAAGTTAGTTTTAAGTATTTCAGTCTAATATCAATAAAAAAATGCATTATAAACTAAAAAATTAACTAAGTTAAAATAAGTACTTCATTTTCTTTGTACACCAACTTATTCTAGTGTTGCAACTTCTTATTTTTAACAAAATGTTTAATGTATGTTTTATTGCCGACTTTTAATTGGACTAATACTTGTTACTTATTTCACTGTGTTATTCAAAACAATGGCACCTAATTTATTTAACATCTAATTCTTGTTAGTAATTATGAAAGCTAGTCTACGCAGCTAAACCAATTGTGTTGATAATGTCAATTATTAAATTTGAAATGGGCGCGTTCCGGAAAAAAACAATACAAAACGCAATGCAATACAATACTACTACTACTCGCGAATGATTCAAAAAAATTAAATAACCGCACAAGCCAAGCTTATGCCCACAGGTTAGAGTAAAACAACCAATTAAATAACGTTTTAATATTTATTTAGTGACCGTTCTCCGTTGAAAACTAAAACTTAACAATTTTATTCCCTAACTTCTAACGTTGCCTTGGTCGATCAAGGTTTCCTCATTCCCACGCTGGTTCGCTCAGGTCCGAACATGCATCGCCTAAAGTGCAAGCGATGCGTCTAGTTCGCGTACTCAAAGGTGGTATACGGAGCCCAGGAATCATTATTCTCCCGTAAATTTTCTTCCACAGTATGCACATAAAGATGGAAATAACCGCTTTCAAGATAATTTTTTTTTGGTTTATTATTGTGCACTATGTCCGTCTGTGCCTGTAGTAAATTGTCCCAGTTTGTAGCATCATGTGATCCAGCTAGCCATATTCACGCACTACCTATCCAATTTTTTTTACGCATATATGTTCTTAATGTGAGCTTTATGAACTCATCTTCCACTGTCTGTGGTAATTGTTACACGATTGTTTTTTGCAACAATTTCTTTTTTATATAAGGGCTTATTTTTCCCTTTTATGCGCTTAATGGTGGTTTATATGATATCACCCTCTCGGTATGGTCTTGGTGGTTTTATTTTGCGGTTAAATCTTTGGTTTCGTGTTTCCATATTTATTTTTATAATACCTCTTAGGTCCTTATTGATTTTTGACTTAATGTTCAAACGATTTTGGTAATTCACCCTATTTGACCTATAAAAGAATCAGTCGTCCACAGACCACCGCGGTGTACGTACGTGATGCGACTACGCGAGAAAAAGCGATCAGAGATTCTCGTATTGAAAAAAAACATTTTCCTCAAAGAAGTTCGATAGCTCCGGTGTTAATCACAAGTGCAGTGATCCGAATAAAAAGTGAAATGGAGAGTGACGAGCGACCCGAGCTCAGTAAATCGGGTGATTTCAAAACACCGGTGGCCGGGACATCAGGCCACCTAACCAGTGACGGTAGCATCCGCGTGGCTAACCCCATGAGCGGAACTGCCGATCTAAAAAGGAGAAGGAAGAGGGTGCAGCCGCAGCACAACCTCACGAAGCGTCGGACGACAGCAATGACGTCAGATGAGGAAGCGGTCGCATCAAACAAAGTTGGGGTGGTTACGACCAAAAAAAATACGCCAACAAAACCAGCAGTAACCCGAGCAACAACAAAATCGGCTTCATCTGCAATCCCAATCGACATTGATGCCCTCCAATGTGAATCGGAGGGCAACGAATGCCGCTTTTCATATAGAGGGAGTGAAAACTCCTTCCAGGTGCTCGCCACATTGGACGCCAACGATGAGGAGGAGCAAATAAGAGAGGAGGAAATGAAGCTGAAGAAACTCGACGAGGAAGGAGCGAAGCTTGACGCCCACATAAAGTTCCTATACGAACAGTCCACGTCGAGGAAAGCTGCAGAGAAAGCAGCAAAACAACAGAGCGAAATACTAAAGTTGCAACAAAGACGGAAGCAATGTGTCGAGAAGCAAAAATGCCAAGAACCGCTGCCGTCCACATCCAAGGCAGCGCAACGTCTACAAAAAGAGAAGCAGCAGCAGTCACATCAACAGGAACAGCAGCAGTCACAGCAGCAGAAACAACAGTAGCCGCAACAGCAGAAACGACAGCCGAATCAGCCGCAGATACAACAGGAGCCTCAGCAACAACAGCAGAAATCTAAGGTCCGCTGCCCACCAATAAACGTCTTCGGCATGGGGACGGACTAGCTAGAGACCCTAAGTGAGTTGGCCTTAGAAAATAACACTTATTATATTTAATATAAGACTCCACAAACCCACACCGTTCATTGCCTAACAATGGACGGATTTAAATTTTTAAAAGAAAAATTAGCGGCATCGAACGCTGATTATTATACATACATCCCCAGAGGAGAAAGGCCACAGTCTCTGCTCCTCAAAGGCATAAATCCTTCTACAGATCCGAAGGTCCTCCTCGACAAGCTGCGACGAGTTGAAAGCGACTAGGTCCATTTCGTAAGGGTTAAGCCTTTTATCACTGCGGCAGCGAAAGCGAAGAAGAAGGCACTTCCCTTCTTCTTAGTTCAGGTATCCCAGGGCACGAAAATTGACAACTTACGAAAAATCCGTTTCGTAGGCGGTCTTAGTGTTAAATGGGAGAAATTAAACAAAACTGACCACGTACTTCAATGTGCGAAGTGCAGAAGGCTGGGGCACGTCGCGGAGAATTGCAATATGGAGTTCCGCTGCGCACTATGCACTTTCAGCCACAACAAAGGGGAATGTCCCTTAGATATGGAGGAAGTCGAGGATAAGGCGCTCCTCAAATGCGTACTCTGCGGAGGAAATGGACACCCCGCAACCTACTTGGGGTGTCCACGAATAAAAGAACTCCGGCAGAGAGTAAAAGAAACAAGGAACGACAAAAAGGTAGCCGCCAGGCCAGCTGTCCGTGTTCTGACTATCACCGTTACGCCTGGTGTCTCCTAAGCCCAGATGGTGTCAGGCAGACAACCGGCACAACGGACAGTGCCAAAGGCTGCCCCGGCTCCAATGGTCAGGCAACCTGAAGCAGACCCCTACATAAGGGATGTACTGTCTTCCATCAAGTCGATGCAAGCGCAGATGATTGCCTTGCAGAAACAGATGGTCGAACTACGGACCAGTTTCCTTACGCAGACGGCTAGAGTAGATTTTCTCTTCTCTCAGCTGCCTGCAAACAAGCGAGCTCAGATATAATGGGCTCACGCGAGGTAAAAACCTTTAAGATCCTAGCAGTGAATGTTAATTCATTGATAAGGATCGAACGAAAACTAACGCTCGCTAATTTATTGCAAACCCACAATCCTGATGTGCTGATGGCTAGCGAAACTAAGCTTAACCAGACACGCAACCTCAGGTACAAAAATTACCATATTATAAGAAGGAACCGACCCCAATCCACTCGAGGTGGCGGAGTCGCCCTCTTAATTAAAAAGAATATTAGACATAAGGTCATATATAGCAATGAAGTAAGAAGATCTAGTGTGCTAGAAGCGGCCATCGCATGCATCTCTCTCCGAGGTGGAAAGAAGTTGTTTTTGATCGCTGCTTACGCATAAGAACCTCAAAATCCTAACTCTCTTTCGGAGCTTGAGGCTCTCTTCACCAGCCTCTGCTTCAACTCGAAAGAAAACTTTTACATATTAGCCGGGGATTTGAACGCCAAACACGGTGAATGGGGTAATATTGTTCCAAACGAGAGAGGAAACGCTCTCTTAGAGTGGATGGAACAAAACAATATTGAGTTCAGACTGAATTTGCTGGCAACCGATAGACCATCATTTCCTAGAAGCGGGTCTTATCTTGATGTGATGCTAATTGACAGACGACTAACGATACGAAATGTGGAGCGACGCACGAGGAACTGTTTAACTACGGTCGAGTACGACAGTGACCACTGTGGTCTCTCCGCTGTAATTCAGCTCCCGAATAAACTTTAGGAACTTGAGGAATTTGTGCAAACGCATCCTTATAATTACAATAAGGCGCGCTGGCCATGTTTCGCTAGAACCTTAGCCAGAGAAATAAGTTCGAGTGTGGTCAAACCTCCTACGAACAGAAACCTTACTAACGAAGAGGTTGATGGGTACCTCACACAAATGGACGAAGTCATTTAACGAACAATGGACAAAACTATCCCGAAGGTAGCACAAACTGATGGTAGCGACATTTATCGGAATGCTACGATCGATGCACTTCAGGTGCAGAAAAGTATACTCCTGTCAAGACTCAAACTCTTGTACAGGAGATTTTTCTGAAGTCACAGATCAAAGTACTCCTACAGTTAATCAAACATAATTACAGACTAGCTGTAAGCTTGCATTGGGGCAATAAGATTCGGGCTGAAAGATCTAACAACCCGAGCATGTTCCCGCAAGTAAATAAAATCTTTCGGAGGAAAGACCATAATGACACTTAGAGCGTTCGACTTGACAGAACAACAGACAACGCGAACCTACTTACTTCAATTGGCATCGATCCTGATAGGGCTGTGCTTGATAACGAATATTTCGTAGTTGAGTATCCCCAAGAGAAGGTGAAAGCAATTGGTGCTGTTTTATAGAGAGTGTATACGGCCAACGAGACTCAATGTCCGAATTACGATCTGGAGAACAGAGCCTTGCTTAACCATGTCTCTCTTCGGAATGAAATAAGTCAATGGGGATCCGAGAACCCTAGTTTCACCAGGTTCAGTGACGATTTTCCGGCAAATAATGTCGTCGCCGATGATGGAAACAACTCTATCCTTATTTCAAAAGATGAACTCCAAGGTATCCTCAACTCACTGAAAACGAAGAAGTCAGTCTGAATAGATGGGATACCAAATATTGTTCTGCGCCATCTACCCTCTGAGGCGGTGGACGTATACACAACTCTGTTAAACAATGCGCTGAGTTATGCATATTACCCGGCTCATTGGAAAACAGCAGTGGTACAGCCAATTCCGAAACGGGGCAAAGATACCTCTATCCCGACGAATCTCCATTCTATAAGTCTTCTTCCGTGCATAAGCAAGGTATTCGAGAAGATAGTCATTAGAGCTCTGAAAGAATGGGTTGAGGAAAAACAATTAATACCGGAAAACCAATTTAGATTCAGGGCGGGGCACGACACCATTCATGCCGCGTCTAAATTTTTTTCCGACATTCAGTGGAATAGAAATAAATCACAGTGCACAGGGGCCTGCTTGATTGACATGGAAAAGGCTTTCGACACCGTGTGGTTAGAAGGTCTCTTCCTCAAGTTGGTCAGGCTTGGCATTCATAAAACATTGCTATATATGATCTACGACCATGGTAACAGGTAGGAAGTTCGTTGTGAAAAATGGAAACGAAATTTTCACCACTGTGTTGCACATAAAAAATGGGTTGCAATAAGGGGCGGTGCGTTCGCCGATCTTGTTCACTATATTCACTAGCGATCTTATAGGGTCTATGCCTAACATAATAGCGTTTGCTAATGATCTAATCGCGTACAGATCAGCCCCGAAGGTAGAAGAAATAAATGGTTTGTTGCAGAGTGACTTCAATGCAATTCAACGATTTTGCGACGACTGGAAGTGGAAAATCAACTACCAGAAGTGTGAAACTATGCTTTTCAGAACCCCGTTATCCAGAGCCTCAAGGGACACGAAAATGAACTGGCACAGGTTCGGCATAGTTGATCCACTGGGACGGCCGTTGACCGTTAAGATGTAGTAAGATATCTAGGCATCTGGTTGGACCAGTATCTATATGGTGATATCCATGTAGATACTGCTCTGACCAGGGCTAAGAATGCCTTCGCTATGGCAAGAGGACTGTTTTACAGCCGTCAACTTGACACCAGAGTGAAGGTAATCTGCTACATGGTCCTCATCCGGCCAATTATGGTATATGGTTGTCCTGTGTGGTTCAAGGTGAGTCCTTCCCAGATGGCAAAAATGAGGGTGTTCGAGAGGCGGTGCCTTCGAGCCTGTCTTCGTTTATATCGAACACCAGAATCTCAGTACAAGAAATTCTACCCCAACGAGGTTCTGTACAACGAGGAAAACCTTATAAGAATAGATAATTTTATTATTAAGTTGATTCGGAGTCACACTGCTCGTGCCATGGCTTCAACCAACAGTCTGATCTTTGGGGCTTACTACCCAAATGAAATGTACCATGAGAGAGTACGTCTTAACGGCTTCATTCCACCTGAAGCTTTCCTTTATTTGGATTCGAAAGGCTTGATACAATATAGGGACGGCTGCCCTTTCATCTTCCACGTCGCACGCCGAACAGTAGAAAGGCAACTCCAATACGAACCGGACGCCGCTCGTAGCCATGAGGATCTCCTACGGTTCAGTAGAGCGATTTCTACCCGCGACAGAGCAGTTTCTGACAAGGAACGGCATTTCTACTGGTGGTTACACCATAATCAACTTTCGATGCCGCTAACTTAAAGCAAAAGATAGGATAGCTGATTTAATAGGGCCAGCTCACATAGGATCGATGGGCTCTTCTATGTTCTCTCTCTATGATTAAAAACTTACGCTCTTCCTTAGCAACGTCCTCAACAACTCGCTGTGTTACTCTGATTTTGAGTTTTGAAAAGGTGTTTAAGTAAATCCTCTGTAGAAGATTTAGATAAGTCTCTAGAATCTTAATGCCGTTAAACAGATTGGGACGGAGATATTCCCTCAGCATTTCTATCAGGTTGTCTTCGGGCTCACAATATCCTTCCTCGGCCGTACCCGTATTTGATTCACGCGTGGTTGAATCTAGTCCTTTGCTGGCTGTATCAGTATCCTTATCAGAAAGATTATTTACTTCCGTCCTTAGTCGTGAAAGAGCATCAGCCACATTACCAGGAGTATAAATCAACTTGTAGTTGTACTCTTCGATCCGCGCTTTCCACTTCTTTAGCTTTGCATTATTATTCCGGGTGCTCATTGCGAACGTCAAAGGTTGGTGATCGGTGTATATTCTAATTTTCCTTGCACCATACAAGTAATTTCTCAAAGTATCCAAGGCCCACACTATCGCTAACATCTCTTTCTCATTAGTCTCTCGAGAGACACAGCGACATTTCTAGCACCACGGGTTATGTTAGTGAGATGCTTAGCAATTTAAGCATAATCTCGAATAAATTTCCTGTAATAGGAAGTTAATCCGAGGAAGCTCTTGAGTTCTGTTAGGTTGGTAGGTTTAGTAAGCTGCTCAATGGTTCTTATTTTCTTGGGATCTGGAAGAATACCGGGTGTCACAAGGTATCCTAGAAATTCAACGGTAGTAGCCATGAAATGGGATTTTTCTGCAATCACCTTCAATCCTGCTTCACTGAGTTTCAAAAATACTGTTTCAATGCCTTTTAGATGATCTTCCTCTGATTTACTTCCGAAAGAAGTTCCTTTATTTGTCGATCTACTTCTTCCCTCATACAGGCTGGATAGGAATAACTCTTTGTATAAATTGGTTCGTCCGTATAAGTACGAATTTGAGCCTTCACGTTGGTTTTAATTTTTTCGTTTCCGATTGGTCCAAAAAGATTATTATATTTCTTGCATAAATATTCTAAATTTGCTCCAGCGGCTGGTGAAGCATCCTGTCCTATAGAGAGTAAGAGGTTTACTGCCTCTGAGATTCGGTTTTTTTTTTAAAGGAATCGACTTCCCGGAATCTATTGTAGGTGGTTTTTTTATTTATCACTGTTCAGATCTTTTTCCTCTGATTTTGTCTAGCTCACTTTGTTTGAATTTGATAATATTTTCCCTCTCTTTTAGCATTCTACTATTTCATAAGATCTTTCTCTATTTATATGCCGATATTAATTTTATTTAGTTATTAACTTTCCTTTTGTACGCACATTTCACAGTTAAACACACTTTTATATATAATAGTTAATCTTGTTTATTCATTCTTTTTATAGACCACTAATTTGTGGGTCCCTGCTCGGGCACCAGTGAAATTTTCTACTCGCGAGTGATTCAAAAAAAATTAAATACAACAACAACAAGAACTCGTAGTTTCTCTCGTGTACTTTGCTGTGACAACTCGACTAGATACAGCATGTACTGCAAGCGCAGTAAGCCAGTTCAAAAGCTGTTACGCATTAGACCATTGGACAGCCGCCATGCATATGCCTTTATATTTGAGAAGCACCATGAACTTTGAACTTGAATTTACCGGAGACAATAACTCAACTTGGTGGATTACAAATTGGGAAAATTGCACAAGACACATAATGCACGATTAAAACACATGGATATAAAACAACATTTAATCACGTGAGCTTTGAGGCATTCTCCAATATTGCTTTAATTTACTCAAGTTTAAGAATATAAGAGACTTTTTTCCCTCAACCTAATTGCCTCTTTGCAGCCCGAGATATACCACGCGTTTGTTTTGTATTGATACTCTTTCCTCTGTGAGGAATGAAGGATTTCATACTCAACCAAATAATGTCTGTAATCAGCAGCGGCATCCACGTCACTATTAAGGAAACATAGGGACCAGTTAAAATCCTTAAAGCAGTGGCTTAGGCCGCTCCAGTTGGTTTTCTCATAGAGCTATACTCTGCTTTTAGGGATTTGCTGTCTAACTGATTAGGGCGATTCTAGAAGTGGCAGTATGAGTATAGAGTATTTCTTAGGATAAGACATGAGAAACAGGTTCAAGGTGTTGGCGATATGATTTGATTTGCAATACCAGGTGTCCGTGTTGGCTCATTTACAAGCTGGGTCAAATTATTTACCACAGGATCTCTACCTTGTTTCGGTTGTTGTCTGATCTGAATGTCGAAACCAAGTAGAATTATGTACATTGATATCGCCCACAATTACGATTCGCATTACAATTCTTGGAATGGAATCGGACTGTGCATCAAACTCATTGTAAGCTTAATTATTGTTCAGTTTTGGACTTTATAGTAGTAGATGTAGTGGATTAAATGCTTCCGGACGAGAAGTTTTAACCACAGGAAATTAAATTGGTATTATATTATATATTATTATTATGACGATTCCCACGTTTGTAAAGCAAAGGAAGGCATCTTGAATCTTTAGATTCTTCAATTGAGCAACGTTCCTTACACCGATGCTCTGCACTGGTGGGAGTAACTGAGTGTGTGAATATGAAGAGCTCGTGATTGTTATATTGTTCAACTTGATCGTTTCATTACTCAGCTTGATTACGCAAGTATCATTAAGAGTCCTTAAATCATTCTCAGATCGTCCTATGAAGTTGATCAGGATTATTGTGTCTCCCTTTTATTTATTTGGTAATCCCGTATGTTTCCTGGTAATTAACTAGGATTCTACTATAATCCACATCAACCTGCAATTCGTGTGTGATTGATGCTCTCACCAAGAGAACGTTAAATGCACGCTTTCTTACTTTTGGCATGGAAAGAACGTAAAGGAGAAATGAGCCATTTGAATATATAGATGATGATCAATTTTCTATGGCCTCAATTTCATTTGAATAGGGTGAAGTTTCTATTTCTTCGTTGATTTTACTTATTTCCTCCTTATCTAAGAGATTCGTGTTCACAATTCCACTTCCACTTTAACTATTTGACAGGCGCGTATTATGTCTTTAATCTCGTGCTTTACTAGAAAAACCTGTTCCAAAACATCTTGTTCGTATAGTCCGACTAAGGTTGACTTGATCCCATTATTAAATTGATATATCATCCAGTTCAGCTTTCTAGTATTTTGTGCAGGGTACTGAATATCCTAGTATTAATTTTATATTGTTGATTATTGTTTTCTATGATATTTTCTTCATTGGAAACTATTTTATTCCAATCCGCAGCATCGGGATTTCCGGCAACCCATTTCCAAACTGATCCGATCCAATTGAAGGATCTGGTCATTCATATTGTTGAGGTGAATTTTAATTGGAGCCCTTTTTCCTATCGAAAAGTTAACAATTGTTGACCTGTTAATAGCCTGTACTAGGTCCGCTAATTGAGTTAAGTTGATAACATGCACTAGCTTAAAGTCACTCTCGACAATCCACCCCTTGCATTCTTTTATTGTAACAATTGCTGATTGGTGATTGAATAATTGAAAATATATGACAGTAGGCAGTAAAGCCGCAGCTCTGAAAAGAGGGGTGCAAGCCATTGCTTGCTGTTCTGAGTCTTTAAAATAAAACATGAGAACATTCTTTTACATTATAACAAATATATGGTTTTAGTTTCTGCTTTCTAAAATATTAGAAAACAAGTATACGTTTACAAAATATTAAGATTCTTTGCTTACTGCCTTTTTATTTATTAATACAATTCCAATACAAATTATTATGGGAGAGTAGAACGAATAACTAATTTCTCTTATTACAATACCCAAGTGCATTATTTTCTTTAGGTGAATTCTTCAAATACACTTAATCGTTGTGAGTTGGAGAGTTTATTAACTTTTCTTATCATTACTACTATTAATATTTTGAGATGGGATTTGTGCATTCTGCCCCCGGAATATGATCACGATTACCTTGTTATTCTTGGCCACAACTTCTTTTCGGTATAAGGATTTGTTCCTTTGCACGAATGCTTTTACGGGCGGTATATACTACGTCTTTCTTATTATATTTTTTATGGATTGGACTTTTTCTTATTAAATCCAAGTAAATTAATTTTTTGCTTTCTTTCAATTTCATCTATTAATTCCTTATTCACCCTGATGCGATATCCTAACATATTTTCATAATTAATACGCTGAGTTCTATTGAAGTATACATCTGACGGTTTCCTTTTCGTGACAGAGTGTATTGTGTTATGGTACCTGTTTACAGCGATGTTAAGTAACTCTTTAAGGCGTAGATCCTTATACTCGGTTTTAAGGCTGCGATATATCTCCAATATGGTGGAATGAAACATTTCCCAAACATAGAAAACTTGTCAAGGTAGGTGATAAATTTCTCACCCTGCAGTTTCAGGTTATCAACATGTAAAATTTCACATGCATGTGCTGGAACAGGAGTGGGTTGGAATTCTGGAGTATGAGGACGCCTGTCATATTTGCTTACCTTACAAACTTCACAAGTTGCCGTGTATTTTTTTTATCAGACTGGTCATATTGGGGAAGAAGTATCTCTCGAGAATTTGTTCTTGGTTTTCTCGAGCATTTTTATGAGCTCTTTTGTGTTCTTTCATTATGAGATCAAACTTCCTATTCTTGTTGGCTACATCTTCCACCACTCTTTTCGTTATTCGGATTTTGTAGTTAGTGAAATATTCTAGATATACATATGTCTTGAAGTACGTGTAGATGTGTTTTTGGTATTTTAATACCATTGAGGACATTCGGTTTAAATTTTACCTTAAGAAAGTCAGTCAATGGTCGTTTATTCTGATTACTTATGGGGAAGTAGTGGCGAGTAAAACCAGGACGAGAGTCTACAGGGATCTACCAATTTTAACAATTATTTGATTCCGAAACATGTTTAATGGTGCGGTGGTGATCAGCGCTGTGGGATGTCTCTCGTTAGTCGCAAAATTCTCTTCGGTTTTGCTTAGCGAGTGAGAGATGTAGGCAATTGGTCAATCTGTAGCCACGTCTGCTTGAGACAAAACTGCCACTATAACATTATTCGAGACATCAGTCGTCAAATTGAACGGATTTTCAAAATCGGAGAAAGACAAAATCTTTGAAGACATTAGCAAAGTCTTCAAATCGTTGTTGAAGTTGATTTTGATATTTTTGGACTGGCTTGCTTTAATTTAAGCATTAAGTACGTCAGGGGCTTAGCTACTTTCGCATAGTACCTAATGAACTTTCTATAAAACGATGTTAAGCCAAGGAAGCTCTTCAACTCCTTCAGGTTTTCTGGAGGAAGTAACTTTTCAATAGCTGACACCTTTTTTGGATTAGCCTTAATACCATTTTGCGCTATAACGTAACCTAGAAATTCAACTTCTGATCTGACGAAGTTTGTTTTATCCAGGCTCACCTTAATGTTTCTTTCATGAAGTTTTGCGAACACCATGTCGACCATCCTGAGATGATCTTCTTCATCATTGCCAAAGACGATTACATCATCGATGTAGACGCAACAAGCTATACCGATGAATTCTTTGAGCACATAGTCTATTGCTCTCTGGAAGGTAGCAGGCGTGTTTTTAGGCCAAATGACATTCCTTGAAATTGGTATTTTCTATTCATTGTGGAAAAGGCCGTTTTCGGTACGTCACTGGGTTTAATAGGAATTTGATGAAACCCAGAGGTTTAGTCTAGTGTTGTGAAGTAACTTACCCTGACATTTAATCTTTTGTAATTTATTGCCATCCGATATGGTTTCTCTGCAGATGGTTTTTGTTTCTTAGGAACCACCCAGATCGGGAAGTTGTAGAAGCTCTTTGAAGGACGTATTATTCACTCAGCTAAAAGCTTTCTTATCTCGTCTTCTACTACTTCTCTCTTGTTTGCTGTGTACGGGTAATATTTGCTGCATATCGGTTCATCGGTACTAGTTTCGATTTCTGCTTGATAGTTTCACTCGTATCAATGCGGCCGAAAAGTGGTTCATAGTTTTTTATTAAGCTACAAAGTTTATTCTTGGTTTCTTTGGAAAGGTTTTTATCAGAAGTAGATTTACCTCTCCTGAAATAGTGGATCGTTGTAATCTTCAAGTGGATCGTTATAATCGAGTAGAGTTTCAGGATATTTTTGCTCCGATTAATAACTACTTCGAGTTCCTTCAGAGAGTCATCCCCGATCCCGTCAAAAGCCATTGATCCAGGCATGATATAAAATGTCAATAATGTGTTGCTAACGACCGACTGGAGAGTCGTTTACCGACCTCTGCGGATTACGCATGTGTTTCGGCTTCTGTGAAATAAAAGCTCAATGTTGATATAGTGTAAAATAAACAGACTTTTAAATCAGATCGGTAGCTCTGATGGTAAAAAACCAGTGTAGTGATAAACAATCCCGGGTTCAAATCCCGTGGGGGAAAATAAACATTTTTGTCTTTTAAATTAAACAAAGACAATAAGTTTGAGTAAAAACATGGAGAGTGATGAGCAACTTGAGCTCAGTAAATCGGCTAAATCGGGTGATTTCAAGACACCGCTGGCTGGAACGTCAGGCCACCTTACTAACGACGGTAGTATTCGCGTGGCTAGACCCACCAGCCAAGCCACCGAGGTAAAGAAAAGGAGGAAGAGGTTGCAGCCGGAGCCCGTTCAAATAAAACGTCGGCAGACAGCAATGACGTCGGATGAGGAGGTGGCGGCGGCCAAAAAAACAACAGTAGTATCGGCGATTGACATTGATGCCCTTCAATGTGAATCGGAGGGCAACGAATACCGGTTCTCATACAAAGGGAGTGAGAACTCCTTTATCGAGAACAAGACGATGAGGAGGAGGAAATCAAGGAGGAGGAAACTAAGCTGAAGAGACTCGACGAGAAAAGAGCAAAACTAAACGCTCACATCAAGTTCTTCTGCAAGCCGTCTACAGCGAAAAAAGGCTGCGGAGAAAGCACCAAAAGAAAAAGACCAGCTAAGGGCAATTTTAGAGCAAGAAGCAGCAAGGAGAAGGAAAACCTGCAAAAACCTGAAGAATCGTAGCCTTCTACATCAAAAGCACCGCAACGTCAGTAGATAGCTCAGCAAAAGTTGCAAAACCCGAAGGTGTAGCAATCTCAACTCTAGCTTAAAAAGCAGCAACAGATGCAACAGCAAACACAGCAGCAGAAACATCAGCAGCCACAATTGCACACACATCAGCGACCACAACAGAAACAACAAAAGCAAGAGGATATATAAAATATAAAACACCCACAACGCACACCATCCACTTCCTCACAATGGACGGTTTTAAGTTCCTTAAAGGGAAGTTAGCTGCATCGAACGCTGACTTCTATACGTACACCCCTAAAGGAGAAAGGTCACAGACCTTGGGCCTCAAAGGTATATATCCCTCAACTGACCCGAAGATCCTCCTCGACAAGCTGCGCCATGTTGTAAGCGACGAGGTCCAGATTGTAGAGGTTAAGCCTTTCACTTTTTCCTAGTACAAGTAATCCATGGCACCAAAATTGACAGTCTACGAAAAATTCGTTTCGTGGGCGGTCTGAGTGTGAAGTGGGAAAACACTAAACAAGTCTGACCACGTACTCCAACGTGGGAAGTGCAGAAGGCTGGGGCACGCCACGGAGAACTGCAACATGGACTTCCGCTGCGCACGTTGCACATTCAGTCAAAACAAAGGGGAATGTCCTTTAGGCACGAGTGAAGTTGAGGATAAGGCGCTCCTCAAATGTGTCCACGAATTAAAGAACCCCGACAAATAGTACAAATTGTGAGGAATGCACTGTTACGCCGGGAATCTCCTGCGCCCAAATGGTGGCAGAGAACCGGCACAACGGACAGTGCCAAAAGTTGTCCCGGCTTCAATGGACGGGCAACCTGAGCCAGATCCCTCTATAAGGAATGTAATGTCTTCTATCCAGTCGATGCAACAGCGGATGACCTTGCAGAAACAGATGGTCGAACTACGGACCAGTTTCCTTATGCAGACGGCAAGAGTCGATTTCTCTTCTCTCAGCTACCTGCAAACAAGTGCCATCAGATATAATGGGGTCACGCGAGGTAAGAACCCTTAGGATCCTTGCAGTGAATGCAAATTCTCTGATAAGGATCGAATGAAAACTATCGCTCTCAAACTTGTTGCAAGTCCACAATCCTGATGTGCTAATGGTTAGCGAAACTAGGCTAAACAGGACGCGAAATCTCAGGTACAAAAATCACCATATAATCAGAAGAGACCGACCCCAATCCATTCGAGGTGGCAGGGTCGCACTTTTGATTATAAATACCAAGTCACAAGGTCATATATAGGAATGAAGCTAGAAAATGGGGTGTACTAGAAGCGGCCATCGCACGCATCTGTCTCCAAGGTGGAAAGAAGTTGTTTGTGATCGCTGCTTACGCATCAGACGCTCAAAATCCTTACTTTATTTCGGAGATTGAGGCTCTTTTCACCAGCCTCTGCTTAAACGCGGATGAAACTGCGATTAAAACACCAAACATGGCGAATGGGGTAACGCTGTTCCAAATGAGAGAGCAAAACACTCTCTTACAGTACATGAAACAAAACAATTTTAAGTTCATGCTGGATTTGCTGGCAACAGATAGACTATCATTTCCTAGAAGCGGGTCTAATCTGGATGTGATACTACTATATAATAATAATAAACGTGGAGCGGGAAACTGTTTCAATACGGTCGTAAAACGTACGTACGTAAAACAGCTCCCGAATAAGCTGGAAGAACTGACGGAATATGTCCAAACGCATCCTTATAATTACAATAAGGCGCGATGGCCATGTTTCTCTAGAACCTTAGCCAGAGAAATATGTTCGAGTGTGATAAATTTTTCTACGAACAAAAACCTTGCGCACGAATGGGTTGATGGGTACCTTACACATGGACGAAGTCATTAAATGAACTATGAACAAATTTATTCTAAGGGTAGCACCATCCAATGATGTAGACATTTATCGGAATGTGAAAGCAATTGGTGGTGTTGTGTATACGGTCAACTAAACTCGTAATCCGATTCATGACCTGGAGAACAGAGCCTTGTTAAACCATGTTTGTCTTCGTAATGAAATAAGTCAATTTCGATCCGAGAACTCTGGTTTTACCAGTTCAGTGACGATCTTCCGGCAAATAATGTCGTCGCCGAAGATGGAAACAACTCCACCCATATGAAAAAGAAGAAGTCGGTGGGAATCGATCGGATACCAAATATTGTTCTGCGCCCTCTGCCGTCTGAGGCGGTATATATGCATGTATATGTATACACAACTCTCTTCAACAATGCGCTGAGTACTGCCTATCCCGAAACGGGACAAGGACACCTCCATCCCGACGAATCTTCGGTCTGTAAGTCTTCTTCCTTGCATAAGCAAGGTATTTGAAAAGAAAGTCATTAAAGCTCTTAATGAATTGTTGAGAAAAAACAAAGGTAGATAGATAGATAATTTTATTTCGCTTAGAGGTTTAACATATTACAATATAGTATCACGCATTTTACAGAGATTTGATATATTATATCTTTCTTCTGAAACATTATTTAGTTTGATGATGAGATGAGTATAAAGAAAATGGACAAAAATTTAGAAGGAAAATACGAAAAAAACAAAAACCTTCTACATGAACAATAAGAGTTTTTTTTGAGCTACTTGTAATATCTGAACATGACAAATTGCACAATTTCCCCATACATGGCATCCGTATAGCAGTATAGCCTGAGAGGTTACTTTATGTAAAATACGTTTATTTCCAGTTGATAGTTAGGATTTCCAGTTAATAAACAGATATAACATATTAGTTGCAGCTGATACCTTTTTTAAGGTTTCTGCTATATGAGTGCTGAAAGTTCATGTGGAGTCTAGATGCGTTCCTAAAAACTTTATTGAGGAGGACCAATTAATGTATTCTGCAATTATTTGCAGTTGTAAGCTTTTATTTTCCTAGTAAAGAAGATGCCTTGAATTTTGTCTTGATTCAATTTTATCTTCCATTTGTTGCAGTAGTTAACGAATATTCCCATCGCATTGTTTAAATTCCTCTCAATGTCAAGAGCGAATTCATGAAATGAGTATATAGCCGTATCATCGGCGAACATAGCAACACACACAATTAGGTAAGGACGGGAAATCAAAGGTATATAAATTATACAATACAGGCCCAAGAACGGATCCTTAAGGAACACCCATATCAAAATGAATAACATTTGAGACACTACTATTTACTTGCACTTTAAAAGAACGATTTTATAAAAAGCGATGAATAATTCTACATATTTTGAACGGAAAATTGAAGCACATCATTTTATAGACCATCATGCTAAACAATATCAAAGGCTTCCTCAATATTAAGCAAATCATTACCGTTGACTTACCAACTGAACGACATGTATTTAATATGATTACATATTCTTAGTACTTGATGTGAAGTACTATGCGATTCTCTAAAACCAAATTGTTAGTGCTGTGTGATATGCTTTGTTACTTGTTCTTTTATTACCTTTTCATATATTTTGCTAAAAGAACTAAGTAAGCTTATTGGCCTATAGCTTTCTACTTTTTCAGGTGGTTTAACTGCTTTTGGAATAGCGAAAACCTTAGCAGTTTTCCATGCATCAGGGTAGTATTTTAATTTTAGACAGGCATTTATAGTAAAGGTTATGTACCATATGTACTTTATCGCAGCATTAGGCAAATATTTCAGGCAAATGGTTTTAATTATATATACCATATATTATAAATGGTCTATGCCATATGATTTGGTTGGAATTATTGTTTAATATGTTTTGGATGGTATGATTGACTAGTGCTTTTGTATGGGGATCGCCTAGGTTAGTAGAAATAATGTGATTTTTCTCGAAATTATAAGCAAGAGTATTAGCTTTATTAATATCAGTGCAATGGGTACTATTAGTATCAATAAGAAAAGGTAGATTTCTGTTTTTCCTTCGTATTACTTTTATGAAATTCCAGAAAGGTTTGGAATTCTTTTCAAGAGAGCTTATTTTTTCATTCCACTTAACTTTTCTATGCTCGTTTATTTTATGCGATATCAAATTATTTAAATAAGAAACAAACATTTTGTAATGAGGCTGACGATATCTTTCCCAAAACCTCCTGTATGCATTTCTTATCTTAATCAATTCTAAAATGAATGGTGGGAGTTTATGTGAGGAAGACTTGACATGGACAGAAACTTTGGGGATGCTGTGTTCGGTAGCACTTAAAATTTGCTCAGAAAAGTTGGATAAATGGTATCCATATCCTCTTTACATTTAATATCAGGCAAGTTGGTAGGAAATTTTGCAGGTTTCTCTTCAGCTCTGAACGAAAACGCTTCCAGTTAGTATTTTTAAAACCTTTTAAATACTACACTTTATTCAAAGCGGTCTTAAGCAATTTACAAATTACCGGTCGGTGATCGGAACTAAGTTCATTTAATGAACAAGGCTCTGAAATACCTTAAGCTACATTTGATACGAAAAAATCGAGAGTGGAAGGGTGACCACGAGATAGCGGGTAGTAGGTTGGGCTAGGAGGAAACAGAACGGATATGGGTAAGGAGAAAGACAAATCAGATAATATATTGCCCCATTTATTTGGCCTTACGCAACCCCAGTCTCTATGTCTATAATTTAAGTCTCCTCCAATTAAAAAGTCACCATTTAGCCTACAAAATTTATGAAGATCGCTCTTGAAACCTATTTCTTTTTCACGAGTTATTCGTCCACCAGGAAAATACACTCAATAGACTTTGATTGTTCTGTTATTATTCAATGTAACCTCAATTCCTAGATTTTCTATGCATCGGGTTTTCACAATAGGCAAGAGCGAATGTTGAATTGATCGTTTGATAAGAATTGCAACACCACCACCAACTCTACCAATCCTATCGTTGCGATAACATTTATAATTGACCGTGGATAATTGTAGATCTTGGCTAAGCCATGTTTCTGTTATTAAAACGATACCAACATTGTTAGTGTTTGAAAAACTCAATAGTTCTGTAATTTTGTTGAGAATAGATCTCGCATTCCAAGTTACAATATTGATTGGTCTATCAATCATATTATTTAACATTTTTATATAAAACCTTTGTAGCTAAATTCGTGATTACATTGAATTGTTAAATTTTGGTTTTACATACCGATAATTTAGTAATCATTTCTATTACGAGGAGATTTAACTCGTCCACAATGAAAAGAGTGTTGTTGCTGACAACGGGAATGCTGCTGGTCGTATTGCCTGGAGTGTTGCTGGGCATGTTGCCGGGAAAGTTTCTGGGAGAAATGCTATGTGTGTTGTTGGAGGTGGCAGTGGAAATGCGATCGTTGTAGCTTGAACTCACCAGTGAGTGGCCAGTTGTCTTCTACGCACTATGCTGCTGAGAGTTACGATGTCGGGGTAATTCCAGTCGCTGAGAGACATGAACTTGTTGACGTTGTTGAGGTAATGCTTTAAATTCTTGATAAGAGGCAAGAGAGATTTCCTTTTGCTTTGTTGATAGTGTTTCTTTGGATTGCTTCTGGTTTCTGAATTTTTCTTTGAGCTCGAGAAACTTCAAACGATTGGTACATTCACGGTCAGTGGATTTGTGGGACCCATTGCAATTAGCACACTTCGAAATTGAAACATTTTCGCAGCTGAGAGTTTTGTGCGGACCAGCACAATTTGCACAATTTGCACATTTTGCGTGGTTGGACATAGCGATAGCAACGCTTTTCACCATGCCCAAACATCTAACAGTTGTGGCATTGTGTAAATTTGCCTCTTAATTTTCTTTGGTAAGTCCATGTTATTTGGGTGTGAAGGATGAACTTATGGTTCTTTTTTAAATCTTGAAGCTTGATGGATCCATTTCCAAGAGATACCAAGTAAAAAGTGTCGGTGTAATGTAAACAAATATAAAAAAACAAATAATACCGGAAAACCTATTTGACTTCAGGGCACGACAACATTCATGCCACGTCAAAATTGGTTTCCGACATCCAGTGGAATAGAAACAATACACAGCGCCTGCCTGATTGACATGGAAAAGGCATTAATATATGTGATCTACGATATGGTAACAGGTAAAAAGTTCGTTGTGAAAAATGGCAACGAAATTTTCACAACAGCATTCCATATAATAAATGGGTTGCAACAAGAGGCGTTGGGTTCGACAATCTTTTTCACTATATTTACTAGCGATCTTATAGGTTCAATGCCTAACATAATAGCGTTTGCCGATGATCTAATCGAGATCAGGTCCGAAGGTAGAAGAAATAAACAGTTTATTGCAGAGTGACTAGGACGGCTATTGACGGTTAAAAGTGTAGTAAGATATCTCGGCATCTGGTTAGAGTAGTATCTATATGGTGGTATCCATGTAGGCACATCTCTGAGCAGGGCTAAGAATGCCTTCGCTATGGCATGAGGACTGTTTTACAGCAGTCAACTTGACAGCAGAGTGAAGGTGACTAGAGCAGTTTCTGCCAAAGAGCGCATTTTTTATTGGTGGTTGCACCAGAACCAGCTTTCGATGCCGCTAGCTTCGTAAGGTAAGATAAAAACAGAATAGTTGAGTCATTGGGGCCAATTCACATACACTACCTTAGTTTTAAGGCTTTAAAAAAAAGTAAAAAAAAAAATAAATTTAAAAAAAATTGTTAAAAATATACAAAAACATGAAAAAACCAATTAAACACAAAACCGAAAAAAAATAGAAGCAAAAACAGGTGCACCATGATATATATATATGTAAAGCATATAAATAACACATACAAAACATATACATGCGCCCGTACAATATTACGGGCATAGTTAAGGATAAAGTAAATAGTTAATTAAGTATAAACTTAGACGTAAGACGTAGACTTAATTAGTTTAAGTTAATTAGTTTTAATTAGTTCTAGTTTTAGCATAGGTTTTATTTCAAGTATTAAGTTAAGTTAAGAAAAGAAAAATAAAATAAGCCGAAAGGTAAAAAAAATAAATCTAGGTAAGCTTAAAGTTCTTGTTAGAAGTCAGTTCTGTCTAGTATTTAAGAAAACCGTAATGAAATAATAAACAAAAATGCATTGAAAACTAAACTAAGCCGACCAACTGGAAAAAATTGCCATTTATTTTCTCTTCTACTTTAATATTGCCTCCAGCGGAGTGAACATAGAATGGGTGAACAAGGTGATTGGAATGGGACGATGTTTTTTTGCCTGCAAATTAAGAGAAGACATTTTTATTAGCTCCCGTATCAACGAGGAAGCTAAGCGAGAGCCGATCTCCCTCACATACTCTAAATATGGAACGCTGGATTGCCGCCCTTCATAAAATTTATTTCGTCACAGATCTCCTTCTCAGCCAATTCTTCATATCTTTGGCTAAATTATTCTTGAGCCGCCTCGATATCATAAACCCTCTAATGTTTCTGCGTGTATTGAACAGAGTATGCCTTTCTCTTAAAAGGATTCATGTCGAGAGGACGATTCATACAGTTTACGTTACGCGATTGAGTTGACTCCAGATTCGATTTTGATTTTATTACCCATTAACTAAAGTTGATGATTTACGGCAGCAAAGAATTCGTCCAGTCTCTTGTTCTTCTGAGATAACTGGTTGACCTAGTGCTCTAGGGTCCTGATATTTCTCTTGTCTGCGTAGTGCAGAGAGAGGCATTGTGTCATCGCTCGCCAATCATTGTCGAATATGTTTTATGACACAACAGCTGCTTCGACATGTGCCCTTACTTTCTGCTGATTGTGCTGGAGGATATTGGCTTATTTTTTACTATTTCGAAATCCTTCAAAATACCTTCAACGGTATGTACTCCCGTTACATTGTTTACGTTGTTTAAGAAATGTGTGATTTTTTTGCACAATCCGACAGCCGAGAGATTTCTCTCAAGTCTGCCTTATTTCTAAGACCGCGGGGGTCTGGTTCAGCACAAATCTCTACGGTCGGTGGTATTTCTACCGCCTTTGTCTCTTTACTTCTTAATCTACTATCTGACCTTACATGGCATTAACTGCTCCCGTTAGGTTAGTTATGGATTTATTGATGGCATCCATGTCAAATATAGATAGATAGATACTTTTATTGTACATAGATTGATACAGAGTTTACAATAATAAAGCACAGCTTGCACAGAGATATGATAATTTACTATCTTACTACTGAAAATAGAATCACTTTATTTCAACGCGAAATTTTTATTTATACAGGTGTAGAAATGTCAGAGGAAAACCTATGAGTAAAAACCTCTATGTGACAATTAAAAAAAAAAAAAGAAAAAAAAAATTAACATATGTGATATATATATATATAAGCAGAGCGTATTTAACAAAAAGGTGTGTGTAAAGTAAAAGCAAATAATATGAGACAGAGAGTAATGATATATATGTAACAATGATATCATTGATAACATACAACGGAAGAACAGATATAAAAAACAAATAAATAAATAAAGAGTTTAATAAATAAATAAATAAGTAAATCAGAAAATAAATAAAAAAAAAATAATAAATAAATAAACATATAAATAACTAAATAAATAAATAATAAATAAATAAACATATAAATAACTAAATAAGTAAATAAATAAAAATTGTGCAGATAAATAAATAAATAAATATATAAATAAATAAGCAGAGCATTAAAATATATATCGAAAAAAATTAAGTATAAACATTTTACGGTACATTAACAAAAATTCCAATAACAAAATTAAAGCGGTGTGAGCTCAGTAACTAGTGAGTTTTCAACTGATCGACATTTCGAAAAAAAGTTCTCATTAAGAATTTCAATTCTTCTGGCGACTTTAAGTATACCAGTTTGTTCATGTAGCTTAAGAGTAGAAGAGTCCCAAGGAAGATTTAACATCATTTTGAGAATTTTGTTCTGAGCAATCTGAAGCTTCTTGATATGTGTTTTTGCGCAATTTCCCCACACTGGAGAGCCGTAGGTAATTATTGCTTGAAAAACGACCTTAAACAATATCAATTTGTTTTGACGATTAAGCACAGAGTTCCGATTTATTAAGGGGTATAGCATTTTTATGGCAATATTCACTTTACTTAATGTGTTTTGTATGTGTGTACCGAAGGTTAATTTCGGGTCCAAGTACACCCCAAGGTACTTAACGGAACTAGTCCATGGTATATCACAGGTGTTAATTTTTAGATTGGCTGAAGGAAAATGACAAGACGATCTTTTTCTGGTAAAAAAGATTGATTGACATTTCTCAGCATTAATTTTGATTTTCCAATGCTTAAAGTATTCATAAAAGGTATGAACTCCATTTTGTAAGTTGGTTGTAATAACAAAGGCATTGGTATGAACCGTATACAAGGCCAAGTCGTCAGCATATAGAGCTACATTACAGTTTGGGATCACAGGAATATCACAGGTAAAAATGTTAAATAAAGTTGGTGCTAACACAGACCCTTGCGGAACTCCAGCAGGCACAACTTTTAGGGATGAAGTGACGCCATTAAGTGAAACAAGGAATTTTCTGTCTGTTAGATAGTTTTGGATTATCTTAGCTAAGTATGCAGGACAACCATACTTTATAAGCTTGTAAATAAGAGCATTGTGCCAGACAGAATCGAAGGCTTTTTCAACGTCTAATAGTACTAGACCTGTTGACTTCTTCTCATTTAAGCTCTTTTTAATTTCTGAACAAATTCTTAAGACTTGGTGAGAGGTGCTGTGCCCTTCGCGAAAACCGAATTGTTCTTGTGGGATAAGTTGACTATTTTTCAGGAATATCTCCAATTTCATTTTAATAAGCTTTTCCAAAATTTTACTGCATCCGTTGAGTAGACTTATGGGTCTGTAGCTATGTGCATTGCTAGGATCTTTACCAGATTTAAGTATAGGAATAACTTTTGCTGTTTTCCATTTTTTGGGAAAATAATTAAGTTTAAAACAAGCATTATAAATAAACTGGAGGAACTTTATTGCGCGTAAAGGCAGATTTTTTATAGTTATATTATTAATACCATCAAGACCAGGTGATTTTTTTAATTTTAGCAATGAGATGACAAATTCAACGTCGTTATAGGTGACTAAGTCTTCGGGTGGAAACAACGGACTTTGATTAAAAGATAATATTTCGGAATCAATTTCAAATTCCATTCTTGAAACCATATCATGAGACACAAGGTGATTTTTTAGGAAAACGTCAGATAATAACTGCGCTTTGCCTTCACCATCTGTGACTATTGAATTGTCAGTAACAAAACTTGGAATCTGTTTGTGTTTTTTTCTAAATAGTTTACATATATTCCAAAATGGCTTGGTGTTAGTTTCCAGTGTTATAAGTTTTCTGTTCCAGTTATTGTTTTTGAACTCAATAATTCTTGTGCGAATAAGACGTGTTAGAGAATTCTTGTCTAAAAAATCACTATACAAGCGGTACCTTAGCCATTTGCGTCTGAAAAAGTTTCTGGTTTTAATTAAATGTAGAATTGTACGTGGAAGAATAACAGATCTGGTGCATTCTGATTTCTTTGGGACTGCAACTTGTATACTGTCTCTAATTTTGGACTCAAAAAAACTAATTGAATTGTCAATTTGTTCGCAATTGACAATGGATTCTAAATTAGTCCTACTATTCTTAAGAGCGGACGAGAGGTGATAACGGAATACATCCCAATTCGCTTTACTAAAATCTAGATATTGCACGTTATGATTTCTTGGACTAGAGAAAATATCACAGGTAACTGGAAGGTGGTCAGAACTTAATGCGTTGACGACGACAGGTGCAGTTAGTACATTAGGAATGTTAGTAAGATAAAAGTCTAGTGTGGAAGGCGTAAATCTATGAGCGGAAGGAATGTAGGTTGGACTAGGTGGGTAGAGGATAGCGATATTGTGTGAAGCTAATAGATTTTCCAAGACGTTACCCCATGAGTTGGCTCTTGCACAGCCCCAACTGCGGTGCCTGCAGTTTAGGTCTCCTCCAATGACAAAATTATCTGTACTTATCAATCGTCTTAAGTCGTTTTTCAAACACTGAGCTTTATAAGCATTAGATGATCCTCCAGGAAAATAAACAGAAAAGATTTTCAACTTAAACTCATTTTCAAATTTCACTTCAATGCCAATGTTCTCTATGACGCATGTATTCACTCTAGGAAGTAAGGAGTGAACAATACCTTTTTTAACTAAGATGGCAACTCCTCCACCATTATTATTAATTCGATCAAGTCTGTAACAAACATAATTATACGCACGACATGAAAACTTTACTTTGTTACTGAGCCTAGTTTCTGACAACAAACACACATCAACATTTATACTTGAAATTAAGTTAAAGAATTCGATGCATTTGTTACGAATGCCTCTTGCATTCCAACATAAGAGCTTAATTTTGTCCTGAGTGTTATTGGACATTGGAATAGAGATATTTACTCGCAAGCTGTGCTATTACATTAAATTGCTCGAATTTAGTTTTACATTGTCCAAGTTTGGTGATCATTTCCATTGTGAGGGAAGTAAGTTCTTCTTGGGAAAACAAAGAGCTTTCAGCCGATGAAGAGCTTTGAGGAATGGCTACGTGCACTGGTTGCGTTCGATAAGGAGCTTTTGTGGGCATAGATGCCATTTTTTGGTGACGGGACTTTGGCAGCGAAGGGAACTCACTCATACTGTTGAAGTTGATGTTCTTGACAGGTTGTTGGGCACGATAAGAGGAAGTGCGAGTCACAACACGAGGTTGATTGACTTTTATTGAGGAATTCTCCCTGATCTGCAAGTATTTCACGCGGCTTTCACACGAGAGATCAGTGGATTTGTGTTTACCACCGCAGTTTGCACATTTTGAGATGGCGGTTGAAGTGCATGTGTTTGTTTGATGATTTCCCGCGCAATTTTCACAGCAAGTCTTCACGTTGCAATGTTTTTCTCCGTGTCCGAACATTTGGCAATTATGACACTGAGTTAATTTGTTTTTAGGGCGGCGGTGAAATTCCCACCTCACTTGTGTGCGAAATAAAACTTTAACATTTTTCTTTAAATCTGCCAAACGAACGGAACCATTTTCGAAGTGAACAATATATATAAAATCTACGAATTTTTGATGATTTTTCTTTATCATTTTAATATCTTTGCACTTAAGACCGAGAGAAATAAGTTCTCTTTTAAGAGAGTCTAGAGGGACATCATCTAAACCAAAAAGAGTAGCTTTAAACGACCTTTCGGTTTTAAGGTCGTGAGTGAAAAATTGACACTTTTTAGATTTTAAACCACTGCACACTGCATGGTATGATTCAATTGATTCACAGAAGAGTTTTATTCCTATTGATATTTTTTTTAGGGAGTAGTCATTTATTGCTAGCTCTTTAAGCACTTGGTGCACATAATCACTGGATTTGTGGAGAATTTTAATCGGCGGGGTGATATTTTTGTTTTTTGGTAACTGAGCAACACTCGAAGACATGTCGTCCTCATTGTCTGTGTCAGGATGAGAATCCAGGAGACTGTACGAATTTCCACTTCGCAGCATTTTAGGAGTGTTCGTTCTCCTGTACTTGCGTGTTGAGGACAAAGAATCCTCTAACGTGTTAAAGGCGCGTTTACCAATTTTTATGTTATTATTAGTACGAATTTGGAATAAACGAGAGGGATAACACGACCGGCTCGTTTAAGAGAACAAACCCGAATCGACCATGTCAAATATATTTAATTTCAAAAGGTATTTAGGACTCACCCACTCTTCGACACACGTTTTCACGTACTTGCAACCACACAAATAATTAGTTAATTTTAATTCAAATGTGATCAAGGATTTACAATAATTTTTATGATTCTTTTCTTTCTATTTTTTCTTCCAAACAACACATATTAAATTTGAATACCTTGGCGTAATGAAATAATTCACTTTTAAATCTTCATTTTTCTTTTTTATTTATTCAAATACCTATCTGTATTTCTTTATGGAAATAGCACTCATAAAATTTCACTTCTTCGTGCAATTAGATTCTTCACTTGTAATTTTTCTTACTTTATTATTTCACATGATTTCTGCAATTAATATGAATGGAACCTTGAATCTTGGGTTTGATTTAACTATTTTTTCCTTTACAATTATATTTTTAATATCCCCAAATTAATTCAAACAATTTCCTTACTATTTTTTCTTTAAATTTGATTTCCTTGAACCTTCCTTGACCTTGAATATTTCACATGGGTTTGGTTTAACTATTTGTTCCTTCACAGTTATATTTTTAATATCCCCAAATTAATTCAAACAATTTCCTTACTATTTTTCTTCAATTCTGATTTCCTTATTAGTTTTTCTTTAATTATGATTTCCTTACATCAGGAATAGTACGCTGCGTTTTGTTATAGCTCAGGATTATCTCTTGCTTTTCATGATTTAAACTGGGCGTTACTGTAATAAGAAACAAACAATCCTAAGCACACAATTCTTTGCTTTTTGGAAACATCTCCTTCGGAAGGATCGTGTTATCCTTTTAAGAAATGCCCTCAGGGGGCATGGGCCTATGGTCAAGGTCAAGTTGACATACAGCCTCCAGGCGCCCCCTGGATAGCCATCACAACACCCGTTGTATGGTGAACTAATGTAAGCAGCGACCCCCTATTCCCGAGGATTTAAATAATGGGCCTGGCCCACCAGTCTGTGGGTTGTGCGTGAGGGTAACTTCCTCACCACATAAAACCATATAGTTCAGAGACAACATCATGCCTCGGATAGTGAAGGATCAACTGTTGACGACCCCAGCAAACGTTTTAAGGACAAAGATTTTCGGTTTTGCACGTGGAATGTGAGGTCCCTTAACAGGCCACGTGCAGCCGAACAACTTGCGGAGACCCTTGACAGCTACAAAGCTGACATAACCGCCATCCAAGAAGTGCGATGGAATCTGCCTGGCATAAAAGCGATGAAGAACTGCGATATCTACTACAGCAATTGCTATAGAGAGAGAAGGTAGCGCTTATTCGGATGCGGATTTGTTGTTCGAGGCAGACTCAGGCAAAAAGTTTTGAGCTGCGACCCAGTCAGCGAACGCCTCATGACAATCCGCATCAAGGCTAAATTCGGGAACATCAGCCTAATATGCGCTCACACCCCGACAGAGGAGAAGGATGACAACATCAAGGAAGACTTCTATGATCTTCTCCATCTTTGCTGGAGTTATCGGTAAACACAGCTACAATCGCAACTGATTGCTGGGAACTTTGCTGACCGAGTCTCCCTAAAACTCGCTCAGAGTTCGACGCTTCCTGCACTAAGCATAGAAGAAGAATGGAAACGTTGTCAAGAAGCCATCAAAGATGCTGACACTGATGTGCTGGGTTTCACGTCACCACCCAGAAGGAACCCATGGTTTGACGACGAGTGCAGGCAAGCGCACGCAGCTAAACAAGATGCCTATAAGGCGACGCTGCATCGAACAACGCGGGCTGTTCGTGAACTCTACGAACAGAGAAGAAGGGAAGAGCACTGGCTTCTCAGAAGGAAGAAGAAGGAGCATGAGAAGCGCGCGGTCGAGGAAATGGAAAGGTGTTTTGGCAGGAATGAAGTCCGAAAGTTTTACCGAAAGGTAAGACAGCTATCCGGAGGATACAAGGTTCGGACCAAGGCCTGCCGGGACCAAAGTGGACAACTAGTAGTAGAGTCGCAGTCTGTGCTGAGAATATGGAACGATCATTTCGGCAGACTCCTAAACGGCGATGACGACCCAAATCCCGCTGTTAGGGAGAATATTCCACTCAATTTGAACAATAGACAAGCATTCCGTCCCCCGACATATACGAGGTGAAGATAGCAATATCCAGGCTGAACTCGAACAAAGCTGCTGGAGCGGACGGATTGTCCGCAGAACTATTTAAAGCAGCTGGAGATGACCTGGTTGGGCGCATGCACCAGCTCATCTGTAAGATATGGTCGGAGGAAAGCATGCCCGATGAGTGGAATCTCAGCGTCGTTTGCCCGGTTCACAAGAAAGGAGACCCCTTTGACTGCGCCAACTACAGGGGGATTAGTCTCCTGAACATCGCATACAAGATCCTCTTTGCCGTATTGTGTGAGCGTCTGAAAACATTGGTCCATGACCTGATAGGTCCATCAGTGTGGTTTCAGACCAGGGAAGTCCACAATATACCAGATCTTCACATTACGGTAGATCCTGGAAAAGAGCCAAGAAATTCAAATTGACACTCACCACCTATTCGTCGATTTCAAGGTTGCATATGACAGTGTGCATAGATACGAGCTATACAGTGTCATGTCTAGTTTTGGCATTCCTACCAAACTCGTCAGATTGTGTAGGATGACGATGGAGAACTTTCGCTGCTCCTTCAAGGTCGGTACCGAACTCACCGAGACCTTCAATGTCAAAAAAGTTTTTAGACGAAGCGACGCACTGTCATGTGACTTCTTTAACATCATCCTCGAGAAGATCGTGCGTAACTCACAAGTCAACACCAGAGGCACGATCTTCCAGAAGTCAATCCAATTGCTAGCTTACGCTGATGACATTGACGTAATTGGACGAACACAGCGAGCCGTCAATGAGGCGTTTGCTGGCATCAGTACCGAAATCAAACTCAGAATCACTCTTGCCAATCGCTGTTTCTTTGGGCTCAAGAGGCAATTAAGTAATAAAGCCCCCTCTCGAAGGACTAAGCTCGCTTTATATAACAGCTTGATCATCCCCGTCCTACTATATGGCGCAGAATCTTGGACGTTAGCAAAGTTGGATGAGAAAGCAATTAGTCTTTTCGAGAGAAAAGTTTTGCGTGCGATTTTGGTCCTGTTTGCGTTGGTGGTATCTGGAGGAGAAGATTTAATGACGAACTCCATGGGCTGTACAGCGACATGCGCCTGGTCAAGCGTCTACGGATACAACTCTTAAGATGTCTAGGCCATGTAGAGCGTATGGACACCACTGCTCCGGCCCGAAAAGTCTTTGAATCCGAGTCATTGGGAAAACTCAACAGAGGACGACCTAGATTAAAGTGGCGCACACAAGTGGAGAAGGACCTCAACCAACTTGGAGTGCGCAACAGGAGACAGCTGGCGAAAGATAGTGCTGGCTGGAGAGGCATGTTGGTTGAGGCCCAGGTCCACCCCGGACTGTAGCGCCACAAGAGGAAGAAGAATTAAAATGCCCTCGACCTACTGAGGCACGATTGGCTTCACACGAATCCACTTGGTTTCCCTTTTAATTAACATTCGTGTTCTCATGGGTACGACTGAATAGTCGATTTTTAAGCACAGTGGTTTCTCTTTTGGCTAGCATTCGTGTTCTCATGGGTACGATCGGGTAGTCGATTTTTTAGCACCGTGTTTTCATGTGTTTTAATTAATATATAATTATTACTAAGCTTTTCATTCAATGAAATTCATTAGCATTATATTCTGGTTAGAGGGTCATAATGTAAAAAATGGAAATCCAAAGATGTCGTATACGGAGATGTCCCTGCTCGGGCGCCAGTTAAGGAATCCGTCCCGGGATTCCAGAAAAAAATCGCGAATAAGGAGGCAACGCCTCTCCCCAACCGTTCGACTTACCTTATGAAAAACAAAAATAAATTTCTCAATGCGAATTTATTTTATTCCGTCTCAGTACAAGTCAAAAATCAGACTGCTGCTGCTCCAACCATCCAGAATGCAGCCTCATAAGTTTTATGCCGACGCGTGTATCCGGTGCGATGCAATTTGATGACCGCTGGTAGTGCGAATAGCACAACGCAACTTGATCTTCTATAAACATGTGAATAGGTTTGCACCTGAATAAACTTAGTCAGCATTTCTCATACAGACTGCTACCCTAAATGGGGTTCAGGGCCAAATGTGTGGTGTTAACTTGTACTTAATTGTATTTATAATCTCTTATATGTCCTCCAATACATAGAAGTAAACATAATTGTGGACCGTGACAGGATAAGTTATAAGTAAATGTATAGAAATAAGGATTCTTCAAAATGTAATGTACTCATGGAACTACTGCAAATTCTTTTATAACAGAAAGCATAAAAATATTTATTTAACGAGAAACAATCTGCAAAAAAATCAATGCAGAACTGCGTTTCTATAAAATGCATACGGGAAAAAAAGAGTATACATAAAATCATAATAATAATCTATAGGTGAAAAAGGGAAGCCATAAGGGCAAAAAAAAATTCTCTAATTGTATTGTTTGCTTCCAGGTGCAACTAATGTTGTGACAGATGCCCGAGGAAGGCTCATCAACCAATGCTGTACAAGACTATGCTAAGTAGTTATAAAAACAACATATTTCTTCAATAAATTTTTTCCTATTGACCTATATTATAAAAAAGATGAAGATGCAGATGTACAGAAGCTCACAGAAATTTTAGGAACAATCTAAAAAAGATTTACGAAGTTAATTATTGTCCATACATGCATAAGCTATTTTGAGCATACTCAAAGAAATGGGAAATATGTAAGAAGGATAAGTATGTCATACTCGAACTCAAAAGGAAGAGGGAGAGCAAGTACATATATAAAGATGTATTTCTCTCACAAAAGTTACAATTTTTAAAATGCATATTCAAAATTTTTGGTAACAATTTCGAAAAGAGCCAAATTAGATGGAAAAATTTAAGAAATATTATAACGCAAGCTTTTGATCGTAAGCACAATTTAATGAATAGAATAGCAAGATGTTTGAAACAAGTAGATAGATAGATACTTTATTGAAATTCATAGTTACAATTTTATAAAATATTTCAGGACAGACGCAGCTTGTACAGAGATTTGATACATAATTTATATCTTACAACTGAAAAAATTATATTTTACGATCTGGAAACAACATTTTGCAAAAACATTTTTTAACTATTTTGAAGGAAAAACTATGATAAAGACACCTTCATTTAATATGTTTTATAATCAAAATTGTGTAAAATTTCGTAATGAATACAATTTTAAACATAAATAAACCAATAAATAAATAAATAATTAATATAATAAATATATGTATAAATATATATATATAATATGTAAGAATTATAATATATAAAGAAATCTATAAATAAACAACTTGAGTACAAAATTAATAAATAAATAAATAAATAATAAATAAATAAATAAATAAATAAATAAATAAATAAATAAATAAATAAATAAATAAATAAATAAATAAATAAATAAATAAATAAATAAATAAATAAATAAATAAATAAATAAATAAATAAATAAATAAATAAATAAATGTAAAGACATAAATAAAAAAAACACGGAATATAATAAATAATAGTGAAATAAATAAATATAAACAAACAATTTAAGTAAAACATAAATAAAGAAATAATAAATAAATGCGAAATCAAAATTTTTATATACTCGGCAAATCTTTTATTAATATGTTTTTTGAATTTAAACATTTTAAAGTAAATCTTTCGTTGAGGATTTCAATTTTCCTTGCAACTTCAAGTACTCTAGTTTGGTCATGTAAAATTTGGGTAGAAAAGAGCCAAGGCAAATTGGTCATCATTTTTAAGGTCTTGTTTTGAGAAACTTGTAACTTTTTGATGTGTGATTTTGCACAAGTCCCCCACGCTGGACAAGCAAAAGTGATCATAGCTTGAAAAATTATTTTAAATATTATAATCTTATTTGTTTTGCTCAGGAGTGATTTCCTACATATAAGGGGGTATAACATTTTAGTAGCAATGCTTACTTTATTTAGAATGTTAGCAATATGGTCCCTAAAAGTTAATGTCTTGTCTAAATATACACCTAGATATTTTACAGAATTTACCCACGGGATATAATTACCATCTATACTCAGCTGACCTGGTGGATAAAAACAAGCTTTCCTCTTCTTGGTGAAAAAAATTGCCTGAGTTTTGTTAGCGTTAGGTTTAATTTTCCATGTTTTGAAAAAATCTAAACTTTTGTTTAAGGCATGTTGCAGGTCTTCCTGAATTTCATGGCCAGATTCACTTGAGGTGTAAATAGCTGTGTCATCAGCAAACATAGCTATTTCACAGTTCCATACTTCTGGAAAATCAGCGACATATAAGACGTATAACAATGGACCCAATACTGATCCTTGAGGAACACCCGACGTTATGTTTTTCAAGCATGAATTTATGTAATTTATATTTACCTGAAACATTCTGTTTTCAAGAAAACTTTTAATTATCCTTATAAGATAAAGAGGAAAACCAAATAACTTCAGCTTATGAAGAAGACCATCGTGCCAGATGCTGTCAAAAGCCTTTTCGATATCTAAAAGGACAAGACCCGTCGATTGCTTTATTTTCATTTTTTGCTTAATGTGTTTGCAGATCCTATAAACTTGATGTGTACAACTGTGGTCTTGCCTGAATCCAAACTGATAATTTGGGATGATATTTAGAGACTCAAGAAAGTACATGAGTTTAATTTTTAATATCTTTTCCAATATTTTGCTAAAGTGACTCAGGAGGCTAATTGGCCGATAACTGTTCGGATTTTCGGGCGGTTTTCCTGGTTTCAGGATCGGTACAACTTTCGCAGTTTTCCATACGCTAGGAAAGTATTGGAACTTCAAGCAAGCATTTATAATATTGCACATATAAGTTACCCCAATTTCTGGAAGCTCTTTAAAGTAAATGTTTTTAAGACCATCTTTACCCGGTGATTTATTGCTACGTAAAGTTTGAATAATACATTGTATATCTTCATTTGTGACAAATACATCTGTTAACAGAGGCTCATTGAAATTGTTGATAAAGTTGATGGACTCATCTACTAAACTACTAACTGAACTGATTTCGTTAATCAGCGGATTATTAAAGTTTTGTTCAAACGAGTTTGCAAGAACAGCTACCTTCTCTTCAGTAGTTATCAACGTTGAAGTATTGTGTTTCAAGTGAGGAATAAACTTGCTTTTGTTTTTTAATAATTTGGTTATTTTCCAGAAGGGTTTGGAATTTGGGTCAAGAGAACAAAGCCTGTTGTTCCAAGAATTGTTTCTGAATTTAGATATTTCAAAAGTTATTTGCCTAGTAAATGATTTCATTGCATCGAAATCGAAAACCTGTCTATACCTCATCCATTGACTTCTGAATTTGTTTCTTTGTTTAATTAAATTCAAAATGTACTTTGGAAGCACTGCTGTTCTTGTCGGTTTTGACTTTTTTGGAACTGAAACACTAACACTCTCATGTAAACATTTAGCAAACAGATCGATTTGTTCATCAATTTGTTTGGGGTTACTTATACTATTTATATCACAGGTTGTACTTCTAAGTCGTTTTTTTATTTCAGTTCTAAATCTATTCCAATTTGCATTCTTAAAATCTAGGTATTGCACATCTTTTTTACTACTATTAAAAAGAAGATCACATTTAATTGGAATGTGATCCGAACTCAATGCGTTTATCGCAACAGGCTGTGTAACGATTTCTGACGAGTTCGTTATGATCAAGTCCAATGTTGATGGCAAGGATTTTTTGTTGGCCGGAAAATAGGTTGGGCCGTTTGAATAGAGCAGACTCACCGGATACCTCATTACGATATCATGTAGTAAATTACCCCACTTATTTGCTCTCATACAACCCCAAGTCCGATGTCTGCAGTTGAAATCACCCCCAAGTAAAAATTTATCATTTTTTGTGATAAGCTTTCTTAGATCACTCTTAAAAAACTCTATCTTTTGTGCATTAGAGACTCCGCCGGGAAAGTAAACTGACAAGATTTTAAACTTGGAATTGTCATGTAATATTATTTCAATACCGATTACTTCAAATACTTTAGTATTTATATTTGGTACTAAATTATATACCAAATTTTTCTTTATTACAATGGCAACTCCACCTCCTATTTCATTGTCACTTCTGTCTAATCTATGGCAGTGGTAAGCATTGTGCAAGAAAGAGACGTTACTATTTAGCCATGTTTCACAAACAAGACATACATCGACATCATTATTACAGAGAAAATTGAAAAACTCATTACATTTATTACGAATACTTCTAGCATTCCAACATACAATATTAAGAGATTTTGATTTACTTAACATGATTATACAAATATTTAGTCGCAAGCTGCGTTATAACATTAAATTGTTCAAATTTGGATTTACATACACTTAACTTAGTCACCATTTCCATAGTAAGAGAACATAATTCCTCTTGGGTAAAAAGATCTCTCTCACTGCTAGTAGGAACACAGTTTTTATGGGTTGCATTATAGGTCCATTGCTGCTGCGCTGCATGTGGTTGGAGAACTGCTGAAGATGTTGATGGCGTATTCTCTCGAGATCTACTTTGCTTCGGGAGAGATGGAAAATCACTCGTGCTCATATAATTTGGCACTCTTCTTGTGGTAGGTTTTGACCGATCATGAATAATCTCTGGTTTTCTCTTGAGAGTTTTTTGTCTTAGCTCGAGATATTTAACTCTTCGTGGACAATTTAAGTCAGTGGATTTATGGTTTCCCTGACAATTTGCACATTTAAAGATTCCAGTTGCAGAACATTCTGAAGTTTTATGAGCTTGAGAGCAATTTGCACAATATGTTTTTACACTACAGTTCCTTTCACCGTGGCCATACATTTGACTATTATGGCATTGAGTTATTTTGTTTTTCATTTTCCGTTGAAACTCCCAACGAACTTGAGTATGGAGTATACTTCGGATGTTTTTTCTCAATTCCGCGATCTTAACACTTTGCTTTTTAAGAGAGATTATATAAAAAACTTCACTATATTGATCGTAGTTCTTTTTGATCATTTTGATGTCTTTACAATTTAACCCCAGTTTACATAGCTCAACTTTGAGTAAATCAATTTTCATCTCTTCCAATCCGAAGAGAACTACTTTAAATGCTCTTTCACTTTTGAGGTCATGCGTGAAAAATTGACATTTTCTAACTTTTAATGCCGTGCACACTAATTGCACTCACAAAAAATTTTAACACCAATCGATATTTTTTTTATTGAGTAGTTTTCTACCTTAAGTTCCTTCATCAAGTTGTGAACAAATTCTCCAGATTTTTGGAGTAATTTAATTGGTGGCGCAATGGCTGTATTTACTGTGTTTGTTGGCGACATGTTGTCGTCAATGTCACTTGTTTCATTTGCATCTTCTACTTCCAAGAGATGGTAATAGTTTTAAGAAGACATTTCCCCTAGCTTAGACATTGCAGAGGGATTTTTAAACACTTTCGCGTTTGAAGATCTAAGATCTTCACTACTTAGACTCCGTACTCGCTTCAGGATTTCGGACCGTTTCAATTCGTAAGAGAAGGGAAAAATCTTTGAAACAAGTATATCATCTAGTAAGTGACGCCTTTTATAGAGCTGTTCATCAGTAAAAACAAAAACAACAAATTGAGTGACAAAACAAATAGAATATGTTGTCTTATTAAATAAAAGTTACGAAAAGAGTTGGAAAACATAAGAACTAGAGAAGATTATTTACGAATTTTCACCGCGCGTCTGTCAAACGGTTAACATCGATTATGGTCTAGCTCACGGTGGTTTTTTGAGATTTTCTTGTTTTGATTTTTTGTTTAATAAAACGTATTTAATCTTACTTTAATTTAATTTGTGGGGGTAAAACTTAAGATAATGTCAGGGCCTCCACCGTTTTTAGGTAATACGAATGAAAACAATCAAGAATTAATTCACAAGTTCCCGATCCTATATTCATCGTCATAATATCATCTAAAGAGAGCAAACATTTTTCTCCTTAAGAAAGCTTTTGACGGGATATGTACTGCTAACGCGAACACTCCCTAATTCCTTGATCGGAGCATACTACTTTTGGCGAAATCGAAGCAAAACTCCAATCATCTTTTGTGCCCAGAAATTACTGTCATATCTATGTAAAATTTCAGTAAAATTTCAAAGTAAACTCAACTCATCAAAGCGTATAGTTAATTCCCCTTGCAATGACACAAATTGCTAAAGAAATAAGCAAATAAAGGATCACAGGTATCTATTTCTAAAAAGTAAAGGAAGCAGATGAAAATAATCGGGCCACTGTGTTCATTCTCCTCATTTTTGATAGATTTTGACCCCTATATCCATTGATATTAATTGGGAAAATATTAAGGTGGAAGAATACTACCCAACTCCCATGCGTTCCCATAATTAGCAACATCTTGGACATGCCATTATAAATTGTAAGTCTGTTAGAATATATGTTAATTGTAATTTACCGTTCCATGAATGGGATCGGTTAGTAAACGCACTTTGAGTAATTTAAAAAAAATTCACTATCACTCTTACTTTGGTCCTCCTTTGAAAAATAAGAAGCATTTAACACCTCTTTCTCCTCACTCAGTCCCTGCACTTCAGCATATAGATAGATACATTTGTATTTCATACATAACATAATACAATGATATGCCACCACACATATGTATGTGTACTTTCAACTGAAATAAATTTATTTATAAATAATAAGTTTGGACAATCAAAAGACAAATTTACCGGAGACAATAACTCCATTTTGGAGATTACAAATTTTGAAAATTGCAGAAGGCACGATATAAACACATGGATATAAAATACCATTTAATTACGTGCGCTTTGAGGTATTCTCCAATATTGCTTTAATTTACTGGAGCAGGGGACATGTTTACGGACATACCAAGTAAAAGAGACTTTTTCCCTTAACCTTATTGCCTTTTTACAGCTCGAGTCATACCACGTGTTTGTCTTGTGTTTGATACTCTTCTCTCTGTGAGGAATGAAGGACTTCATACCCAACCAAATAATGTTTGTGATTGTATCAGCAGCGGCATCCACGTCGCTATCAAGGAAACATAGGGACCAGTTAAAATCCTTAGAGCAGTGGCTTAGGCCGCTTCAGTTGGTTTTCTTATAGAGCTATACTCTGCTTTTAGGCATTTGTTCTCTAACTGATTAGGGCGAGTCTAGAAGTGGCAGTATGTCAATAGAGTATTTCTTAGGATAAGACATGACAAACAGGTTTAAGGTGTTAGCGATATGATTTGCAATATCAGGTGTCCGTAAATAAGCCATTTACAAGCTGGGTCGAATTATTTACCACAGAAAAAAAAGATCTCAACCTTGCTTCGGTTGTTGTCTGACCTGAATATCGAAGCTAAGTAGTGTGTACATTGATATTGCTCGCAATAACGATTTCAGTGGGAGGAAATATTGAAACATACTAAATAGAAAAACATAATAAAGTCATTGTAAGTTCAATTATTGTTCAGTTTTGAGCTCCTATAAATAAAGCGGTAGAGTGTTAAACGCTTCCAGGCGAGGAGGTTTAACCACAGGAAACTAAATTGGTATTGTGGTTGAAGTTGGTAAGTATAGTAAAGCATTACATAGTGTGTTTCACAGGCGCCAAGAGAGCGGGTTTAAAGCGGGAGGAGGTGCAATTCTTTTTTGTTTCAAAATATGGAGCTAGTTGTACAGATTATATGAAGATATGACTTAAAGAGTACAACTTCTAAAATATAAGAACGGTGGCAATTATTAAGCGTTAAAAACTCTATTTGGTAAATGTTTCTAAGTTAATTATAAAGATCACACCAATGGCTTTACTAATGACATTACTGCCTAATTAATGTAGTTTTTAATCTTGCCCACCTTCAGGCACTATTACATATGAGTAATTTCCTAATTTTACATTTTAAATTGTTTAATAAGAAGATATATACCAAACAGAATATTCAACATTAAAGTAAGAGGGGCGGTATTGGATGTGTAGGCACTCGGCATACCTTCGAATTGATGCACCATTTGACACAGAACTCATATGACAAAAATGAAATAATATAATAATGTAATAAGAATAAATTCATCAGTCGATCCATTTGTTGAATCGACACAAATCCAGCACATAATTGGGCACTGATTGACGATATTCGATCTCATGAGCGGTATTAAACAAATCCCTCACATCCCCGGCAGCACATAGAACTATGGGTAGTTAAATGTATTTATAAACTCTCATGTGTCCTCCAACACAGAGAAGCAAACATAATAGTCGATCGTGAAAGGGCACGTTATAAGTAAATGTGTAAAACTAAGCATCCTTCAAAATGATTCCGGGGTAGACCTTTGCCTCAATCAACATGCCTCTCCAGCCAGCACGATCTTTCTTCAGCTGTCACCAATTGTGCACTCCAAGTTGGTTAAAGTGCTTCTCCAAGGTGCACCACCTTAGCCTAAGCCTCTGTTGCATTGTCCCAACGGCTCAAATTCGAAAGCTTTTCGGTCCGGAACAGCGGTTCCCATACGCTCTACATAGCCTAGGCATCTTAAGCGTTTTATCCGTAGACCCTTGACCAGGCGCATTTCGCTGTACAGGACAAAAAATCGCACGCAAAACTTTTTTCTCGAAAAGACTAAGTGCTTCCTTATCCGCTTCAAGTAACGTCCAGGTTTCCGCACTACGGAGTAGAAGTGGGATAATTAAGCTGTGATATAAAGAGAACTTAATCCTTCGAGAGAAGACTTTATTACTCAATTGTCTCTTGAGCACGGCGAGTGGCAAAATTGATTCTGCTTTTAATTTCGAAACTGATGTTGTTGTCCCCATTTACTGCGGAACCGAGGTAGACGAAATCCTTGAATACCTCGATGTTTTCGCTGCCTAATGTGACGCTCTGTTCGAGACGATGTTTTGTGTCCTTCCTTGACGACAGCATGTAGGTACTTTTGCCCTTATTAACCACTAGACCCACTTTAGCCGCTTCCGCTTCAATGTCGGCATACGCCTCATTGAGTGCTCGCTGTGTTGAACCAATCACGTCAATATCATCAGCGTAAGCTAGCAATTGGACTGACTTTTGGAAGATCGTCCCTCTGGTGTTGACTTGTGAGTTACGCACGATCTTCTCGAGGATGATATTAAAGAAGTCACATAGCATTGCGTCATTGACATTGAAGGTATCGGTGAGTTCGTTACCGACCTTGAAGGAGCAGCAAGAATTCTCCATCGTCATCCTACACAATCTGACGAGTTTGGTAGGAATGCCAAAAGTATACGTTGCACTGTATCGCCTCACATTGCCATATGCTTCGTTAAAATCGACGAATAGAGGTGAGTGTCGATTTGTACTTCTTGGGACTTTTCAAGGATCTGCCGTAATGTGAACATCTGTTCTATCGTGGACTTTCCTGGTCTGAAACCACAGTGACATGGACCTATCAAGTTATGGACAAATGGTATCAGGCGTTCAGTTCTGATTTCTCCTTTGAAAAATAAAAAGTACCTAAATTTTTTTTTCTTCTTTCTTCTCTATCAAAAAATAAAAATGTCAACACGTGTTTGTTTTTTATTCGTCCTTGTATATCTTTCTAATTCTTGTTTATTTATGTTGTTCTTGAATTTACTGTTTTTAATTCTACAGCTTCCGAATAAAGTTGTTACTGCTAAAGGACGCTTTAAAAACTGTTTCCGCTTTTGTTCAACTTTAAAATAAAATTTCAACAGGTTATGGTACCAGACTCTTACTAGAAGTAAAGAAAATAATATAATAATTTTAAAATATTAAACATTGCATATGGACAAAGTTAGATGAAGTATACTATTCAAAAGGACACGCGCTTAAGGCTACTTTGTTAAAGCAACTACTGTTCACAAATGTAGAAAGGAGGGAGCATGATGGAGCTCAATAATTTTTTCGGTACAATCAATAAACTTGCAGGGTTGAACATTGGAATTGCTGAAGAGTTGTTGGCTCTTCTGTTGCTTTGTAGCATTCCGGATAGTTACTAAAACTTTTGATGTGCTATAGAACATCGTGATGACTTACCAACAGTTGAAGCCCTCAAAATTAAGCTCCTCGAAGAATTTAATGCCAGGCGAAACAAGACCGAAAGAATGCAGAAGCGTTTTACGCAAAATTTGGAAGACAACAACGACAACGTTTACTAACAAGCCTGTGCTAAGTGCTAATAATAAGAAGACATATAAATTTAAGAAGATTGGACATAAGGCAGCTGATTGTTGGACTAACACCAAATCAAACAGATAAAGTATTTCCAATGTCAAAGAAGATTATTTCGTAATGGTTGGAAACACAGATTAGAGCATTCTTTAATTATCGGTCTTAGGCAGTTTCGTGTATCAACAGTGGAGCCACATCCCACATGTGCAACAATATACAACAATTCATATATTTTGTTAATGTTGAAAACCAAACCGTTCGACTTGCTGTAAATCTTTTGTCCATTGCCATGACAGTGTCGCAGGCTACTTTCTTCTTTTATCATCATCAACACTGCAATCTTAAAAAAAAAAACAAAGAATGAGGTGATCTTGACTGCAGCAATATGAGGAGATATATACTTTATATGGCCCAATTCGAGTGGTGGCGCTTAACATTTTGTGCCACATTTTTTGCAACATTTGTGGACGATTATTCGGAATGGAGTACTGCTAACAAGATTTTACGCGTTTGATGTCAAAAGCAGGCGTAAAACGAAACAACACAGAAACGAAAAAACACAATGAAGCATACACACGTCAACAAAATAGAGCAGAAGAGAGGAGGAATAGAACCCTGGTCGAGATGACCAGATGCATGATGTTGCAATCAAAACTTCTGTCATGTTTCTGGGGTGAAGTTATCGCTACTGGTGTATATGTTCCTAATAGATGTCCTACAAAAAATTTAGATAACATGAAACCGTTTGAAGCCAGCTACGGGTACAAGCCGGATGTGTCGCATCTGAAGATTTTTGGCTGTAAGGCATTTGCACTCAATAAAAAAACAGGTAAGGACAAATTTCAATCCAGATCCATCGAATGTATATTCGAAGGATATTCAAAAATATCCAAGGCGGTAATCTATGGGATCCTGAGGCAAAGATGATAATTTTATGTACAGACATAAGACTGTAGAAAGTAAAAATTGTAGAATTTGAATATAAATAGATAGAAGCTAAAATTAAAGCGGAAGATGGAAAAGCTGAAGATTACTTAATTGTCGCAAAGAATAATTTAGAAGCCTATACAAAATTTAATAGAACAGATGCCACTTGAATTCAAAATGAAGGAACTTGGTAAGTTGCATACTTGGAATTAAATTTAACCAAATTATTACTAAACATTCTGGCGTTCTAACCCAGTATAACTGAAATCCAGGATATGAACATTGAAAAGCCGTCAAGCGAGAGTTCAGATAACTGAAAGGAACAATACATCTTGGTCTGATATATAGGAAATCGTATATAGCATATCTTTTGGGTTACGTCGATTCAGATTGGGGTGGCAACATAGACGATCGAAAATCGTATACTGGACTTGTGTTTAAACTAGCAACGGAGCCATTACATGGGACTCAATGAAGCAGAAGTCTGTCGCTATATCAAGTTTTGAGGTTGAGTATATGGCTCTGACAGATGAGAAGTTGCTATGCCAATTGTCTAATGCAACAACCAAGGCACACACAAATTAATGAAAAATCCACCTTTCATTCAAAAGTAAACACGTTACTATACGACATAATTACACAAAAGACGTTTTTAAAAAAGGCGAAAATGAAGTTAAATACTTGCCGACGACCGAGATAAAAGCTGATGTACTCACAAAAGGTTTATATAGACCATCACATCAAAGATGTTTTCAAGAACTTGGAGTTGAAGAACAACACGGGTTGAGAAGAGGTGTTAGTACTTGTTATGTATAACAATTAAAAATAATAATAATAATAAAGATGACTTATTGTGAATTATATCGAAAGAAGAAAGTTCCCATAAATAATTTGAATTTTGCGCCTAAGCGACCATATTTATTGTTTTTACGAAAAACCTTGTACTAAAAACTAAGCGGTCCGAGTAAACGGACAAATAAATCTTCTTCTTAACCGAATAGTGAATCGATGCGCACGTCTTTTCTTTTCGCTCCGCCCATAAAATTCGTAACTATAGTAAAGTAAGTACGTGAATAAATTTTAATAATCTGCAAAAAAGCTTGCAAAAATTTCATAGTGACATAAAATAACAAAAAAAAAAGAAAATCATCAATTCAAATAAGAAAGAGTGCAAAGTGCCACATACATAGTTGTGTTTTAATACAAATATAAAATAAAAAAATATAATAAATACATAGCGCACAAGTGCAATCGAACAAAGTAAAAAAAAAAACAAGATTCGTGATCGGTATCGGCAAATCGCGCGTGACACACATATATAACAAACTTATCTTACATATACCTCATCTCACTGAGTGCCGTGTCATCATCCGGCGCATGCAGTCGTGTCGTCGTTGTATGCACTTAACAAATCACAAAAAAAAGAAATGCCTCGCGTCGTTTCTAACAACAGTTAAAGCGGTCCGCCCAACACGTCCGCGAGTGGAAAAAAAAATAAAATTCTTAAAAACAGTGCAGTGTAGTGCAGTGAAGTGTTTCGGTAGAGCGCAATCGGTCCGCTCCCCCCTCTCCCACTCCTTCACAAGACACTGTTGGGTATTCTCGGTCGCAACTCCCGTTTGATCTACCAGACGGGCTGGGGCGATGTCCGGGTCTGCCTAACATCTGACATATCGGATTCGGAAGTGTTAATTTTTGTTAGTGGACCAATTCAAGTCAATGTACGGGCATAACACCTACATTGATTTATTTTGCGAAGCTAAACGCAGAATTTACACTTCTGAACTCTGCTTACTTTCACCAACTGCATTGTCGGAGTTGATTTTCAGATGCCTACGACTGACATGAGTTGGCAATTTCGTGTTGACGTGAGCAACATTCGCGGACTGAGAACTAATCTCTTTGCAGTTTAATTCCACCTCTCTCGTCATAAACCGGCTGTCTTGGCGCTGAGCGAAACGCAGGTGGGTGTGAATACCGATTTATCGGATTTGAACCTGCCTGGATATAGCTTGGTGCCCTTATTCTTTTTACACCGCGGTCTCGCCATTTATGTGCGTAGTGATGTTGCTTACCAAATTCAACCACAATATGGCCACTGTTCCAATCCGGAACTGTGGTTAAAACTCTTTGTCCGTAAGCATTTAATCCACTACTGCTTTATTTATAGAAGTATAAACCTGGACAGCAACTCAACTTATAACGAGTTTGATGCGCTGTCCGACTCCATCACAAGAATTGTATCCCTGTATCCTGTATTCTACTTGGCTTCGACATTCAGGCCAGACAACACCCGAAGGAAGGTATGTTGAAATCTTCACTGAGGTAAATAATTTAACCCAGCTTGTGATTGAGCCAACACGAATACCTGACATTGCAGATCATTCCGCCAATATCTTGGATCTGTTTCTCACCTCTCATCCGGAGCCTCTAGGCTCGTCCGACCACTGTATCGTGTCAGCCAAATTCTCGTACTCCTCCCACACAGTTAGAGAACAAATACTGAAAAGAACAATATGGCTCTACGAGAAAGCCAACTGGAGCGGACTTAACAACTTCTTTAGGAATCTTAACTGGTCACTATGCTTCCTCGATAGTGACGTCGATGCCGCTACTGATACGATCACAAACATTATTTCACTGGGCATGAGGTTCTTCATTCCCCACAGAGTGAAGAGCATCAAGCCTACACAAATCCGCTGGCCCGGATGGTATACCCCGGTTCTTCTGAAGAGGTGTCCTTAAATGCTGGCAAAACCACTGCGTAAGCTTTTCCATCTGTCCTACTCTTCAGGGCTCTTTCCGAGTAAGTGGAAAACTGCATTTGTCCAGCCCGTCCCTAAAAAGAGCGAATGTTCGTCACCCACCTCCTACTGACCCATAGCACTAACGTCCCTTCTCTCCAAGGTCATGGAAACGCTGATAAACCGTCAGCTTATGAAATATCTTGAGTCCTGGAAGCTTCTTAATGACCGGCAGTACGGCTTCCTAAGCAACCGTTCCACTGATGATCTGATCGCATATCTCACTGAAAAGTGGAACCAATCTTTGCACAATGTAGAGCCTGGCACCAGGCTCTCTTGTCGAAAATGCGTGCTTTTGGGATCGATGAGTCTCTTTTTCAATGGACTAGAAATTACCTTTCGAATCGTTCAATACAAGTTGTTTTGGATGGATTCAAGTCTGATATTTACCATATTAATGCTGGCGTTCCCCAGGGCTCTGTTTTGTCTCCGACAATCTTCCTCATTTTTATAAATGATCTCTTGTCTGCTACTTCTAATTCTATGCATTCCTTCGCTGATGACAGTGCCGTCAGCTTTTCATATTCGTTCCTTGGCTCACGTCCCTCCGTTTCGGCCTTAGACTCGGAACGGCAGCGTATGTTAAGCACATTAAATTCCGGCCTTGACAGCATAATCGATGGGGGAAATAAGAATAGAGTGGAATTTAATGCTTCCAAAACCCAGTGCTGTCTACTGTGAACGGCACTTGCGTTGTTTAAACCGAAAGACTTTCCATCCTCGGTATGTGTATCAACCCAACAATTAGTTGGAACGATCACATATTTGAGGTCGCCAAAAATGCTGCGAAATAATATCGCGACGTAATATCGCGTCGTTGTCACTCTTTTATCGCTATTTCAACAAGAAATGCTCAGATGAATTAGCCAGTTGCATTCCTCCCCTTCAAGAATTCACCCGCAATACACGCTTCGCTAGGAATGCCCACCAATTCACCCTCAAGCCCTCTTTCGGACGTACAGTCAAATTCAGAGACTCGTTCTTCAGGCGCACTACACGAATCTGGAATGCTCTTCCCAGCCTGATTTTTCCTCCTCATTACAATCCACAGGCATTTAAAACCAATGTGCATCGGTACCTCCTCTCCCTCTCTTCCTCTATACCTTCGGTCCGTGCTGTGACTTGATCCGGTCATTTAAGGGTACTCGCAACCCCTTTTGCACGCGTCAATTATAAAAAAAAAATCGTGGGACATAACTATGCACTCCAACTGTAATTGTCAGCAGTGCAAACGGGAAGTTGCCGAAAAAGAGGTATTCAACAAAAATTGGAAGTGCAGTAATAAAGAACGAAATTGTTTGGTTAATGTGCTAAGTGCAAGATTTCACACTCTCAATTTTTGTTTGTGCATCTACTGAATTATATTTCACACATATGTACTTAGAGATGTATACATTTATACATACATACAAGTACAATTTCTACATAAAGTAAAGAGGTGCGTGCGATTCGGTTAAAGTGATTATTTCCTTAAACTAATAAATCTTCGTGTGATTGTAGCGAATGAATGTCGTTCGGTTATTTGTTGGTTGCCATCGCCTTTTACAATTGTCAAACTCCAATTAAAATATTCACACTCATCGCCTGTAAAAACGCAATTTTAATTACACAATAATTAAGCAATTAAATTAAACTTACGCGCAAATCGTTGCAATTGCGTATTTTGTTTTTTTTTTTAGGTTTGATTCTGTGTTACTGTGAGTGATTGTCATCAATTCGAATTGATTTGACACTTGGTCTTTTGACAAGTGATCTTAGATTTGTTGAAATTCATCAAACATAAAGGTGCGTTCTGTGAACACATCTGTTCGTAAAATTTTATTGGAGAGTGAAATTGGCGAAATAAGAAAGTGAAGGTGACTTTATTAAACCAGTGCTAAACTAAAGCAGGATAATTGAGATCATTGGTCATTGCACGTGTGCTTGTTAGTTTGCGATATACTTTGATCAAATAAGATCAATCGGTAATTAGCAACTACTACCAAAGATCCATCGAACAAACTAAGTTCATATAAATTATCCGAACGGTTTAAATAATAAATAGACAATTCACCAAAATGGCACCAAAGAGACAAGCGTCCCCGAACAAAAAAGAGACTCTCGAACAACTTATAAATCAGAGATCAAAAATCGTTTCAAATATTTCGCGGGTGAAATCGGCATTGACTGAAGAGAAGAACGTCGACTGGAATTATTAAATTCGTATATTGATCAAGCTATGAGCTGTCAATCAGACATAGATCTGGCTGATCATAGTGACACTTTTCGCGGAGAATTGGAGGACATTTGTGTGTGTACAAAGTCGTTGTTAATGAGTGCATTAAATAAGGGACATAAACCCAGTGCAGTTGACTACAGCTTTTCTGGGCCTCACCACTCACGACTACCCAAAATGTCTCTTCCCAAATTTAGCGGCAAATACGCCGATTATAAAAACTTTATCAGTCTTTTTGAGAATCTGGTGGATAACTATCCGTGAATACCAGATATCGAAAAATTTAATCATTTGATATCGTGTTTGTCTGTTGAAGCTTTAGGAACAGTTAAAGCATTCCAAATCTCCGAACAAAATTACCCAAAAGCGCTAGCGAGCCTAAAGAAAGTATATGACAATAATTGTCTTATATTTTATACAACGAAATATAACGAAACCATCTGCATTTGCTTTACGCACAATGATAGATACGGTTTCGGCGATCTATGATTCGCTATTATCATTGGGTGACGAGAAAAACATTACCAACGCAATAATTATCCACTTGGTGATGTCTAAAATTGACTCTATAGAGGGGTGGAAGTGGAAAGAGCAGCTTGATTATAACACTCTTCCTCTTTGGAGTGATTCCGAAGCAGCACTCAACAAGCGATATCAGCTTATAGCTGCTGAAGAGTCATCATCGTCACGAATTAAAGCCATTTATAAGCATCCAGCGAACAGAAAAGATATAAGTCGCAACAGAAACCAAAGGTCATTGCTTTCGTGTTCCAATACACAACAACAACAAAACAAATCAAAGTGCTTATATTGTAAAGCCAATGACCATTATATCACAGCATGTCAGTCGTTTACAGCGTCATCGGTATTGCAAAGGTTCGAGTTTGCGAAGAGTGTACCTATTTGCATAAACTGCCTTCGTAAAGGACACACAGTTTCGAAGTGCAATATTAGCCGATGCAGTGTATGCAGCCGATCGCATCACACATTATTGCATCAGTATGCAACTACTTTTAATGGAGTTCAAGCTTCGACCTCCTAAGAAATGCACGCCTCTACCGAAACCGACCAAGTTATTCTTGCAACTGCGGTGGTCAGAATTCAACGCAAGAATGGCGTATATTTGCTAGCGAGAGCTCTTCTTCATTCGGGCTCGCAGATCAACTTCATCACCGACGAACTTGTGCAGAGATTGAGCCTTCGAAAGGAAGATCATTAAACGTACTTGGTATTGCAAAAATGAACTCCAAACTCAACAAAAAAGTTCATGCAGTCGTGAAGTCAAGGCTGAATGAGCATTCGTTTGAAGCCGATTATTGGGTCATGACGTCAATTTCGGCCTATCAACCGGATCAAGCTATTAATACGGTAAATTGGAATATTCCAAAAAATATTGAGTTGGCTGACCCAGGGTTTCATAAACCGCAAAAAATTGATTTGTTTTTGGGCGCTGAAACATTCTTTGACCAACTATAAGTTGGACAAATAAAGAAGGGACCAGAGTATCCAGTGATCCAAAAAAAATTGTTAGGGTGGATTATTTCTGGAAAGTATTCCAGAAGTTCAAACAAAAACGCAAGAATCTGCAACAACAACAACAACAACAACAACAATGCCACTCCGAGGAACTATCGACTCTAGACCAAGTTATCCAAAAATTCTGGACACTAGAGGAAATACCTGGAGAACCCAATAAAATGTTCACACCGGAGCAACAAAGTTGTGAAAAACACTTTGTTGAGAACACCAAACTCTTGCCGATAGACAGATTTGAGGTCAAATTGCCATTCTAAGAATCTCCGAAATTACTTGGATCATCATATGAAAATGCTAAGCGGCGCTTTTTCTCAATTGAGCGTAAGCTGCTAAAGAAGGATGATCTTAGAGCAATGTACATGGAGTTAATGAACGAATATGTAAAATTGCGACATATGTCACCGGTTTGTAATGAAATCCCCAAAGTCCCACACTACTTCATTCCACACCAATGTGTCCTAAGGCCACAAAGTACAAGCACAAAGTTGCGAGTTGTGTTTGACGCGTCGAGTCGTACAACATCGCAAAAATCGCTTTATGACTTATTGATGGTAGGTTCAACCATTTAAGAGGAGCTGTTTTCGACAGACATTTCGAAAATGTACCGGCAAGTTCTTATTGCCAAAGAGCACGCGATTTACCAGCTCGTAGTGTGGAGACTACATCCATCTGAACCTCTGCAACATTTTCAATTAAATACAGTCGCCTACGGGACTGCATCGGCACTGTTCCATCCTTGCGATAATAATAATTGTTGGCGCTACAGTCCAAAGGGGGACCAGGGCCTAGCTGGCTCATCAACTACTCGTGTTGTGCGCTCTACTGTTCTCTCACAAGTAGAAGGGACCTACAGTTTTTTGCCGACTCCGAATGGCGAAATTTGAGAAGCTTTCTTACTCAGTTATTACTCTTTGAGTGTTGTCAGCAGCTCGAAACAGGTGGTGCCGTGAAAAATTCGAAAAATTGTTGTTAAGCTGGAAATCGAACCTACATCCTTCGGCGTGTGATCGTCGCACTCTACCCACTACGCCACGGCGGCCACCCTTCCTGGCGATACGGTGTTTAAAAATGTTAAGCGACGCTCATAAAGATTCGCACTCGGTAGGATTGGAAACGATTCTTAAAGATTTTTACGTGGACGATCTTCTAACCGGTGCAAATGAGCTTCAGACTCTCACGAAAATTCAAGAGGAAGTGATCGAGATCTTAAACAATGGTGGACTTCAATTAGCCAAATGGTTTTCCAACCATCCAGCGTTCTACAAAGAACAGAGCTCAGAAAGGGAAATCAAATTCAATGATTCTGACTCAACGAAAACGCTAGGAATTCATTGGAAACCCAAGGAAGATATGTTCAGCTTTAAGATAAAAGAACACTACGACGATCTTCCAGCGACAAAGAGAAACATCCTATCAGTTTCTTCACGTCTCTTTGATCCTCTTGGACTATTATGCCCCATAGTCACAAAAGCAAAAATCTTGCTACAAGAACTATTGATTGCAAAAATAGACTGGGATGAGTCGATTCCATTGCGCCTTGATACCAGGTGGCAGAACTTCAAGGCAAACTTGACACAATTTCAAGATATTAAAATACCACGGTTTGTCTATACACTCTCCAACGCGAAGATCGAAGTTCATGGGTTCGCCGATGCCTCGATGAGAGCATATGGTTGCTGCATTTACATACGCAGCCAAACTAAGTCAAATATCAAGTCGACGCTATTAACAGCAAAGTCGAAAGTCGCTCCTTTGAAGATCAAATCGCTTCCGCGACTAGAACTTTGCGCAGCGCATACCCTCTCCAAGTTATGGATGAGCGTATCAGCGATGTTGAATCTCCGGTTGAAGCGAGTAATAATTTGGACAGATTTCGAAATAATTCTCCACTGGATTAGAACTCATCCTTTAAATCTGACAACATTTGTGGAAAATCGTGTGTCAGAAATACAAGAATGGACAGAAAATGTATCATGGAGACATGTCCCTACAAAGCTAAATCCAGCGGACCTTGTATCCATAGGTTGCAACGTGAAAGAACTGAGTGATTCAATTTGGTTCAAATGTCCAGCGTTCCTCCTGGAAAGTCCAACAGCCTGGCCCAACAATACTCGGTTTGAGCTATCGCCGAATGCTCAAACCGAGCTCTGAAAAAAAGAAAAAACAAGGTAGCATTGGTAGCGGTCGGAAAACCTCAGGAATATATGATGAAGGTTATCGACAAATGCTCGTCATACGCAAAGCTAGCGAGGATTTTCTTTTACGCAATGGGTTTCGTTCGAAAATTGAAAAATAAAACCGAAAGGTTTGAAGAAACGCCATCGGCAAAAGAGTTAAAGTTGGCACTTCTTAAACTAATAGAAACTGTTCAACATGAATTCTCTGATGAAATTCAGAAATTTACCGAAATATAGTACTAGCATCAAATATTCAGAAACTCAATCCGTTTATGCATGTATTTGAAGAAGGAGATTTTAAATTCTCTCTTCTTCGAGTTGGTGGTCGCCTTCTACATGCACCGATTGAATATGATGCAAGATTCCCGCTATTACTGTCAAAAATACGAGCTTTATCGAGACGTATTTGCGGTATTTGCACAGAAAAAAATTGCCATGTGGGTCCAAAGGCATTGATGGCATTGCTTCGAGAAAGGATGTGGCTAGTGAACGCCCAAGAAGCATGTAGAAAAACTGTGCAAAATTGTGTACACTGCTTTAGATACAGGCCAAAATTGCTGACCCAAATCATGGGTAATTTGCCAGCAGATCGCCTGAAAGCACAACGACCCTTTCTAATACGTGGCGTTGATTTTTGTGGTCCCGTGTACACAACATTAAAAATTCGTGATCGACCACCAGTCAAATGGTATATTGCCGTATTTGTGTGTTTTTCGTCTAAGGCTATACATTTTGAACTAACCACGGATTTGTCCTCCGATTCTTTTATTTTTGCCCTTAAAAGGTTCATCGCTCGTCGAGGACTTCCGAGGACCATACACTGGGACAACGGGACGAACTTCGTGGGAGCTCAGAGGAAGCTGCAGAAAGCCAGGATGCAGTTCGAGCGAGGACGGGCAGCTGTTCACCGATTCGCAGCAGAGGTAGGCTTCAACTTCGCATTCATTCCGCTGAGAGATTCTCATTTCGGCGGTCTGTGGGAAGCGGCCGTAAAGTCAGCGAAGGGTCTACTGCAGCGGACCGCAGGAAGTGCTCTCCTAACGAGCGAGGAACTACTCACAGTTCTCGCCGAAGTCGAGGCGGTGCTAAATTCAAGACCAATTGCAACCCTCAGCACGGATCCCAACAACGGCGAGGCGCTTACACCCGCGCACCTCCTAATCGGAGGCCCCCTCAGAGCGCTGCCACCAGAGCCCCTGCCGGAACTCGAAACAAGCTGCTTAAAAATATGGCAGCTTTTATGCTTTCTCAAGCAACAGTTCTGGCAGAAGTGGTCAAGGGATTACCTGACGAGCCTTCAAGGTCGCAGCAAGTGGGCACAGGAGCAACCCAATCTCGTGGTCGGAAAAGTCGTCGTCGTCCACGAAGACAGCAGCCCGCCGCAACAATGGACAATAGGACGAGTGGAGGCGGTCGTCGCAGGGCAGGTTAGAAAGGTCAGAGTCGCAGATGTAAGGACCAGAAGCGGTGTAATCAGACGCCCCACAGTAAAGTTGGCAGTGTTTCCACTAGAAGGAGAATGTTGAAGCCTAAAGCCCTTCAACGCGGCCGGTGTTGCGTATAGCAATTAAGAAATAATAATAATAAAGACGACTTATTGTGAATTATATCGAAAGAAGAAAGTTCCCATAAAAAATTTTAATTTTGCGCCTAAGCGACCATATTTATTGTTTTTACGAAAAACCTTGTACTAAAAACTAAGCGGTCCAAGTAAACGGACAAATAAATCTTCTTCTTAACCGAATAGTGAATCGATGCGCACGTGTTTTCTTTTCGCGCCTCCTATAAAATTCGTAACTATAGTAAAGTAAGTACGTGAATAAAATATAATAATCTGCAAAAAGGCTTGCAGAAATTTCAGTACTCATATAAAAAAATAAAAGTGTCAACACGTGTATGCGTGTTGGTATGGCCTATGGCCGTCTACCAGAAGGACTTTATAATAACTTTAAGTTTAATTGATGTTGACAAATAGATATATTAGATTTAAAAGTCACCTTTGACTTTTCGGGATCTATAACTCAGTGCTAATTTCGAGTATTAATATAAGTTTTCCCAGCCGAGACTTCCATTCAAAATCTATAGCGCTTCGTTTAAATCGAGGATGGGTTTACCGACAAATATCACACGAAATTCTTTTAGAATCGGGCATCTAGCAATGAAATGGAAAACGTCTTCTCTTTCCTTGAGATTGCATATATGACACATTATAGGTAGCTCAGGACGGTGCGGAATGTAGTTGAGGTCTATAATTTCACCCCTTAGTTTAAATATAATGCTTATCATTGAGAGTGGCAATTTATTTAAGAAATAAGAATTATCTTGCAAGTTATAGTTGGGCTGGCTATAAATCGACCTATACTGGGAAGATTGGGCTTCTATAACATAACCTCTATCAGCCAGAAAGCTTGCAGCCTCCAATATCCTACGAAACTAATTTCTTAGAACGGCAGGTCTAATGTCCGTTTGAATTTGGAACCTTTCCCCACCCTCGGTCGCTATTTCCTCCCATCTTTTCACGAGGCTGCTTCTTGCTTCATCCATTTCTAAGACTTTCAATATGTAGTTGAAGTGCATGTTTAATGTATTTATGTATAACGGTAACATAGTAGTTTCCAGATAAACCATATAGTTTGGTGTACTGACCGGCAGCCGAAAAATTCGTTTGAGGAAGTACCTTAAAAACGAACTTCCAACACCCCTGCACTTGGGCACCATACAGCATAATGGAGGAAGCAGTAGTACGAAATATCTGGATCTTTGCGCTACGCTCCACAAACCTGTTTTCCATGCAACGGCCCCAGACTGATGATTTTTCGCCTCAGCTAATTTTGCCACAAAATGCTTTTTAAAGTGAAGGTTAGAACAGAAAACGACGCCGAGGTACTTATACTCTCGAACAATTTTCAAATTTTGGCCTTTATAATTCCACTTTTCCTTCCTCGCATATCTACCACCTCCTTCCGTGAAGATCATAATTTTTGATTTTTCAAGATTCATCATTAGATTCCAACGGTCACAGTAGCGTTCTAGTCGGTTGATCATCAGTTGCATTCTCTCTACTGTATCCGCAAGAAGAACGATGTCATCGGAAAAGATGAGATCTGGTATCCGCAAACCACCAAACTCGATTCCTCCACCAACTGCCCCCAAAATGTCATTTATAAACAAAATGAAACAAAATGAGCAAGTACTCAGCACGCATCCTTGCCTTACTCCGAACATTGCTCTCATACATTACTTTCAGTAGTTTCACAACTTTAGTTGAAACTCCCAAGATATACAATTTGTAGAATAATGCATTACGATCAATCGAGTCGAAAACGGCTCGAAAATCTACAAAAAATGCATATAGTTTCTTCTTTTTGCATATAAAGCTATCGGCAATGTGGAATAAGGTGAATACCTGGTCAACAGTGGAGTGGTTTTTTCTAAAACTAGCTTGGTACACACTGAGTATGTTTTTATTGTTTATCTATTCCGAAAGTCGGTTAAAAATCAATGAGCTGAATAACTTCACTGAAGAATTCAAAAAATAGATGCCCCGGTAATTCATAGGGTTATCGTATGCAACTTTTTGTGCAGGGGATATATAATTGATTTTTCAAAACAGCTTGGTATATCTGCAGCACCGAATATCTTATTAAATTCTTTGGTTAATAACAGCAGGAACTCTGAGGTACAGTTAATATAGAACTCTGAAGGAATCCTGTCATCTCTTGGTGCCTTTCCGGTTTTTGTACCCTCTAATGCTATCCGCACTTCTTCAACTGAAAACGGCGAATCGAAGAGCTCGTCTGTAAAGAGAGCTGCTGCATATTGGGGGAAAGATGAAAATACTGCCGCATTAGCAGCCTTTTAAAGTGCTCCTGTAGCTCAGATGCCTGCAGTGAATAACCAATCCTATTTGGCCTTCCGTTAATTGCTTTGGCCGCTTTCCGGAATTCTGCAGAGGACATCGCCGAGTTTAAGCGGTCTATTCACTGTTCTTCATTAAGATTGCATTTGGCAAGGCAGATCTGCTTAAAATCTTTGCTGGCTGATGCAAACATGATTTTATGGACAGGCGTGTTATATGAAAAGTAAATACTTTTTTTCTTGCTTTAAAGTATTTCCAGTCAAACCATTTCTGCTTGAATTGCTTATTCCGTTTGTTGATTACTGGGATGGCCGCTTTCATTATCTCAGTAAGTATGAACATGTTAAGGCCCTGTTTCCTAATTTCCTCATTTAATTTATTTTGGTAAGCCCTTAAAAAATGCGAGCTTTTATTCTAATGTAGCTTTGGTAATAGTTCTAGTGGTCTTGAACAGGCTACTTCCTCTAATGTTCCAAATTTGCACGAAATTTCTAATGGCATAATTTCATCTAATGGATCAGATAAAATGTGCTGACCTACTTTGAAATTCGACAACAGGACATTCCATCTTCCAGCTACCAATCCATAGTCAAGGACGGAACACGCTGTTCCTCGGATAAGTGTAAATACATCCTTAGAATCACCTTCGCAGCTTCCTTTGAAAAATCTAGCATCCAACGAGCCCGCAAAGTCCAATATTTTCGCTCCTTTACCATCGCAAACATCATCCATTGACCAACCAGTTGAATTGAATATAACACTAGCAGATCCACTTTAAAAATTGTTCTGTGAGCAGACAATCCTAGCGTTAAAGTCACCAACCAGCAATAAATCCACAGAGTTTAAAGCAGTAATCCCGTCACAAATTCAGGTAAACCGGGATAATATACGCAGCACCATAATTAATGACCTCAAAGATATCAATTCCTTCCCTGTGAATTGAGCGATAATCCATCAATACCTTTTCGATAACCAAGCAGTTGCCCTCGGCTTCCTCTTCCAAATACATTTGTTTTCGCCGCTGGTATACATTTAAGCTTATAACTACTGAAAATGCCTTCAAATTTGTTTATCTCATATTCTAATACATGCGTTTCCATGAGCAAAAATACATCAAAAGTTATATAACTAAAGAAATTCATTACAAAAAATTTAATTTTTGACCCTGCATTTTCTTCTGATAAACTTCTGCATATCTCCTTGTAAACTCCTTGTAAACTCGTAATATTTTCTCTCATACTTGTGTTTGCACCCAATCGCCTTCCATCGGCTATTTTTGCATTTCGCGCTGGCTCGCTGCTAACTTCGCGATTATTTGTGTTTGACGTTTCGCGACTGGCGTCTCCTACGCTGTTGTTTACTTTTTGCACTTCATTCATAAAGACTTCTCGGTTATTAAAGAAGATGAAGTCTCCGCCATAAATTGTCCTCAATGCTTCCATAGGGTTCAGCTCCCCACACTTAAAACCTTGATCTAAGTCCCATGTGAAGAGTTATTTTGATATATGTAATTTATCGTCCTTCAGCTGCGTTTTAATATGCGGGAAGAGTGCTCGTAGAAATCTATAAATTGGAATAAACTTACTTCTTCTACATCTCGTTTTATATGGTAGATCTTTATGCATGTATATTTGATATCCCTTTAAGTTTTTTTTTGCATTTCTGAGAACTTTCCAGGCTGCATTGCGGGTTTTCATTTTCAAGACAATAATTGAAGAACGAGAGTCCTCGATATTGTCCGAGCATACTCAATCTCCGAGCCATCTTCGAGAGAAAGCAAAGACGCACAAACGGATTTCGCCTTCTCACTCATGTCAACATTTTCAATAGAGGGAATATGCACCACAACATTCGTTTCGGTACCTTATTGCATCAATTTTTCCAACTGATCTTCTAGGTAATTATTTTTCCTTTCTAGCTCTAATACTCTAGTTGAAACGCGTTCATACTCCACTTTTAGATTTGCAATTTCGGTATGCAGCTCTTGAATGTCGGCCTTCGAGGGCAGTACTTGACAAAGTTTTTTGTTTGTTCTCCCGAAGAATTTGTATAAGGCTCTATTTTGTTAATAACTCAGGTGGGGCCATTTCACTTTTGGACAAGGTTGTTAAAGACAGGTATCGGCGCTTTTCTTCGCGTTGTTGCTCAGATGATGTTTCGAATAACACTCTTTTATTCATTTGTAAGGTTAAATGAGCATTAAAGTACAACTTTTCTTTTCCAGATTAATACTTTAAAATTACTCGTTTTTTTTTCTTTACGAGAAAAAACAGTCACGGTTTTGTATTTTAAAATGTGTTCCAACCGCTCAAGGTTGATTAAACTATTTTATTAACGACTTTTGTACGGAGCTCAAATTAAACAAACACACTTGCTTTGACAGATCAAAACAGGACAAAAACAGGGTTGTATTTTTTTGTTTTATAAAATTTAAGATTGAGGCATAAGCCCACGCTCTTGGAAATTTGCTACTTTTATCCCTATCCCAAAACCCAACACAGATTCATGCTCTCCTTCCGGTTATCGCCCCATTTCACTCCTCCCTGGCACAAGCGAAATCATAAAAGAAAAACGCCTAAACTTATATGGTAGACTCTCATCAATCTGCTTTGAAAAAGGGAGTATCTACTCTTGTTGGCCTTCTCCACATAGACATTTTTTTCTTCAGCAGTATTAGGAAGAAACCATTTTCAATTTCATGTCTGGAATTTAATAAAACTTCTTACAAAGTAGGTGTACATGTTATTTTTGATCAGCAGTTAAAACTTAGATTCGGTTCTAAACTATTTACATGTGATATCCTTTCTTTGAGATTGAGATAGAATTTTTTATGTTAATATATCGAACTTTTTTTCTAAAATTTTTCCTCATTTGCTCTCATATACCGCCAGACCCACTTTAGCCTCTTCCGCTTCAAAACCAGCAAACGCCTCATTGATGGCTCGCTGTGTTCGTCCAATCACGTCAGTGTCATTAGCGCAAGTTAGTAGTTGAACTGACTTTTGGAAGATTGTGCCTCTGGCGTCGACTTGTGAGTTACGCACGATCTTCTCGAGGATGATGTTAAAGAATTCACATGACAGTGCGTCACCTTGTCTAATATCTCTCTTGACATTGAAGGTCTCGGTGAGTTCGTTACCGACCTTGATTTGCATTTCTTGGGTCTTTTCCAGGAGCTCTCAAATTAATAATACACAAATTGATTCAATGTGTGCAGAATTCACTTCAATAGTAAAAGGAGCTATTGGTTTTGCAGTACCAAAGATCGCTGCGAAAGAAAAGAACCAAGTCCAGCTTCCCAGTAATATTTTATAACTGATACGACTGAGAAATTTAGAAAGAAGAAAATGGATATGCTATAAGTATGATTGTTTCCGTCAAAGCACAAAATATCTGAACAAAGCTGTCGTTGATGAAAAAAATAAATTTAAAAATAGCCGTTGGAACAATCTTCTTTTTTCATTTGATAAGGCAAGTAAACCTTTCTGGAAGGTTACAAAAATTATTAAAAAAAGAGGTGTAAGTATTCCGCCTTTCAAGCTTCAAAATATGCTTTATATTACTTCGACCGATAAAGCCAATTTACTTACTGAAACTTTTGCTAGTAGTCATAAAATTGCTGCAAGTTTTAGCGATTTTTTTACTTCCAGTGATGTGTCTCTAACAATCGTCAGTTCTCTCCAAGCATCTGAAAACATTTTATTAGTAGTTTGAAAAATTATAAAAGTCCAGGTTTAGATGGTATAAGAATAGAATTTGAAAGGCTTTGCCTCCCACAGGCCTGCGTTTTCTTACAGAGATTCTTAATTCTTGCCTCAAATTAAATACTTTCCAGATCGCTGGAAAACAGCTCTGATAATTCCAATTCCTAAGCCTGGTAAAGCAAAAGATGACCCTAAGAGCTACAGGCCTATAAGCTTTCTAAGTTGTGTAAGCAAAATCATATATTAGACAATTATATTTTGCCGTCATTTTCACAACACCTACCATCAGGTCGCAAGATAAAAACAACATGTTAAAGACAAATTTATATCTAAAGAATTAACGGGCATAGTCCTTTTAGACATCGAGAAGGTTTTTGATACGGTTTGACACGATAGATTAATATACAAGTTAATAAAGTTAAACTTTCCATTTAAAGTGATTAAAATTATACAAAGTTTCTTAAGCAATAGAAAGTTCATTGTTAAAGTAAATAATTCAAAATCGCTTGTTGAAAACATACCATATGGTTTGCCTAAGGGAACAGTACTCGGTCAAACTTTGTTCAATTTATATGTTTCTGATATTCCTTATATTGGTAATAATATCGACGTTGCAATGTTCGCTGATGACACCGCTATATTCGCTTCTGGAAACTATTATATGGATGTTCACACAGTGTTACAATCTACTCTTCTTGAATTAGAAAAGTACTTTTTCAAATGGAAAATTAAGGTAAACACTTCGAAAACGCAAGCAATCTGGTTAACACACAGACGTAAAGACTGTTTTTTGTACCAAATAATGTACAGCTAAAAATGGGTTCTATAAATATAGACTGGTCTGAGCTCTATAGGTATCTTGGTATTTTAATTGAAAAAAAATGTGCCTTTCTAAAGCACATATTTTGGACCATAGATAGAATGAACATGTACATTCAAATTCTTTATCCCATTATAAATAGAAAATCAAAACTTAGTATTGAAAATAAAATCATTTTGCATAGATCTATTTTCAAAGTATGTTATTCTACGGTTGTCCTCTTTGATACGACTGTGCTAAAACTCATATAATAATACTTCAAATATGGCAAAATAAAATTATTAAAATTATGCTTCAACCCGTAGACTTCGTGATCAAAGCAATATTACCTTCGTACAAACTCTAACTTTTTAATTAACCTTACGATTTTACACTCATTGTTGTTTCTCCGAAAATGTTAATTAAATGTCTAAAATACTCCCCGCAGTAGACATAAAGTATATTATATTGAATTGGGGATCTTTGCAATATTAGTTTTCAGTTTTGAAAAAGGGTTTTAGTTGTAGCTTTCCCTTGAATCGCTTTAAATACTTATCTTATTTCTTTATCTTACCTGTAAATCATAAATCATAGCTGTAAAGGACTTTACCGTAAACCTATAAAAATTATCATCTTACAATTATATATACTATTGTTCCTTCTACATTAATAATTAAATGAATGAATGAATGTGAGTTACATATGATCTTCTCGAGGATGATGTTGAAAAAATCAACAAGGTGACAGTGGCACAAACATGGCACTGTACAGCTTGTCTCTATGCAGACTGTCATATGCAGCCTTAAAATCGACAAATCGGCGGTAAGTGTCGATTTGCGCTTCACGGGTTTTTCCAGGATCTGCCGTAATGTGAAGATGTGGTCTATTGTGGACTTCCCTGAGAGACCTATCAGGTTATGCACAAACAGTGTAAGACGCTCACACAAGACTAGTATGTAATGTTAAGAAGGCTTATCCCTCGATAGTTGGCGTGGTCAAAGAAATCTCTCTTATTGTGAACCGGCAAAACGGCGCTGAGATTCCACTGATCGGGCGTGCTTTCCTCGAATCATATCTTACACATGAGCTAGTGCATGCGCCCAACCAACTCATCTCCAGCTGCTTTAAATAGTTTTGCGGACAGTGCATCCGCTCCAGCAGCTTTATTCGACTTCACCTTGGATATTGCTATCTTCAACTCGTCTAAGTCGGGGGGACGGAATTCTTGTCTATTATCGTCCAAATTGAGTAAAACATTTTGCTTAACAGCGGAATTGGGGCCGTCATCGCTCGAGACTGAAATAATCCTTGCAGATTTTCAGCACAGACTATGACTCTACCACAAGTTGTCCATTTTGTACCCAGAAAGGTTCGGTCCGAACCTTCTATCCCCCGGATAGCTATTTTATTTTTCGGTAAACTTTTTGGACTTCATTCCTGCCATAACACCTTTCCCTTTCCTCGACCACGCGCTTCTCATGCTCCTTGTTTTTCTTTCTGAGAAGCCGGTGCTCTTCCCTTCTTCTCTGATCGTAGAGCTCACGAACTGCCCTTATCATTCGATGTAGTGTTGCTTTATAGGCGACTTGATTGTCGCCAAACCATGGGTTCCTTCTGGGTGATGACGGGAAACGCAGCACATCAGTATCAGCTTCTTTGATGGCTTCTTGACAACGTTTCCAGTCTTCATCTATGATTAGTGCTGATAGCGTCGAAGTCTGAGTGTGTTTCAGGGAGAATCCCAGCGATCAGTTGCGGTTGTAGCTTTCCGACGTCAAACCGTGTTACAACGGTCTTGGTGATCATCCTCTGTGTTGTCATCCTTCTCCTCTGTCGGGGTGTGAGCACAAATTAGGCTGATGTTCCCGCACTTAACCTTGATGCGGATTGTCATGAGGAGTTCGGTGACGGAGTCGAAGCTCAAGACCTTTTTGCCTAAGTCTACCTCAACAACGAATCCGCATCCGAATTAGTGCTGCCTTCTCTCTCTATAGCACTGCAAAATCCTAAATGCCTGAATCTGTAGTTAAATATTAGTTTTATGACACTTAATCGACAAGCGTAACACCGACTTACGTTCCACAGAACTAAAATTACTTTTGTTGCTTAGTAACGCAAAACGACTATTTAAATGACAACCGGAATACCGATTTCACACAGTCGTTTAGTGACATGTAGTTAAACGACAAGCGGAATAGGGGTGAATACCTTTCTTTTAAATATATGTACATAGTGGTTCCAACGTTAAATCATTTGTTTGTTTGTTAGAAATCCATTGTACTCCCGAAAATCGACTACGAAATTCTAAAAAATGTGTGAAATCTTTAATTCGGCTTATAACAGCTCTGCAGCTGTCCGCATTGAAAAACATCCTTATCGAAGCGGGCCATATGATGGATAGAACGGTAATTAATTTCATCCATTGTTAACAAAATAAATTCGTCTCATGAAACTTCTATTAACAACGAGGTAAAAAAAAACTTTAACCGGCGACGACACCAAAAAACTAATTCTTCCTTTCATAACGCTTTTATTGCAGGACCCTGGGAACTTTGCACCCAGAGCACCTACATCACCCACAAATCTGTTGAATAAGGAACCACGTTTATCATGTTATCAGTTAAAAGTGGTTTTGATCATATCTCACCTTCTCATTTCTAACAAAATTAATAATCAATTTTGGAAATACTATAAAAAATATTATATTACAAGTACTACAAACTTATTATAGTATAAAGTCATGTTGGGAGAAGGAAAGTAACTTATTCAAAACGAAACTTGGAAATATTCATACATTCAATCCGAATTCTTAGAAATTGAATTAGAAATAGACCTAGTCAAAACCAGTCTTCTCAATAACTTACCCTTTGAACGAAGTAAGGAAGGTATAAACGATATAAATAGTTTATAGGAATGGATTGTTGGTATCACTGACACCTAAGTGGTTTGTGAATAATACTCCCGATCATTATGACTCTGTAAACGTTACAAATAAAATTAATGATTAAATTATCAATAATAGTGAACAGTTCACTATTCCTCAAACCCTAAAAAAAATGTAGTATGACTGTAGATCTTTCTATTGTACAATACAATGAAAACATTAGGCCTGTTCCAATTCATTTGTGTACAGAAATTCGTAGTTGAGTAGTTTGGGTAAAAATCTCTTTTGCAGAGAGTAACTCATATCTATTATAAGGTATAGACTATGACAATTAATAAACGACTTATAAAATGTCATAAAAACAATATTGACAGAAAAGCGTTTCTCAATCAATATACATTACACTTTAAAAATATAAATGATCTATTAAATTATGAATTTAAATAAATTTTTATAAATGACCTGGATGTATCTGAATTTAAAATATTGTAAAGAGATTCTGTAATATTTATAAACATACATACATACATAATATACACTTCAATTTTACCAAAGGTCTATTGCAAAAAAAAGAGGAATTTCGCAAATAATAGAAAACTTATAGTAGCTACAGAGGCAATAAAATTTAAAGGAATATGGAAAAATAAATTGGAACTAGGCATATTTAATGGAAGCATAAACAAAGATAATGTAATATAGGAAAACCGTAATGAAAAAATTCCTCGAATTGAAGAAATAATTATTTTAATAAATTCAATATATTGAAATATGTTGAAAGCAAGAATAAGGAGTTGAAAATTTGGAGTTACTTTATAGATATAAAGCTAGGTACTCTGTAAAATCATTTGTATTTTTTAATATGTTCATATGTAGCATACACAGTTATGAAGATACGTAATGTACGAAACTGAGGAAAGCTTTTACGTCGACGACATTTAGTATTAATACATATACTGTGAGCGTCAAAAGTGAGTAAAAAAATATCTGATTACTGTATAAAGATGAAAATTGGGTCAAAACAACAACAAAAATTCCATTGATACAGAAAAACAGCTTTATTCAAAACATTTTATTTAGTGATGAAAGCAATTTCAAAATTTTTAAGAGCCATATGAATAAAAAAAAAATTTGTTGTTGCCCTTGGAAGAGGTGATGATGAAGGTGACGGTGAGGATGTTGGTGAAGGTTTGGTCTGTAAGTCTTCATTCATGAATACGAGCACTAGTAGACATGCTTTAATTTTAATTACTTTATTCTCTTGCTTTACTGGTTTGACATAGAGTTTGTTACATAGATTATTAAATGCTTTATTTATTTTGGCGAAGTCCATTGCTTCTTCGATATCCTTAAACAATATGTTTTTATTATTAATTGTTTTTTCTATAGCATTTATTAATTTTTTTTATATGATATAGGAGTTTATAATATTCGCTTGAGCCCAATGTAAGGAGTACATAATACTTTGTTTTTCATCTTTAAGAATATCTAATCTATATTTAATGTTAAAAACAATTTCTTCTGGGACGTTAATGTTTTGTTTTAAAATTTTACGTAAACTATTCGTTTTATTTATTATGCCTTAAATTTTATTAATAAACAGATTATTTATAACAGTTTGCTTATTATTGCTTCCAAGTGCATAATTAGTTTTTTCCTTTATCATTTCAAAATCGTGACTTCCAGGGAAGTCAAGCAACCTTTTAGTTTTATGCTGATTGGGGATTAATCGTGAAAGGAGGGATTTGACTGATGAAGTTTTTTTGGGGTAGAATGTAAAAACTAGGATGGGAAGATTTAAGGTTTTCTCTCATGCACAATTCTATGTTACTGAAGGCTGTGTTTCCTCTAATTTAGTCATTCTTTCTGAACGAATTTCTTCAACTTTAGGAGGTCTATGGTATGTTTCTACTTCAAAATACTTCTACTAGTTTCTTGCGTGTTATGAATAGAATGAAAAGTGAAATTATAGGTATTAACTGCCGTTTCGAGTAGTTCCGTGAAGGATCGAAGCACTTGTTCATTCTTAATGCAATGCATAAGTTCGGCGAGAGTCGAATGAAATCGTTCGACTTGACCGTTCGATGTGCTCGTATATGATGGTGTTGTAAATAGTTCCATGCCAAATTCATTCTTAAGCATGCATGCTCAAAGACTTCTCATTATCGAATACAATAGTCTTCAGTATTCCATTGGCAAATATGAGTTTTCTGAGAACTTGTTTTTCGTTGACTGCGTAGCTTTCTTCGGTTTTACTTAATGTTCTCGATATCAACATAATGGGCTTATCTCCTTGGGACAATACAGTACCAAGGGCATAATTAGAAGCGTCAGTTACTAGATCGAATTATTTTGTAAAATCTGGATAAGCGAGTACAACTTCTTTGGATGTTAAGGTGTCTTTGATTTTTTTAAAAGGAGTTTTGGTATATTCATCGAGATGGATACTTTCTTTGCCTGATATATTTTTGGGACAATCGTCCATCCTCCCCGCTTAAGAGGGCTGTTAGGGATTTCCCCAGCTTGGCGTAAAAGAGCGAATATTGAAAAGGTTGTCTTTTCGATATCAGATTCTTTTAAGTGGATCTGATGAAACCCACTTTTCAAACCAATAACGGAAAAATATTTGTTATTACCTAGATGTGAAAGAATTTAATTAATTTGAGGGATCGGATATCGATCTGGGATAGTTATACTATTCAACTTTCTATAATCTATCACAAGCCAATATTTCTTCTTGCCAGAAGCGTTTAGTTTTTTCGGTAATATCCATACTGGTGAAGATCTAATTATTCCATCATTGAGAAACTGCGTTATTTAATCTTCGACCACGCTTTTAAGGTATATGGGATATGAGTAAAATTTAGAGATACAGGTGTATCAAGTTATCGCTCCCAAGAATCGCGTGAAAAGATTTTAACTTTGGCATGAGGAAGAATTTATGTTTTCGAGACCAAAAAGACTAATGAACGTATGGTGAGTAACTGGAACGTTGCCACCAATTAAATTGCTATAAAACGGTTTCTCGTTTGGTAGTGGTTTATTTATCAAGGACGGCTGTATATAATTTTTATTGAAAAAATCTCACAACTCTCCGTTGCGCATTCATAATACGGCAGCGAAGAGTCGCTTAATTTAAAAAATGTATGTCACTTAGTTGTGTGACATTGTTTGAGTTAGCACACTCCGGTTGCGTCATCTCGATGTACCTTTGCAATAATCCTCAATTCCGGCTTGCGATTCCACATATTTGTTCACCTTGAATTGTATTGGGGTATCATCTGTTGTAAGTGTGGTCGTGCCAAATGATCTAATTCCGGACAAAATTGTTGATGATTTTGCACTGGACCGATTCCAGCAAAATCGGTGGTGGCTCAGGATGGTTTATCCTCCTATTGTATTGCTTGCGATTGCGTATTGCGAGCGGTAATATGGATTCTCTAACCTCAAACACAAGTGCAGTGCTTGGGGTATATCTACTGGTTCTCGTATACCCAACGGTCTGGGAAGATCGCATCTTAAACCGCGAGTAAAGCTGTCAAGTGCCTTATCTCTATAGGTTTGCATGAGCAAATTTAAAGATTCGATGCTAACATCCATGCATGCAATTTTGTTAAGAATACGTGAAAGATGTGATTACGCCGACTGGTTAAATTCTTGGATGGATGCGTTACCCTGTACTAGCGCAGTCATTTGGTACTTAAGAGTACCCAAATTACGTTTGTCCGCATAGTGCAGAGTTAAACATCGGGATATGCAGCTCCAGGTTAATGGAGTGTTGTAATACTTCAGGACGTGGTCTGCATTTCCAGTTATTTGATTTCTAATTGTGATACGGTTTTTCGCCATGATCTAAATTCAGCTGGATTTTCAGAGAATTCGCGTATGCTACGTACTACGTCCGGTATTTTATCGAGATTATCAATACTTTGATTTGGTGAAACGGTTTCCCGTGAATTAATCCGCGTTTTAAGATTGAATGAATTAAAGCACGGCCCTCAGTGTTTAGGGTTTCACGTATTATTTAAGTGATAAGAGATTGGAGTGAGGGATTCACAACATTATCATTGGTTCTTTTAGAAGAGGTAGAGGGTTGATTTGTTTTGACCAGCTTGTGCTGCTTGTGCGGCTTGAGCCATCAGCGGCTTATTATATTTTCGTTCATTTTGTATAATATTCTTAAGAAAAGATAATCAAGGAATCGGACACTATGAATATATTTTTAAGATTGGATAATAAGAGAATATTACAATTTGAATAATGAGGAGTTAAATCTGGAAAAAAATAAAACATAATCTTAATGTATGCAATAATTTCACTTTCATTTTCACTTTCTTTTTCTGTTGTTTTGTACTTTTTAATTCTTTTATTTTCCTTTAACTTCTAAAATGTTTTCTCACTTTTTTTTTCTCGTTTGTTTTATTCTTTTGTATTATTTTATTTTTCTTTAACATTAATTTTTTTTTCACTTTCTTTTTTTTTCCTCACTTGAAAGAAAAATCGTATCTACTCTTTACACTATTCACTTCCCCCTAAGAAGCTATGGAACAACCTACGACGCATAGGAGTAACTGATAGCAAGCATAATGGAAAATGTGTGATTGACCCAGATACTCTCAACAACTTCTTTCTTGAAAGCCAGTCTGAGGAGATTTGTTGCAACTTTGCTACTGTTTTAAGTCACAAGGACTTAAGACCCTTTGAAGTGGAAGCCGTCAGTGAAATTGAGGTGATTAATGCATTCAGGGAGATACGATCAAATGCTGTTGGGGAAGATGGAGTTCCTTTGAAATTTGTAAAAATAATCCTCCCTATTATAGTACTCCCACATAACCCATATTATTAATCACTGTATTACTTCATCAACTTTTCCTAGATCATGGCAAATAGCCCAAGTTATACCCATTGCTAAACGACTAAATCCATCCTCTCTAAATCCTTTTAGAGAAACTCATAGCAAAGCAACTGATTGAACATATATCTCGTAATAGCCTACTGTATGAGGCACAATCTGGTTTTAGAGCTAATCACAGTACTTCTACTGCCATGGTAAACATCGTAGAAGATATACGGCGAAACTATGACAAAAAACAGATTACACTTCCTGGTTACTTGATTTCTCTAATGCTTTTGATAAAGTTAATCACAAGCTACTTTGCTGGAAATAGAAAAATTTCTTTGCATTTAGTGATACAGCTGTATTATTTCAAGCTTCCTATCCGATAGGTTCTAAAGAGTTGTTATCGACCCCCTTAGTTTTTCTGCTCTCTTGCCAATTAAAGTAGGTGTACCCCAGGGTTCAATTCTGGGACCTTTTCTTTTCTCCATGTTTATCAATGATCTTCCGTCTGTATGTAATTATTCCACTGTCCATTTGTATGCTGATGATGTGCAATTTTATTTAGCAAAATGTCCTGACAACGTAGGTAAATTGATAGTTTTAATTAATAAAGAGCTTTTCAATATCCACAGCTGGTCTCAAAAAAATGGATTGCATTTGAATTCGAAGATGCATTGTCCTTCGATAATTTGCCTAGTATAGTACTGGGTGGTGATACACTCAAAGTAGTTAATACTGTTACCAGTTAAGGTTTTATTGTCAAGTCAAAGCTGTCTGGATACGACCACACAAATTTCGTTATAAGAAGAGTATATGGTTGTCTACGCAAATTATGGTTGACCTCTTACTACACTCCACTTGATACACGAAAAAAACTTGTCCAAACCCTCATTCTTCCCTTATTTACTTATGCTGAAGTAGTATACAGTAAAGTTGATTCACTGTCTCAACGAAAACTACAGGTGGCATTTAATGATGCGGTCAGATATGTATATGGACTACGAAGATTCGATCATGTATCTTAGTATAGTAAATATTTACTGGGAATTTCCCTAGATCATTTCATGGAAATGAGAAATTTTATATTTCTGCATCAAATAATTGTCAAAAAGTCTCCATCGTATCTTTATAACAACCTTAATTTTGGTCGATCTATCAGAACACATACTCTTATACCATCTCATCATCTTTATTTAAATTCATCCCGACTGTTTTACATTCATGCTATTAAACTTTGGAACTCTCTACCAAATCACATAAGAACAATTTCTAATGCCAAGCACTTTAAACATGCCATTTTCCTACACTTCTCTTTCCTTCCTTGAGTCCTCTTCCTAAAACCTTTTATTTTTGTTTTTTATACTATTAGTTTTAAGTAATATGAAAAATTGTATAACTTTCTGAATTTTTTACAACTTAGTACTATAAAAGAGTCATGTCTTATTGTACCTTTATACTAGTAATAATAAATTGAATTGAATTGAATATTTTTTGCGTATTTCCGATACTATTTGAGGGTCTTTTCGCGACAGGTTCCGGGACATAGACATTTCGATTTAATTTTTTTTGCACTACTTCATCTACATAAATCTCACGAAACTGCACTACTTTAGGGCTTTATATTTTTACACGCAGTGTCTAGGTCCTTGCTTGAACGTCAATTAAACTATTTTAATTTTATATATATATATATATATATATATATATATATATATATATATATATATATATTATTCTGCTCTCGTTCTGCCTCTTAACAGCTACTGCACAAATTGAATAATCTTACATTTCCTTAAATACCTAATTACTGCTGCACTGCAATTCGGCACCTTGATGTGAGCAGCAAGCTGATTGTGGGAACGCTTGTTCAGGTTAGCAAGCTGCTGACGCGATGTCTCCATCGCGGCGCGTGTTGGCTTTGCCTGCATGTGGTGACATATTATGTTGCGTTGACTGGCATACTATGTTAAATTATATAATATATTAAATTATATGATATATATATAGATATATAATATACATATGTATTGAGTGGACTGTTTACTTTAATAACTACTTTAACGGACTAAAATGTGTGTGTCAGAAGCATTTTCCCAACGAAATCTTCAATAATCATATCTGAAAGTAGAAAAAAAATAATTAAGAATTACTTCATTTTAAATTCTGTGCACATACTTTTGTGCATCTCAACATTGTTTTTTTAATGCCTTACAGTTCTTAACATATTTGCCTGATGTTGTGTTTTTTGCTTTTAGAAGCTAGACGTTTTCGATGAACACAAACACACATCATGCTGAATACTTGTTTTTGTGACTGAATATATGCCCATGAAACAACGTTCAACTTTTCTCTCTTTCGAGCGACACATTGTGACATTTCAAGAGAACTATTTTGAATTTTAAATTAACGTTTGTAATAGTTACTATGACTTAATAGTGAATAGTTACTCAAAGTTGTTCTCAAAGCCGTAAAAACTTATTCCGGATCGTCATTGTATGTTTTTGTAAAGTTTAACGCTAAAACGTTTAAAAAACAATGTACATCTCGGTCTATATATAAAATCTGCACCCAAAATCGACAGTTGCTTTTTTTTAGTATTAATACCATATATTCTGTAAGTTCGAGCAGTATCATTAATCACACTAGTTCATCCAGTAACTCGTCTGGATGCATTTTTGGAAAATAAATATCAAACCGCTCTACAGTATGACCATTCCTCTTCCTTCACGATTTTCACCGTCAACGGATATTTTGCCGCTACGCAAGTATAGTATTTTATGTGCCGGAGCCTTAACCTTTGTTGAGTTTGAGGTTGTTTCTCGTCGAAGTCACACACGAAAATAATAAAGGTTTGTAATTGCATAACTTAAATAAAATACAAATTCAATTGTAATTTCATATATGGAGGCAAAATTGATTGAGCAAGAGCCATGCACCTTATTGTAAGAAAATTTAAAAACAAATGGACTGGGAGCATGTAACGGCTGTTGTTGGAATAGATGGTAAGTAGTATAGTAAACTCTTCTATGACTCAATTTCTCTCACATTTTAGTGAAACATTACCAACAGCGGTGGAGATCCTTAAGGAATAAATACGTAAAGAAAGCATCTTAGAAACCGGCCTCGCGCTGCATCGGATGAGTAGGAGTCTAACTGGATTCACTTTGAACGCATGAATTTTTTAAGGAAACACTTGAAACACGAAGGTAAACTGATACCTTCTAGATGCGAATGATGTCTATTAATTTGAACATATTGAACTTTTCAATGCCACTCCCATTGTTATCTGTTTGGTCTAAACTTAAATGTGTAACTGAATTCATCCAATCTTATATAATAAAGTAAAGTTTCCTTTTACTACTCCAAGCAGACGGTTGTCCGTTTTTTTCAATAGATTATAACTGAACAGGTTATGGGCCCAAATTATGTGGCAACGTTAAATCTTGTTATGGTATATATTAAAATGATATTCGTATTGCGAGTGAAATATTGATAAAATGGAAAGTGAACTTTTTAAAGTGAAAAAAAAAATGCTGACTTCCGAACGGTATTCTGTGTAGAAGTTTCAAGTTAATATTTTATTAAACGCTTTAGGGCTATTTGAACATATAAATGGTATGAGTGTACAGCCAGGCAGGGCAGAAATTGAATCTCAGTAGGCGTTTAATATGTGGTTATTAATTTGGTTAAAGTCGGATAGTAAAGCACAAAGAGCTATCGCAACTAGCATTTGACCTGCTCCACTAAGGCACATCGTTAATTGCAGTAGTTCAAGGGAGAAGTGTTAAAGTTAAAGTTAAGTGAAGTTAAAAACTGTATATGAACAAACAACGAAGGCGAATGTTCATATGCTGCTTCAACGCTTTTACAGCATTGAAAGGGATCCAGATGATGATGTTGCAACATATACCTCTAAGCTGCAAAATATATAGTTCGGGAACTGAAAGATGTAAGAGAGCATTGATGACTCTTCCCGGTGAGTTTAAATATTTTTTTTTCTGCACATAGGAGTTGTTTCACAAAGAAGAACTAACCTTGGAAAATTTAATATCACGGTTGGTATTGGAGGAAACCCGCATGTCTTCACAGCCATCTAGTTTTACCAATACAACAGAAGAAATTATCAAAACAAAGAAAGTGTTTTGCATGTAAGTAAGTATGGTCATTGGAAGAGAGATTGTCAAAAGAGAAATATCAATCAAAAGAGGACTGGTAGTCGAGGTGAGGGATCACGGGGCGATGCACTTGTTTGCAGATATTTCACGATCAATGGACTGGAACTGTAGGTGAGGTATCGGGGATTTGCAATCACAAGCAAATCAATGTGTGATGTTGATCAATCGAATGAAAGTAGAAGTGAGGAGGTAAGGGGCGATCCTCTTGTCTACACATTTGTTGCGGTCGATTGTAAACACACAGATCAAAGTGAAGTGACAATCTCTGGTAAGACATTGATGGTGAATGATATCACATCAAATAATGTCTGGTATTTGGATTCGGGAGCGAGCGACCATATGACAAGTAGAAAAAAATGGTTTGTTCGTTATACACATTTTTCTGATCCGACAGGAATTCTTATTGGAAGTGGCGAGAAAGTCTCAGCGTATTTTGGCTTCAGATGGAAAAACGTGGGCTGAGAAGTATCTTTCAAATGTACTGTATGTGTCAACGATTACTGCCTATTTTTTTTCTCAGAGTAGCGCTTAAGATAAAGGAATCATATTTGTGTCAGATAACAAAAGGTGTAATTTTTCTAAAAGTAATGGTACTAGAAATACTATAAATGTAGTATAGTATATAAATAATAGAGAGACGACATCAGTTGTTTATCAGTTCAACAGAATGCATTCGGCATGAATCAACTGTAGCTTACACTCCAGAGCAAAATGGTGGGCTGAGAGGGAAAATCGCACTATTGTTAAAGCTGCGCGGACTATGCTGTTAGCAAAAAAATGCCTAAGGAATTTTGGGCTGAAGCAGTGAATATAGCAGTTTATGTTTTTAACCGTACAGGTAATAGCAGTGTAAGAGGCAAAAATTTATATGCTTTGGTATAGCAAGAAGTTTCAAAGGTGCGACTTCAAGGTGCCAAGTACCAGAAGCAGAAGCATTTGCAGAAAGCTAAAAAGGGAATATTCGTTGGCTATGCGGAAAACACAAAGGGATATCGAGTGTGGATGCCTGCAACTAGGAAATTGGAAATAGCGAGTGATGTTCCCTTCAGGGAAATGACTGAAGGTGAAACAGAAGAGAAGGTGATTTGTAACCCTGACAATTTCACTGGAAGTTTTCTTTTTTCGAGTACGGATTTAGATTCCTCTCAAAACGAAAATAATCTAGACGTATCTCAAGAGTGTTTCAACAAAACGGGAAGAAAAGCAGGATATTCGAACATTCAGTCAGCTGACGAAATTGATAATGTAAGTGTGTCATCAGTTGATTCCAGCATTCTTCTATAAGCTGAAGAATCTAGAACAAGTGGAGAACGAAAATTTAAAGCCAGGTTAGTAATCAGAGGATTTAACCAGAATATGGAGTAAACAACGTGGAGACATTCAGCCCTGTGGCAAAGTTTACGTCAATACGTGCAATACTGTCTATAGCGGCTAATGAAGAAATAACACTGACGCAATTTGATGTTACAACAGCATTTCTATATGATGAGTTGTTCACAAGCGTGTTGAAGAAGTTCTCTCTAAAACCAAGCAAAATTGACCTTTGCGTATTTATCAGAGGGGTAGGTGAAAGACGTTTAATACTTGTTATTTATATTGATGATGGACTAATTGCTGCATAGGAGGAACGTGATGCTCTGGAGCTGCTGCATTATTTGAAGACACACTTCGAAATAACAGTCTTGAATGTTAAATGGTTTCTTGGCATGGAACTTACATGAAGTTCAAATAAGTCAATTAATGTAAGCCGATCAATTTATGCTGGTAATCTTTTGAAAAGATTCAACGTGAATTATTGCAAGCCAATTTTGACATCGGCCGAAAACTATATGAGTATATACGAAGATATGGAATCTTCAGAAGGTTGCAACATTTCGTATCGAGAAGCTTTTGGAAGCTTAATGCATTTGGCTATAGCTATTTCGTATCAACATGGCTATAGATATTCACCCGGATATTGCATTTGCAGTGGGAGTAGTTTCTCGATAATTGGAAAAACCAAACAAGAATCATGTTAATGCTGTGAGAAGAATTTTAAAATAAATAAACGGAACCAGGAATATGAATATACTCTTTGAGAGATGTAATAATTTTTCTTTAGATTGTCTCAGTGACGCTGTGAAGAATCCAGAATTCCATAAACGCACGAAGCACAAAGATGTGCGTTATCATTTTATTTCCGAAAAATATGATCGCGGAGTTTTCAATATGAAATATGTCCCTTCAGAACATCAAAATGCCGATATATTTACAAAAGCATTGTCTAAATTTTAAAATTTTAAATTTTGAATTGGAGCAGATAAGTAATCTGATAGATATATGAAGCATTGTATTAAATTAATATATTCAAAATCGGGAGTGTTGTAAAGTATCGAAAATTATCTATTAATTTGAAAACATTGAATTTGGTAATACCACTTCTCACTATTATCTATTTGGTCTAAATTTAAATGTGCCGGAGCAGTGGTGTCCATACGCCCTGCATGGCCTAGCCATTTTAGGCGTTGTGTCCGTAGAGGTTCCGCTTCCGCTTCACTGTCAGTCCCATTGACGACTCGCTGTGTTCGTCCAATCACGTCAATGTCATCAGCGTAAGCTAGAAATTGAACTGACTTCTGGAAGATCGTGCCTGTTGTGTTGAGTTGTGAGTAACGCACGATCTTCTCGAGGATGATGTTAAAGAAGTCACATGACAGTGCGTCACCTAGTCTAAAACCTTTCTTATCACGGTGAGTTCGTTATCGACCTTGACGGAGCAGCGAGAGTTCTCTATCGTCGTCCTACACATTCTGACGAGTATGGTAGGAATGCCAAAACTAGACATGGCACTGTATATGCTAGCTCGTCTCTATGCACACAATAGGTGGTGAGTGTAGATTTGCATTTTTTGGGTCTTTTCCAGGATCTGCCGTAATGTGAAGATCTGGTCCATAGTGGACTTCTCTGGCCTGAAACCACACTGATAGGAACCTATCAGTTCATGGACAAACGGTTTCAGACGCTCAGACAATACGGCAGAGAGGATCTTGTATGTGAAGTTCAGGAGACTAACCTCTCGGTAGTTGGCGCAGTAAAGGGGATCTAGTTTCTTGTGAATCGGGCAAACGATGCTGAGAATCTACTCATCGGGCACGTTTTTCGCGGAAGGCCTTGGTCAGGATAGCTGTTTTACCTTTCGGAGAAACTTTCGGACTTCCTTACTGTCATAACATCTTTCCATTTCCTCGACCGCGCGTTCTCATGTTCCTTCTTTTGCCTTCTGAGAAGCCGGTGTTCTTCCCTTCTTCTCTGTTCGTAGAGCTCACGATCAGCCCTCATTGTTCGATGCAGCGTCGCCTTAAAGGCGTCTTGTTTAGCTGCATGCGCTTGCCTGCATTCGTCGTCGAACCGCCGGTTCCTTCTGGGTGGTGACGTGAAACCCAGCACATCAGTGGCAGCGTCTTTGATGGCTTCTTGACAACGTTTTCTTCTTCTTCTATGCTTAGAGCAGGAATATTCGTATTTTGAGCGAGTTTTAGATATCCTCGGTCGGCAAAGTTCCCAACAATCTGCTGTGATTGTAGCTTTTCGACGTAAAACCGTTTCGGCCTTTCTCGACTCCGTTGCTCTCTCGATATCCGGTTTCTTACCTTTGCTAGAACAAGGTGATGATCCGAGTCGATGTGTGCACCTCGGAAGGTTCGGACATCGAGAATACTGGAGGAGTGTCTGACGGCGATCGCAATGTGATCAATCTGGTTGACGGTTTATTGATCAGGAGATCACCAGGTCCCTTTGCGAATGTCTAGGTGTGGCAACCTCGTGCTAGCCACACAGAGGTTCCGCCCCGAGGCAAAGTCCAACAACCTGAGTCCATTTCCGGATGTATTGTCGTGCAGGCTGTATTTACCGATGACTCCAGCAAAGATGTCCTTCTTTCCCAGCTGAGCGTTGAAATCTCCTAGAACGATCTTAGTGTCGTAGCTGGGGCATCGATCGTATGTTCTTTCTAGGAGACCATAGAAGTCATCCTTGATGTTGTCACCATTTTCCTCTGTTGGGCGTGAGCGCAAATTAGGCTGATGTTCCCGAATTTAGCCTCGATGCGGATTGTCATGCATTTGCTGACGAGGTTGTAGCTCAAGGCTATTTGCCTAAGTTTGCCTCGAACAACAAATCCGCATCCAAATAAGCGCTGCCTTCTCTCTCTAAAGCAATTGCTGTAGTAGATATCGCAGTTCTTCATATAGCTTTTATGCCAGGCCCATCCCATCGCACTTTCTGGATGGCGGTAAAGTCTGCCTTGTCTGCCTGTTAAGGGACCTCACATTCCACGTGCAAAACCGAAAATCGTTATCCTTATAACGTTTGCTGGGGTTGTCAACAGTTGGTCCTACATTATCCGAGGCGTACATACTTCATACAACTTAGAAAGGGAAAAAAATCAGCACAAGCAGTCCCAGTTCTTGCCACATACCGCCACCAAAACGCATAAAAAATCACCACAAGCAGTCCCACAGCAGCGCTTATCAGCAATAAGAAGAAGAATGTTTACTGTGAGAGAATATGTTTTTTTGTTTTTACGGTGCCATGTGAGATTTAGTAATTAGTATATTATGTGTACATTAATTGTGGTCTGTCAAAAAAAAAACAGATATGTGAAATGATTAAATGTGTGCCTTTGACCTGGCGTTAGTTTCACTGAAAAATTTTTAGAATTGTGGTCTGTCAAAAAGAAAATGTTAATGGGGGGGACATGTGATTGTTACACTTATCAACAAAAAGACTGTGGTCATCACCCAAACGAGGGACTCTTGTTAGAACGCAAAATAAGTGATAATGATTTGAAGAAATATATTTCACCACTCTACTTTGGTTGGAAAGTGTATTAGTACTGTATTTGATTTGGGGTTGTATTTAGTTGTGAAAAGCCGGTGTCAGTATATTAAAGAGGAGCAGTAGCTGTTTAAATTTTTGACGTAAGCTTATTAATATAGATAAGAAAAAAAAAAATAAGGTTGATGCTATATTTTAGTTATAAAAAGTGAGTGTCCTCGGTTTATTTGCGTCAATCGTTATTTTTCTGCGTCATTCAAAAGAAAAGGAAACACAAAAAAAAAATATTTTGTACAGTGTGTAATATGAAATTTAGTGATAAATCTTCTTAAGAAGAACATTTAAAAGTGCAAAAATGTATCAGAAAGAGACAACCTTCTCCAGATTCACAACCATCAACTTCTGCTGCTGCAGTGCAAATTCCAAAGAGGAAATATACAAAATCAAATTTAACATTGAGTTATTTTGTGATTTTGTAAAACATTTAAAAGATGAAGATGATAACATGGAGATAAGTACAAAAAGTATGCAGACGGTGATGCGTACAATCTTACGAGTTGATGGAATATCTGAAGAATTGAATGATATGATTAAAATCATCAAGACGAAGTTAGAGGAGTTCCAAGAAAGGGATAGTGGATGGGCTTTGTTATCATTTTTGAGAATTGAGATTAGTATCAATAAATATGAACCACTTCGCGGATCGTCTTATTTTCCATTACCAGCAGAGATTCAGCGTAAAAATGCTTATATAAATGTGAAAAACTATGATGAATATTGTTTTAAATGGGCTATCATATCAGCTCTTGATTGTAAAGTTAAAAAAACAATGATAGACTATCAGTGTATAAAGTAGATGATATTAAAAGTGAAACTATAATAGTTAATGATGAAGTGGTTAGTTTTCAGAACATGCAATTTCCTCTGAATTTCAATTTTGTTAAAATTTTCGAAGATAACAAACAAAACATTAGTGTAAATGTTTTTGGATATGAAAAAATTAATCAATAATACAATATAATTGGTCCCTATTATCATACACGTAAAAAAAAGACAAAACATATTAATTTGCTTTTTTGTGACAATTACGATGTGAGTGAAATGCATTATGTGTTCATCAAAAATATATCACGATTATTGAGTACTCAAATCACCCATTGCAATGGAAAAATATATCTCTGCAACGGTTGTTTACTACGTTTTCCAAACGAGCTCAATCTACAGAATCACAAAAGCGAATGTGGTAAAAAAGTTGTGATAATGCCAGAAGGAGGTAACAATGTGTTTGAGTTTAGAGGGCAACGAAAAAAGTTTCCAGTTCCCTTCACTGTGTACGCTGACTTTGAATCCATCCTAATTCCTACGAGTTACTGTATACCGAACCCAGATACATCATCATCAACAAATGTACAACAACATATACCATGCTTTTTAATATTATATTAAGTGTTCAATTGATGATGAATTAAATATACATAGATCATTTGTTGGTAAGGATTCAGTTTAATAACCATATTTAACAATCAATACTAAAAAACAAATTCTAGGAGAAAATTCATCAGATGTATTTGTTGAGATGCTTGTTGAAGATTTAACATACCTCCATATGGAAGAATTAAATAAGCCAAAGCATTTGCTTCCATTGACGGACCTTGAGAATGTCTTTAACAATACATCACCTATATGCAGTATATGTGAAAAAAGTTTTATTTCAACTGATTTAAGATTAAGAGATCATTGTCACTTCACCGGTAAATGTAGGGGACCTGCAAATTCACACTGCAATTTATATTTTCGTATACCACCATTTTTTCCAATATTTTTTTACATTTTCCCGGTTACAAATAATTGCAAATAATATATATGGTTGGACAATGTCACAATCGCTTCCCGATGGAAATTTTCAATGGCAAGATCCTGAGATCTACACAACATATATTAAATCTAAATGAAAATAGTAATATTGGTAATATATTTAAAGTTGATATAACCTATACATAGACTCTTCACGATTCTTATAATGATCTTCCGTTTTGTCCAGAAAATACATTAACACCAACAAGTAAAGTTTCCATGTTAATAGCTAATCTGAATAATAAGAAAAAGTATGTAATTCACCTCAGAAACTTAAAACAATGCCTTGGGAATGAATTAACCGTTACCAAAGTACATAGAATCAATTTGAGAAGAACTTTTTCAAATTAATGAATAACAGTGTTTGTGGTAAAACTATGGAAAATGTAGAGAAGCGAAGAACGTGAAGATAGTAACAAATTGGGATGTAAAGAAAAACTCTTTCAGTGCAAGGAAGCTTATTGCACATCCTAATTACCATAGTTGTTCTATATTTACTGCGGATATGTGTGCTATAGAAATGATTAAGGGAAAAGTAGATTATAATAAACCGATTTATTTAGGTTTTGTTGTACTAGAGTTATCCAAATGGTTAATGTATGACTTTCATTTTAATTATATGCGGAAAAATTTGGAGACTCTGTACAATTACACTATATGGATACGGATTCATTTATTTATTCAATAATGACTGATGATATTTATTCTGATATATATAGTGATGTTATTGATTCTGATAATTCAAGATTTGATACATCAGAATATCCCTTAGATAATTTACACAATTTTCCACAGATGAATGGTAAAGTTCTTGGTAAATTTAAAGATGAAAATAGTTCTAAGAAAATGTTGGAATTTGTTGGGTTACGAGCGAAAATGTATTCTTTCAGTGTAGATACTGGTAAAGTTGTAAAAAAAGCAAAGGGAGTGAAAAAAAACTGTAACTAAACGCCTGGACATAAAAGACTATCGAAAATGTTTATCTAAGAAAACTATACCTTACAAAACTGTAACTAAACGCCTGGACATAAAAGACTATCGAAAATTATATTATATATTATATTATTATATTATTATTATATATTATTATTATATTATAATTATCTAAGAAAACTAATAATAATAATGGTTGGCGCTACAGTCCAAAGGGGGACCAGGGCCTAGTTTGCTCATCAACTACTCGTGTTGTGCGCGCTACTGTTCTCTCACGAGTAGAAGTGACCTACAGTTTTTTGCCGACTCCGAACGGCGAATTTTGAGAAGCTTTCTTAGACAGTTATTACTCTTTGAGTGTTGTCAGCAGCTCGAAAGAGGTGGTGCCGTGAAATATTAGAAAAATTGGTGTTGAACTGGGAGTCGAACCTAGACCCTTCGGCGTGTGAGCGTCGCACTCTACCCACTACACCACGACGACCACTAAAAACTATACCTTACAAATCAATGTCTGTATTTAGAACTAAGTTACATAGCATTTATACACAAATTATTAATAAGTTGACATTAAGTTATAATGATACCAAGAGGTCATAATAAAATACCAATAGGTGAATGCATGTATATTATGTATATTAATAAACTAAACAAAGAAGTAAAATATATTGTATAAATATATATAAATCATTTCATGTGTTTTTTAATTTTATAATTTATTAGTTGGAGATGTTTTTTATTTATTTTTATTTTATAAAAAAAACACAGGTTGATTCAAAACAAAAAAGATGGATAAGCAACTTTGGAAAAATTTCTATTTTCGGATTTCTGATGACGAAGCTGATCCTCAAAGTGATTCAATGAATGATCTGTTTTCAACTTTAGAGGAATCAGCATCGGAATTTTACATTGAGAATGGAATCGGTTGTCAATTCGATGAGTTCATCAACATGAAATGTGACTTGGAAGAAGAAGAAGAGAATCAATTTAAAAGTGAAACCTTATCATCATCAATTAAAAAAACTGACTTATATTGTGATGAAACCATACCAGCTTCACCAGTAGATAATATCGAAAATCCTGAGGATAAGCTTATTGTTGTAGAGCTGAATCAAATGAGTCCATCGATTGAAGAAATTGCCCTGAATGAAGAGCGAGACTTCTACCGTTGGATGATTAGGATGAAGCGAACGCTAAAAATAGTTTTCCCTCAAATATTGTGGACTAAGCAGAAGACCACCACTTGGCCTAAGAAGGGGTTTTTTCCCATACTCTTGAAGGAGAAAGATACTATCCAAACAATGAAATATGGTTTTGTATACTTGCGTCAGAATAAAACGCATACAATTGAATTTGGATAAACAATAGTCAATAATATTTGTTAACAGAAACAAAAAAAAAAAAAAACAAAAAACAAAAAACGGTAAACGGTAAACGGGAGTGTTTATAATTTGTGTTTTTTATTTTTTGGTTTTTCATGAAGAATAATCGGGAAGGTTTTTTGATTACATTTATTATTCAGAAATGATCTAAAAACAAATAAATTCAGTGAATGACAATTTATATTTATTTGACAATCAAAAGTCAAAAGGAATTAAATGATCTCGAGGTAGGATCATTGAAGAGTACTATAAAGATGTACCAGTTAACTGTAGGTCGTGCTAATGACATTGAAAGTGTTAAAGTTTGCACAACAAACTTTGGAAAAGCAGTTGTCTGCAATCTGCATGATTTTCAGGTAAATACCGAAAAAACAAAACATAAACATTTTTATTAAGTTTCTCAGGAAGATTGAAGAATGTGTCCAATGCAACCATACAAGAAATCAACACGCAGAAATACACACTAACCAGATTCGAGCCCATAGATAAAAGTTTTCGCGTACGCATTTCAATTAAAGAAAAAGAAAAACAATAATATGTAGTTCTATTCTGGTTTTTTTTATTCTTTGAAAACAATAAATATTTTTGCATACAAAAAAAAAAATATATATTAATCTTTTAACTTCATCCGTAAGAGGGGTATATTGTAGAAATCGATCATGTATGAGGATGCAAAAAGCTGAAGTATTTTTTGGTATATTTTTTCCTGTTTTAATTTCAAGTTTTACATCGATTGGTTCCCTTTTGACTGCCTCATTCTGATGTATTACGTCAACCACAATGATTGGTGCTATTTTCTCAAACTCTTCTCGTGATAACAAAGGTTGAGGTTCTCGCATATAGTAGCTCTGTTAAAATTTTGAATACATATCATATAAAATAGCGTATCGAGCACGCTCAAACTTAAGATTAAGATCATCATATGGATATGTGTCAGAGCTAAAATGCACTTTAACATCTGTCAAATCACAATGGTGGAGACCGGTTGACGTTTGGAAAGCTATTACTATAAATCGTGGTCATTCATTTTGAGGAGAAAATTTGACATTCCAAAAGTGATGCACTCCTTGCGATAGTACAGGATTAAAACTACAATCCCAGCTTCGAAATGTAATTGGTAGGGAGTTGCCACTGTTTATTATTTTGAGAAAAGTCCTCATCCTGAATGTTATTAAATTTTTTTTACTGATAACTGATCTGATAACTGATAATTGGAACTACTACATTTACAAGTATTAGATTAATGCATTACGCATAAAATTGTACAATTGTTAAAGGATATTATAAATGCTAGAAAGGTGTTGAAGAAAAAATTTGGTAGTATCAAAGATCAAGGAAATATAACAAAATAGCTTTTTGGAGGAAACTTTTTAACCTATTACTACACCTCTAAAGGAATTAGTACAAAGTACTCAGCAAAATGATGTTAGCACACATAGGCTTCACCATACTTTGTTGTACAATGCTTGATCATGTCAATATTATATGGTTTATTTTTTTCTAGTTGAAAAAGTTTTTTTTAAATTCTGTACAATGGAGCCTCTCAATTTCCAATAACTCCGATTCTGTTTTAATTTCTTTTTGTTGGTTATAGAATTTAAATTTTCCTGTATTCAGTGTTAAGTTCTATATATTTATGTAACTAATTCGATTGAGTAAAGGATAATACCCTATGTACTTTGGTAACAGTTAATTCATTCCCAAGGCATTGTTTTAAGTTTCTGAGGTGAATTACATACTTTTTCTTATTATTCAGATTGGCTATTAACATGGGAACCTTACTTGTTGGTGTTAATGTATTTTCTGGACAAAACGGAAGATCATTATGAGAATCGTGAAGAGTCTCTGTATAGGTTATATCAACTTCAAATATATAACCAATATTACTATATTCATATAGATTTAATATATATTCTGTTGTGTAGATATCAGGATCTTGCCATTGAAAATTTCCGTCGGGAAGCGATTGTGACATTGCCCAATTATATAAATTATTTGCATCTAAATACATTAGAAATTCACTTTTTTTTGTTTTATCATAGTTATCTACATACTTATTATTAGTCTTTGCATATCTCTTATTACACTGACGTTTATGTCACCGCAGATACCTTTTTTAAGGAAATTAAACATATCAATTTCTGTTAAAAGCTCCAATTTAATATTTGTTACCTTCAGCATTGCATCCCAAGATAAACTAGGTGATGTATAGTAGTGACACGGATCTAAATCGTATATTTTCATACAAACTTTACGGAAATTCTCAAAAACGTCAGCCAACAGCAAAACATTACTCTTTAAATACAGAAGCATGTAATCTTTCAAGGTTTTTCAATTGAAATGCTCCCACACTTTTACAGCGTGTTTATAGTCGTTTTCCGCACAATCTTCATCCGTTAATTTGTAATAAAATTTTGAAATTGGTGGAAGAAAGCCATCTTCTAAACGATCCCATGAATCAAGATAATCATAGGGAAATACACCTTTCCTAAGCATTAATTTGAATAAGTGATCATCATTTTTATAAGCTATTCTGTTTATAATGAAATCATCTTCTGTTAAATTGTTCATCAAACTGCTTATGCTAGACTAAAGAAATCGAAAAGAATCTATAAATCTCATTTCAAAGTTATCTGCAACCCGTTTAGAGAGTGAAATGTAGTTCTCCTTATTTAAGAGAACTATTTTTATTTCACCTTGAATTTTACTTAAACTTTTCACAAATAAATGGCAATCATAGCCGGAAATATGTAAAAATATTGGAAAAAATGTTGGTATAAGAAAATCTAAATTGCACTGTGAATAAAGGTTTGTTTATTATTATTAATTTTTATATATTTAATATTTATTACATTAAATAAAATACGAATTCAATTGTGCTTTAATGGTATTTATGGAGGCAAAATTAATTGAGGCCGTCAAATCCTCTATTTGTTTTTACGATAAGAGCCATGCACCTTATCGTAGCAAAATTTTAAAACAAATAGACTGGGAGCATGTAGTCGGTGTTGTTGGACTAGATGATAAGTTTTTTTTTTAAATATAGTAAATTGTTCTATGACTCAATTTCTCTCGCATTTTAGTGGAACATTACCAACAGCGGTGGAGATCCTTAAGGGATAAATACGTAAAGAAAGCATCCTAGAAACCGGCCTCGCGCTGCATCGGATGAGTAGGAGTCTAACTGGAGTCACTTTAAACGCATGAATTTTTTAAGGGGACACTTGACACGCGAATGTAAACTGATACTTTCTAGATGCGAATAATGTCTATTAATTTGAACATATTGAACTTGGCAATGCCACTTTCCATTATTATTTGTTTGGTCTAAACTTAAATGTGTTACTGAATTCATCCAATCTTAATTAATAAAGTACAGTTTCCTTTTACTACTCCAAGCAGACGGTTGTCCGTTTTTTTTTTTCAATAGATGATAACTCAACAGGTTATGGGCCCAGATCACCTGGCAAAGTTAAATCTTGTTATGGTGTATATTAAAATGATATTCGTATTGCGAGTGAAATATTGATAAAATGGAAAGTGATCTTTTTAAAGTGCAAAAAAAATGCTGACTTCCGAACGGTATTCTGTGTGGAAGTTTCAAGTTAATATTTTATTAAACGCTTGAGGGCTATTTAAGCATATAAATGGTATGAGTGTACAGCCAGCCAAGGCAGAAATTGAATCTCAGTAGGCGTTTGATATGTGGTTATTAATTTGGTTAAAGTCGGATAGTAAAGCACAAAGAGCTATCGCAACTAGCATTTGACCTGCTCCACTAAGGCACATCGTTAATTGCAGTAGTTCAAGGGAGAAGTGTTAAAGTTAAAGTTAAGTGAAGTTAAAAACTGTATATGAACAAACAACGAAGGCGAATGTTCATATGCTGCTTCAACGCTTTTACAGCATTGAAAGGGATCCAGATGATGATGTTGCAACATATACCTCTAAGCTGAAAAATATATAGTTCGGAAACTCAAGTATGTTAGAGAGGATTGATGGCTCTTATCGGTGAGTTTAAACATTTTTTTTCTGCACATAGGAGTTGTTTCACAAAGAAGAACTAACCTTGTAAAAGAGCGCAAATTCTAAACTATTTTTTTTATTTCTTATTAGTAAAAGAAACAACACTAAGTGTGAGGAAAAAAAATAAAACATGGAAAGTGATGAAAGGCCTGAGCGCAGCAAATCGGGTGACTTCAGAACACCGGCGGCTAGAGCATCAGGCCACCAAACAAGTGATGGAAGTGTTCGTGATGCTAGTCCTACTAGTCGTCTGAACGGCGAGACGAAAAAAAGAAGATGGAGGGGGCAACCGCAGTCTAGTTTGGTGACACGACGAACAGCAACAGCAACAACAGATGAAGAGGATGTTAAAGCAGCGAAAGCAACTGCTTTACCAGTAGCAACCACAAAAGGTGCAGCCGTTGCAACAACATAAGCCGCTGTTATCGCATTAGAAGCCCTCCAATGTGAATCGGAGGGCAACGAATGTCGATATTCGTATAAAGGAAGTGGTAATTCCTTCCAAAATCTCGCCACTTCTGACGCCGATGATGAGGCAGAAGAAATAAGGGAAGAGGAATCAAAATTAAAGAGGCTGGATGAGGAAAGGGCGAAGCTTGATGCCCACATTAAATTCCTCTACGAACAGTCCGTTGCCAGAAAAGCGGCCGAAAAAGAGGTCAAACAAAGAGATCCACAACGGGAACTTTTGGAGATTATAAATCGTAAAAAGAAATTGCTACTTGCTGAAGAGGAGCAGCCATCTACTTCGGCGGCAGCACAAAAACTCCAGAAAATTCAACAGCAGAAACAACAACGGACTCGTTCCACAACACTTAATGCAACCGAACGACAACAGCCGAAGGAACAACATCAAAAACAACACCATAAACAGCGGACTGAGCAGAAGCAGCAGAAATATCAACAACAACAACAGAAGCAGCAGCAACAACGACAACAGAAGCAGCAGCAACAACAACAGCAGAAACCTAAGGTACGATGTCTACCTATAAACGTCTTCGGCGTGGAGATGGATCAACTTGAAAAACTGTGTGAGTTGATTCTAGATAGGAAAACATATTATATTAAATATAAAAAAAAACCTTAAGGCATACCGTCCACTGTTTAACTATGGAAAGCTTTAGATGCATGAAAGAGAAGTTAGTGGCATCGAACGCTGATTTCTATACGTATACCCCCAGAGGAGAAAGGTCACAGTCGGTGCTCCTCAAGGGTGTTAATCCCTATACTGACCCGAAGGTTATCCTCGACAAGCTGCGCCAAGTCGAAAGCGACGAGGTCCAGTTTGTAGGGGTTAAGCCTTTCATAACTGCGGAAGCAAAAGTGAAGAAGAAGGCGCTCCCATTCTTCTTAGTACAGGTAACCCAGGGCACCAAAATTGATAGCCTACGAAAAATTCGATTTGTAGGTGGTCTGAGTGTGAAGTGGGAAAAATTAAACAAATCTGACCACGTACTTCAATGTGCGAAGTGCAAAAGGCTGGGGCACGTCGCGGAGAACTGCAATATGGAGTTCCGCTGAGCACGATGGACATTTAGCCACAACAAAGGTGAATGCTCTTTAGGAACCGAAGAGTCGAGGACAAGTCGCTCCTAAAATGTGTACACCCCGCAACGGAGGAAATGGACACCCCACAACTTATTTAGGGTGTCCACGAATTAAAGAACTCCGTCAGAGAGTGAAAGATGCAAGGATAAACAAAAAGGTAGAACCCAGGCCATTAGTCCGAGCTGTAGCTACCACCGTTACTCCGCGTATCTCTTACACCCAAATGGTGTCAGGGAGGGAACCGGTACAACGAACAGTTCCGAAGGTTGCCCCGACTCCAATGGCCAGGCAACCCGAAGCAGAGCCCTCAATAAGGGATGTTATATCTTCCATCCAGTCAATGCAAGCGCAAATGATTGCCTTGCAGAAACAGATGGTCGAACTACAGACCAGTTTCCTTACGCAGACGGCTAGAGTAGATTTCCTATTCTCTCAGCTGCCTGCAAGCAAGCGCGCTCATATATAATGGGCTCACGCGAGGTAAGAACCCTTAAGATCCTTGCAGTGAATGTAAATTCGCTGATTCGGATCGAACGAAAACAATCGCTCTCTAATTTGTTGCAAACTTATAAACCTGATGTGCTGATGGTAAGCGAAACTAAGCTAAACCAGACGCGCAATCCTAGGTACAAAAATTACCATATAACTAGGAGAGACCGACTCCAATCCACTAGAGGTGGCGGGGTCGCCTTCTTAATTAAAAGTAACATTTATCATAAGGTATATATAGCAACGATGTGAGTAGATATGTGTGCTAGAAGCAGCGATTGCACGCAAAGTGGAAAGAAGTTGTTTGTCATCGCTGCCTATGTATCAGAACCTCAAAACCCAAACTTTCTTTTGGAGCTCGAGGCTCTCTTCTCTAGTCTCCACTTAAATTCGGAAGAAAATTACTACATCTTAGCTGGAGATTTGAACGCCAAACATGGTGAATGGGGTAGCACGGTTCCGAATGAGAGAGGAAGCGCTCTTTTAGATTGGATGGAGCAGAACAATATCGAGTTCAGGCTAGATCTGCTAATAGACCATCCTTTCCTAGAAGCGGGTCATATCTGGATGTGATGATACTCGACAGACGACTAACGGCACTAAACGTGGAACGACAACACACAAGGAACTGTTTAACCACGGTCGAGTACGACAGTGATCACTGTGGCCTCGCCGCGGTAATGCATCTCGCGAACGATCTGGAGGAACTAGAGGAATATGTCCATACGCATTCTTATAATTACAATAAGGCGCGATGGTCACGTTTCTCTAGAACCTTAGACAGGGAAATAAGTTCGAGTGCGATCAATCCTCCTACGAACAGAAACCTAACGAACGAAGAGGTTGATGGGTACCTCAAACAAATGTTCGTCCATTTGTGTCATTAAACAAACAATGGACAAAACTATTCCGAAGGTAGCACAAACTGATGATGGGAACATTTATCGGAATGCTGCCATCGATGCACTTTACGTGCAAAAAAGTAGACTACTGTCAAGACTTAAGCTCTGGTTTATTAACAGATTCACAGGATGCGGAGATTCGCTGTCTGAAGTCACAGATTAAAGTACTCCAACAGTAAATCAAACATAATTACAGACTAGCTGTAAGTTTGTATTGGGGCAATAAGATTCAGGCTGTAAGATCCAATAACCCGAGCATGTTCCCGCAAGTAAATAAAATCTTTCGGAGGAAAGATCATATTGACAGAGCGTTCGACTAGACAGAACAACAGACAACGCGAACCTACTTACTTTAGTTGGCATCGATCCAGATAGGGCTGTGCTTGATAACGACTACTTCGTAGTTGAGGATCCCCAGTAGAAGGTAAAAGCAATTGTTGCTGTTTTCCAGAGAGTGTATACGGTCAACAAGACTCGTAGTCAGAATCACGGCCTGGATAACAGAGCCTAGCTAAACCATGTCTGTCTTCGAAATTAAACAAGTCAATGGCGATCCGAGAACTCCGGTTTTACCAGGCTCAGTGACGATCCTTCGGCAAATAATGTCGTTGCCGATGATGGAAACTCCATCCTTATTTCAAAAGACGAACTCCAAGGTATCCTCAACTCACTGAAAAAGAAGAAATCAGTGGGAATCGATGGGGTACCTAATATTGTTCTGCGCCATTTACCCTCTGAGGCGGTGGATGTACACACAACTCTGTTCAACAACGCGCTGAGTAATGCATATTACCCGGAGCATTGGAAAACAGCTGTGGTACAGCCCATTCTGAAACGGGGCAAAGATATCTCGATCCCAACGATCCTCCGTTCTCTAAGTCTTCTTCCGTGAATAAGCAAGGTATTTGAGAAGATAGTCATTAAAGTTCTAAAAGAATGGGTTGAGGAAAAACAATTAATACCGAAAAACCAATTTAGCTTCAGAGCGGGGCACGACACCATTCATGCCGCGTCTAAATTGGTTTCTGACATGCAGTGGAATAGAAACAAAACAGGCGCCTGTCTGATTGACATGGAAAAAGCATTCGACACCGTATGGTTAGAAGGTCTTTTCTTAAGTTGGTCAGGTTCTGCATTCATAAAACATTGCTATATATGGTCTATGCCATGGTAACAGGTAGGAAGTTCGTTGTGAAAAATGGCAACGAAATTTCCACTGCGGTATTCCATATAAAAAATGGGTTGCAACAAGGGGCGGTGGGTTCGCTGATCTTGTTCACTACATTCATTAGTGATCTTATAGGTTCTATGCCTAGCTATAATTGTTTGCCGATGATCTTATCGTGTACAGATCAGGTCCGAAGGTAGAAGAAATAAACGGTTTGTTGCATAGTGACTTCGATACGATTCAACGATTTTGCAACGACTGGAAGTTGAAAATCAACTACCAGAAGTGTGAAACTATTCTTTTTAGAACCCCGCTGTCCAGAGTCTCAAGGGACACGAAAATGAACTGGCGCAAGTTGACCCACTGGGGCAACCATTGATCGTGAAAAATGTAGTCAGATATCTTGGCATCTGGTTGGACCAGTTCCTGTATGGTGGTAACCATGTAGACACAGCTCTGACCAAAGCTTCGCAGCCCATTTGCCTTCGCTATGGCAAATGAGCTGTTTTACAGCAGTCAACTTGACACCAGAGTGAAGGTAATCTGCTACATGGCTCATATCCGGCCAATCATTTTATATGGTTGTCCTGTGTGGTTCAACGTGAGTCCTTCCCAAATGGAAATGATGAGGGTGTCGATCACCAGAATCTCAGTACAAGAAACTTTATCCCAACGAGGTCCTGTATAACGAGGCAAAATTTATAAGGATAGATAGTTTTATTATTAAGTTGATTCGGAGTCACACTGCTCGAGTCATGACTTCAACCAACAGTCTGATCTTTGGGGCTTACTACTCAAATGAAAAGTACAATGAAAGGGTACGTCTTAACGGCTTCATTTCATTATCTTCCACGTCGCTCGCCGAACAGTAAAAAGGCAACTCCAATACGAGCCGGACGTCGCTCGCAGTCACGAAAATCTCCTACGGCTCAGTAGAGCGATTTCTGCCCGCGATAGAGCAGTTCTACTGGTGGATACACCAGAATCAGCTTTCGAGGCCACTAACTTTATAAAGTAAAACACAGGATAGTTGAGTCAGTAACTAGGGCCAACTTACATAGGTTAAGGTAGATTAAGACATTTATAAAAAATAATAAAAAAAAAATTAAAAAAAAAACAAAACAAAACAAAACAAGAACAAAAAGATGCACCACGGCGTATTAAATATATATGGTAAGCATATAAATAATACATACGTCCTGGTGCACGCTTCCGTATAATGTTACGGTTATAGTTAAGACTATGTGTACATTTTAGTAGTAGTAGTTAGTAATTTTAAGCTTAGACGTAATTTATTATAATTAGGTTTTACTTTTAGTCTTAAGGTAGTCTTTAGTCTTAATCTAAGGTTAGGTTAAGTTACATATTTGTTATCCCAAGTTTTTGGATTTTTCTTGGGTGAAAATTACACTTTGAATGAAACACTGAAAAAAAAACGGCTAAATCATCTAATAAAGAAGCCGAAAGGTGAAGAAAACATTTATTATTCTAGGTTAGCTTAGAGCACTTGTTAAGAATCAGTAAGTTAGAGTTAAGATCAACAGATTATATTATTGAGCTAGCTTAAGTATTTTTGTCTAGCATGTAAGTAAAAAAAATAATGAATAAATAAAATTTAATGAAAAAAAAAGAAGAAATTATCAAAACAAGGAAAGTGTTTTGCATGTAAGTAAGTATGGTTATTGGAAGAGAGATTGTCAAAAGAGAAATATCAATCAAAAGAGGACTGGTAGTCGAGGTGAGGGATCACGGGGCGATGCACTTGTTTGCTGGAACTGTAGGTGAGGTATCGGGGAGCGATGCAATCACAAGCAAATCAATGTGTGACGGTTATCAGTCAACTGAAAGTAGAAGTGAGGAGGTAAGGGGCGATCCTCTTGTCTGCAAACTTGTTGAGGTCGATTATAAACACACAGATCATAGTGAAGTGGCAATCTCTGGTAAGACATTGATGGTGAATGATATCACATCAAATAATGTCTGGTATTTGGATTCGGGAGCGAGCGACCATATGACAAGTAGAAAAAAATGGTTTGTTCGTTATACACATTTTTCTGATCCGACAGGAATTCTTATTGGAAGTGGCGAGAAAATCTCAGCGTATTTTGGCCTCAGATGGAAAAACGTGGGCTGAGAAGCATCTTTCAAATGTACTCTATGTGCCAACGATTTCTGGTTATTTATTTTCTCAGAGTAGCGCTTCAGATAAAGGAATTAAATTTGTGTTAGATAACAAACGGTGCATTTTTTTAAAAATTGATGGTACTAGAAATACTATAAATATAGTATAGTAAATAAATAATATAAAGACAACATCATTTCGTCAGAATACAATCGGCATGAAACAACTGTAGCTTACACTCCAGAGCAAAATGGTAGTGCTGAGAGGGAAAATCGTACTATTGTTAAAGCTGCGCGGACTATGCTGTTAGCAAAAAAATGCCTAAGGAATTTTGGGCTTACGCAGTGAATATAGCAGTTTATGTTTTAACCGTGCAGGTATGAATATGCTTTGCTTTAGGATAGCAAGAAGTTTCAAAGGTGCGACTTCAAGGTACTTGGCGCAGAAGCATTTGCAGAAAGCTAAAAAAGGAATATTCGTTTTCTATGCGGAAAACGCAAAGGGAGATTGAGTGTGGATGCCTACAACTAAGAAATTGGAAATAGCGAGGGATGTTCCCTTCAGGGAAATGATTGAAGGTGAAACAGAAGAGAAGGTGATTTGTAACCCTGACAATTTCACTGGAAGTTTTCTTTTGCCGGGTACGGATTTCGATTCCTCTCAAAGCGAATATAATCTAGACGCATCTCAAGAGTATTTCAACAAAAGGGAAAGAAAAGCTGCAATTTCGATCATTCGGTAAGCTAATGAAATTGATAATGTAAGTGTGTCATCAATTGGTTCTAGCAAAAAAGAAGAAACTGCAAGAAGGGAAGTCTTCCAGTCTGCCGATGGAGTTAATGCTGATGATGATGATAACGATGAGCTTTTGCCGATGATAAAGATGATCGAGATGTTGTAACTTGCAAGGATGAAAACCATTAGAAAGCGGCGATGGACAAGGAGATGAACAGTTTACTGAGATAAACGGAACATGGAATATTGTTACGTGTCCATCTGACCGGCAAATTATCGACAATAAGTTTTTCTATAAGCTGAAGAATCTAGATACAAGTGGAGACCGAAAATTAAAAGCCAGGTGGAGATATTCAGCCCTGTGGCAGAGTTTACGTCAATACGTGCAATACTGCTTATAGCGGCTGATGAAGGAATAACACTGACGCAATTTAATGTTACAACAGCATTTCTAAATGATGATTTGGATGACGAGGAGATTTATATGCAGCAACCTCAAAATTTTGATGACGGATCGGGAAGGGTCTGTCGACTTTACGGACTAAAACAAGCAGATGCTGGAATAAGAAGTTCACAAGCGTGTTGAAGAAGTTCTCTCTAAAACCAAGCAAAATTGACCTTTGCGTATTTGTCAGACGGGTAGATGAAAGACGTTTAATACCTGTAATTTATGTTGATGATGGACTGGTTGCTGCGTAGGAGGAACGTGATGCTCTGGAGCTGTTTCATTATTTGCAACACACTTCGAAATAAACAGTCTTGAATGTTAAATGGTTTCCTGTCATGGAAGTTACACGAAGTTCAAATAAGTCAATTAATGCAGGCCGATATACTTATGCTGGTAATCTGCAAGCCAGTTCTGACCCCGCCGAAAATTATACGAGTATATGCGAAGATATGGAATCTTCAGATGGTTGCAACATTTCGTATCAACATGGCATGGTATCACCCGTATATTGCATTTGCAGTGGGAGTAGTTTCTCTATAATTGGATATGGAATAATCATGTTAAATCAGTGAAAAGAATTTTAAAATATATAAGTGGAACCAGGAATATGAATATACTCCTTGAGAGATGTAATAATTTTTCTGTAGTTTGTCTCAGTGACGCTGTGAAGAATCCAGAATTCCATAAACGCACGAAGCATTTTATTCCCATTTTATTCCCGAAAAATATGATCGCGGAGTTTTCAATATGAAACATGTCCCTTCAGAACACAAAAATGCCGATATATTTACAAAAGCATTGTCTAAGGATAAATTTGAACAGTTTAGATTTTCAATTGGAGTGGATAAATAATATGATAGATATATGAAGCATTGTATTTAATTAATATATTTAAAAGCGGGAGTGTAAAGTAACGAATAATGTCTATTAATTTAAAAACATTGAATTTGGTAATGCCACTTGCCACTATTATCTATTTGATCTAAACTTCAATGTGCCGGAGCAGTGGTGTCCATACGCTCTACATGGCTTAACCATCTTAAGCGTTGTATCCGTAGACGCTTTACCAGGCGCATGTCGCCGTACAGCCCATAAATTTCGTCATTAAATCTTCTCCTTCAGATGCCATCAACGCAAACAGGACCAAAAATTGCACGCAAAATTTTCTCTCGAAAAGACTAAGGGCTTCCTCATCCGCCTTTGCTAACATCCAAGATTCCGCGCCATAATGACGGGGATGATCAGCTGTCATATAAAGCGAGCTTAGTCCTTCGAGAGAGGGCTACTCAATTTTGTCTTGAGCCCAAAGAAAAGGCGATTGGGAAGAGTGATTCTGCGTTTGATTTCGGTACTGATGTTGTTGTCCCTGTTTACCGCGGTGCCGAGGTAGACGAAGTCCTTGACTCGCTCGAAGTTTCTGCTGCCTAGTGTGACGCTCTGTCCGGGACGTCGTTGTTGTGTGTCCTTCGTTGATGACAACATGCAATTAGTTTTGCGTTTATTTGCCGCCAGACCCATTTTAGCCGCTTCCGCTTCAATGCCAGCAAACGCCTCATTGACGGCTCGCTGTGTTCGTCCAATCACGTCAATGTCATCAGCGTAAACTAGCAATTGAACTGACTTCTGGAAGATCGTGCCTCTGGTGTTGACTTGTGAGTTACACAAAATCTTCTCGAGGATGATGTTAAAGAAGTCACATGACAGTGCGTCACGTTATCTTAAACCTTTCTTGACATTGAGGTGAGTTCGTTACCGACCTTGACGAAGCAGCGAGAGTTCTCCATCGTCATCCTACACAATCTGACGAGTTTGGTAGGAATGCCAAAACTAGACATGGCACTGTATAGCTCGTCTCTATGCACTCTGTTATATGCGGCCTTGAAATCGACGAATAGGTGGTGAGTGTCAATTTGAATTTCTTGGGTCTTTTCCAGGATCTGCCGTAATGTGAAGATCTGGTCCATAGTGGACTTCCCTGGCCTGAAAGCACACTGATAGGAACCTATCAGGTCATGTACAAACGGTTTTGATATTGCTATCTTCACATCGTCTAAGTAGGAGGACGGAATGCTTGTCTATCATCGTGCAAATTGAGTGAAACATTGCCGTTAAGGAGTCTACAGAAATGATCCTTCCAGATTCCCTGCACTGACTGCGACTCTACTACGAGTTTTCCGTTTTGGTCCGAACCTTGTATCCTCCGGATAGCTGTTTTACCTTTCGGTGAAACTTTCGGACTTCATTCCTTCCAAAACACCTTTCCATTTCCTCGACCGCGCACTTCTCATGCTCCTTCTTTTTCCCTCTGAGAAGCCGCTGCTCTTCCCTTCTTCTCTGTTCGAAGAGCTCACGATCAGCCCTCATTGTTCGATGCACCGTGGCCTTATAGGCGTTGTCCTTAGCTGCGTGCGCTTGCCTGCCCTCGTCGTCTAACCATGGGTTCCTTCTGGGTAGTGACGTGAAACCCAGCACATCAGTGGCAGCGTCTTTGGTGGCTTCTTGACAACGTTTCCATTCTTCTTCTATGCTTAGTGTAGGAAGATTCGAATTCTGGGAGAGTTTTAGGGAGACTCGGTCGGCAAAGCTCCCAACAATCGGCTGCGGTTGGGGCTTTTCGACGTAGAACCGTTTTTGCCTCGACTCTCTTGCTCTCTCGATATCCGGTTTCTTACCTTGGCTAGAACAAGGTGATGATCCGAGTCGATGTTTGCACCTCGGAATTTTCGGACATCGAGAATACTGGAGGAGTGTCTGACGTCGATCGCAATGTGATCAATCTGGTTGACGGCGGATTGATCAGGAGATCACCGGATCCCGTTGTGAATGTCGAAATGTGGGAACCACGTGCTAGCCACACAGAGGTTCCGCCCCGAGGCAAAGTCCAACAACCTGAGTCTATTTCCGAATGTGTTGTCGTGCAGGCTGTGTTTACTGATAACTCAAGCAAAAATATCCTTCTTTCCCAGCTGAGCGTTGAAATCTCCTAGAACGATCTTGGTGTCGCAGCTTGGGCATCGATCGTATGTTCTTTTTAGGAGATCATAGAAGTTAGCCTTGATGCTGTCATCCTTCTCCTCTGTTGGGCGTGAGCGTATATTAAGCTGATGTTCCCGAATTTAGCCTCGATGCGGATTGTCATGAGGCGTTCGCTGACGGGGTTGTAGCTCAAGGCTTTTTGCCTAAGTCTGCCTCGAACAACAAATCCGCATCCGAAAAAGCGCTGCCTTCTCTCTCTATAGCGATTGCTGTAGTAGATATCGCAGTTCTTTATATGGCTTTTTTGCCAGGCCCGTCCCATCGCACTTCCTGGATGGTGATAATGTCTGCCTTGCAGCAATCAAGGGCCTCGGCAAGTTGTTCGGCTGCGCGTGGGCTGTTAAGGGATCTCATATTCCACGTACAAAACCGAAAATATGGAAAACTGACTACTTTGTTAACGAGAATGCTCATAATTAAGCTATTTTGAGACAGAAAGTCAATGCGAAAAATAGGAGGAACTGTAGGGTCGCATCGCATGCTACGATACAAAAAATAATAAAAAATTAGAGATAAGAAGGGAAACTAAAGAAAAACCTGGAAGGGGAAGAAAAAAATTGCTCGCAGAACAAAATGAGCGGTTCACTCCAAAATCTAGCGTTCCAAAGTTGACGGCTGAGGTGTCATCCGTAATTAATAAGCCTCTTACAGTGGAAACCGTTCGTCATTCGTTCACTAACCGCTGAACTGTTCAGACGTCATTCAACGTAGTGAGACTCAGTGATTTTATAAAGTGAAGAAGTGCAAACGATTAAGGGATCCGCAACGAGCGCGTAGCTGAGTGCGTAAGAGCTACACCCGCGAAGCAGGGGGATCCGAGTTCGAGACCCAGTTGAGGCACTGCCCCTGTTTGCTTCGCTTTTTTCCGCGTTCCACCGCCAAACCAGCATACTGCACTGGCGTAGACAGTAAGTACAAGGAATGGAGAAGAACGGGAAGACCGCTCGCGCCAAAGCGGGCGGTGAAAGTAGTCAACCGGTGGCGGAATCACGCCACCAAGCAGCGGTGCCGCTAGACGGTGCAACCAAGAAGAGGAGGAAGAAGCAGACCTCTAACAGTTCTAAGCGACGTAACACCAATGCGTCACCAGAAAAGGAAAAAAGTAAAGCTTCTACGTCATCTACTGAAGACGATGCTGAAGAAGACGGGTATTCCTATGTTTCAGATGGTTGAGAGGGACAATTCACGGTAAGCAGCAACAGCTTCGAATCTGTCCCCTCCGATACTGAAGAGGAAGAAATAGAGGCCATCATTCATGCTAAGAAAGAGACGGTCTCGGATCTGAGGGAGGAGACAAAAAAACTCCTCGAGGAGATCAAAAAACTCCGTGAAAGCACTCTTGCAAGGAGAAAGAAGGAAGAGGAGGAGAAAAGTGCTCTACGGGTCGCCCAAGAACAGCAGCAGTTGACTGACCGAGAGCAGCCGCAAACGCAACAGCAACAACAACAACCTGCAAATCTGCAAAAGAAGCAGCAACAGCAGAAGTCAGCACAGCTTAAAAAGCAACAACCAATAAAACCAGCTCAACAACAACAACTATACACACAACAGCGACGTAAGCAGCAGCAACATACAGCAGCGTAACAACAACAGCAGACAGCAGCACACCAGCAACAGCAGCAGACAACTAAAAAAGAAAAAGTGCCACCGATAAATGTCTTCAAGGCAGACATTCTACAAACTGCGCAGGTATGTAAGAGAGCCATAGGTAGTGGTAACTTTAGCATAAGGAAAAATAAAGGCGCCGATAAATATACTAACCGCTGCAAAACAGTAGAGCAGCATAATGTTCTAAGGACGTGTTTAAAGCGTTCGACAACGGAGTTCTTCTCCTTTACCCCAAAGGGAGAAAAACTTCATACAATTTTGCTGAAGTTAGGCGTGCCGTTAGGAGAAGGGAAGGTTTTCCAACTGCTCAGAGAGCAAGTGTGTGATGGTGCCCTCAACCACAGCAAAGGCTAAGAGGGAGGGGCGGAAATTGCCCTTTTATATTGTACAAATGACACCCACAAGCAAACCCGGTAAGCTAAATGAAATCAAGACATTAGATGACTGGGATTGCATTTGGGAAAGTATATACAGGAGCGATGGCATTCTCCAATGCGTTCGCTGTCAAAAGTTCGGGCACGCCGCGTCGAACTGCCAAATGCAGCCTCGATGCGTAAAGTGCAGCGAGAACCACATTGCGGAGAATTGTCCCCTGGGGCAAGACAGAGCAGTTGACAGAAGTCAGCTCACATGCGCACTCTGCGGGAACGCGGGGCACACCGCTAATTATCGGGGTTGCCCTAGATTCCAAGAGCGGAAAGCAAAAGTTGTTCTGCAGAAGCAGCCTCCTGTGAAAAAACCACTCGGAGCAGCTACACCCGTCACCCCTGAAGTGACTTTCGCGCAAATGGCGTCAAGTCAAAGGAGAACGGAAAAGCAGCAAGTACCAAAGGTTACGCAACCCTCAGTTCAAAAAGCACACGATCCAACGCCCGACTGGAAATCTACCATTGAAAGGCGTATGGATCGGATAGAGGAGCAGGTTGCCAAAATTCTGGCGCTCCTGCAGAACCCAGCACGTCACCAGTCCTGATGGATGCGCAGACGGAGAGTACTTTTTAGATCCTTGCTATGAATGCAAATTCATTGATAGGGATCCCTCGGAAAAACGAGCTCTACAGATTTTTGGATGACCAAATCTTTGTCTGATAAGCGAACCCAAGCTAACCCAGAGAGGCATATTGGAGCACAGCAGATATAATGTTATTCGAAGGGACCGGCCCAACTCCAATGGTGGAGGCGATGTTGCGATCTTCATTAAGAATAATATTAAACACAAGGTAGTGTATAGTAGTGAAGTACGACGGTTCCAGGTGTTGGAGGCCCGCATCGTGTGTATTTCGCTCCGCAGCGGATGAAAGCTATATGCGGTATCGGTCTACTCCTCCGGCTCCCTCAATTCCAGAACCACTATAACAAAGCTCGATGCACTCTTTCGATGTCTAAGTCTGTACTCGGAGGAGAACTATTTTATTATGGCCGGGGATTTAAATGCCCGTCATGGATGTCGGGGAAACACAGTTTCCAATGACAGAGCGGACCTGCTTTACAGCTGGTTTTGCTTGCATAGTGTTGAGTATAGACTCGATCTGAAAGCAACAAAGATCTCGTCATTCCCCAGACGCGGGTTGTTTTTGGATCTCCTGCTGTTAGACGCTAGACTGCAGCTGACTGACACAAACGGACAAGCGGTGAACTGTTTGAACACTTTCGTGTATCTCAGTGACCATTCAAGATCCCTAACGACATTGCGGAATTAGGAGAGTTTGTCCAAACGCATACCTACAATTATAGTAGGGCGCGTTGGCTACGCTTCTTCCGTCAAATGACTCGAGCAATCTCTTCGAATGCGCTCCACATTCCGTCCAATAGAAACTTGTCAAACGAAGAGATTGACATGTATCTAATTCAATTGGATGAGACAATAAAACAAACTATGGACAGTACGATACTACGATATACACGCACGAACAATGAAAATTTGTACCGCAATGCGACAATTGACGCACTCCACCAACAAAAAAGTAGGCTTTTATCAAGATTAAAAATCTTGTACAGGCGGTATACTGACAGATGTAGCGAGGAAGTTAGGATACTGAAATCGCTTATTAAGAAGTACAAACTTTAATTGTACAGAATAACAGAGTTTCTGTGAACACGTACTGAAACACTAAGATTCGAGCAGTTAGATCTAACAACCCGAGCATGTTTCCACGAATTAATAAATTCTTTCGAAGGAAAAATAGCGATCTTCCGTGTCTTAAGCTCCCCAGGACTACAGACAATGAAAAGAGACTGACTACAGTGGGTATTGATCCAAACAACGCCGTACTCGACGATAACTTTTTTGTGGTCGAAGATCCGCAAGAAAAAGTTTAAGTTCAAGGCAGTTTTCCAGGAAGTGTGAACGAGAGTGTTCGCCAGAACCACAACCTGGAGAATAGCGTGCACTCTAGCAACTCTCAACTTCGAGAAGATCTGCAACAATGGCGATCTGAGAATAGTGGCTTTGTCGTGTTCAATGACGATAATATGGCAGATAATGTCATTGCCGACACAACGGTGCATCCCCCGTTCATTTCGAAGGCAGATCTTCAAGCGGTCTTCGCATCATTAAAAAAGAAAAAGTCAGTTGGAATCGATGGGATCTCCAACATTGTGCTAAAACACCTTCCCCTGGAAGTGGTTACTATGTACACAATTCTGTTTAACAATGCCCTGAATAATGCACATTATCCGGGCATTGGAAAACTGAGATTGTACAACCCATATCCAAGCGAGGAAAAGATTCTTCGAATCCGTGCAACCTCCGGCCAATTAGTCTCCTCCCGAACATCAGCAAGGTATCCGAGAAGGTGATAAATAGAGCTCTGATCAACTGGACAGAAGACAAACATATAATTCCGCACACCTCCTATTAAGTACGCGAATGGTTGCTTATAATAACTTATAATAACGCTCCAAAGCAGCTAAAACCACCCCAGGAGCTAAAAGTTAAAATTCAGGCGGCTGGGGAAGGGATTCAGCCATCTTTTACTGAAAAACTGGTAAAATCCATGCTACATCGGTTACAAGCTGTCATAAATGCTGAAAGAGGTGCCACGCGTTACTGAAATTTTTTTTTGTAACTGTTTTTGTTTTGTGTTTTAGTCGTAAATCGAATTTACTTTAGGTAGGTAGGTTAAGGTGCCTGATGAATACACTTAGTCCCATACAGGACCACTGTGCTATCACATCATATGGGAAGAACCTAAAAGCAGCTGGAGCCGATAATAAAGTTTAAAATGTCGGCGGGAGGGGTTTTATTGAGGTCATGTAAGCCGTTGAGGAAATAGCTTCCAAAGTGTTTGTGTCTGAGGCGCGAGAGCACCGGGCATGTGCATAACAGGTGTAGGAGGATTTTTGGTTCTTCCTCATCCCTGCGGCTTCTACAAAAATCGTTTAAGGGAGCCCCTAGACTGCTAGCATGATCGCCGAGTAGATAGTGCCCGGTTACGGCTCCCATTACAAGGCTTATGTCTCATCTTTTGAGCGATAGTAGCAGTCTGGAGCGCTTGGGTTCAAGAAAGGTTCACACCTCCTTGGAGACGCGACAAACGTTATGGTCAGGCCATCTTTGATAAGTCTGATGAATCGCGTTCAAACGCAGTACTAATTTGCATGAGGCGAGAGGATACTGAGGTGTTCGTGTTCCTGAAGTAGTGGTTGCGTTGTGGCAAGCCTGGCCAATTCGTCTGCTTGGCAGTTGCCCGGAATGTCTCTCTGACCTGGCACCCAGCACAGGCTAATGTTGAACTGCTCAGCCATCTCATCTAAGGATGTGCGGCAGTTCATGACCGTCTTGGAGTTTGTTGAGACAGATTCCAGGGCCCTGAGTGCTGCCTGACTATCCGTAAGAATAAGGATATCAGCTGAAGATATACTATTCCTCTTCAGCCAAGACAGTGCTTCACGAATGGCCATTACTTAAGCTTGGAAAACGCTACAGTGATTGGGAAGCATAAATTTTAGACTAAGGTTCAGATCTTAAGAGTAGAGTCCCCAACCAATGTTTTCGTTTGTTTTTGATCCGTTGGTGTAGATGCACGTAGCGTCAGCAACCCATTGTGGGAGGCCAGTCGCTAGATTTTTCTGATAGTGTTATAGTGGGAGGCTGTGTCTAGTGCAGGCCACTTAACTACAACGCAATATAGTAGAATAGGGCGAGAATTTACTTTAAGTGTATGCTCAATTTTGTGTGTTAAAATGAAGTGTCTTTTTTACTTTGCTGTTTATGGTTTTTAGCAATTGAAATTCGAACTGCATTTGAGTTTAATTATTCAACTACTTTTTGTAAGGCGAAAAAGATACAAATTTATTTTAAGCTGTGAGTGTATGCTCAATTTTGTGAAATACTGTATATGCCGGAGCCTTTGTTTCCAAGCCATATTAATTTTGCTAGAAACGAGTTAGGAAGGATATGGTCAACTGAATGATTTCTTCTGTGTAGATTGAGACACAGACCGTTAATTACCTTGTCTAGTAGATATAGCCCAATTTGTGAATGTTATTTACTTAACATCGATTATTGTCTCATTTTACACACATCCATGCGTTTCCCCTCGAACATAGACAAAATTAATTTCGTTATAAGCATACAATGTAAATCTGTCAGTTAGAGTCACTCCCTTTGAATTCCTTTAAAAATAAGCGATGTTTATTTTTGTTCAAAAGTACATTAGTTTTTGTTTTTAATAAGACAATCATAAACTTGGAATTCCTGTTGTTCATTTCCTTGCTACACGCTACGAATAAAAGCACGGACGCCTCAACAGATTCCAAAGAATTCGTTCAAATTCAGGGAAACAGAACTTTATCAAAATGGACAGGGGTAGTTCTACGCAAAAATTTAATGACCAAGACTTTTCCCTTTGGAAATTCCGGATAATTGTTTACTTGGGGGCAAACGAGATAGACTGTATACTTGATGAATTTTTCAAGCTTACAGACCTCACATAACTTACAAAATGGGCACAGAAGGATGAAAACGCGTTGCTAGTCGTACCCTCTCCAATGGAATTCAATCAGCTTAAGTTCCTGATAACTTGCAATCCGGTGTTAGTCTAAGCACTTTACAACAGAAATTTTATGAGTAGCGGAAACCTGATGAGAACAACGTGGCTAGTCATATTTCAGCGATTGAGCGGGTGATGGAACAGCTTGAAGAAATGGGTGCTCCAATGGCAGAGTCAGCTGTTATAATAATTATATATGGTTGGTATATTATACCAACAAAATATATAAGCACTTCAGATCAGCATGGGACTCATTAAGTCCAACTGTACAAACATTGCAAAAATTAAAACACAGTTAATGAAGGGAAAAAGGCTTCTAGTCGACAAGTCTTATTAAAAAAACGGGGATATTGGTGGAAAGAATGTCATACAATACACTCATGGTTCAAACCGGGCTCATGGTCAGGCTGAATAATGCTTCTAGATGCATGTGCTTTCAACGAGAAGCATTTTCTAGTTTCAAATCAGAAGAATTTTCTGTGCGCTTAGAAAATATGAAAACTGTATAATAATAATAATTGCTGGCGCGACAGTCCGCAGGGGGACCAGAGCCTAGCTTGCTCATCAACTACTCGTGTTGTGTGCGCTACTGTTCTCTCACGAGTAGAAGGGACCTACAGTTTTTTGCCGACTCCAAACGGTGAAATTTGAGAAGCTTTCTTAGACAGTTATTACTCTTTGAGTATTATCAGCAGCTCTAAAGAGGTGATGCCGTGAAAACGCACAACACGAGTAGTTGATGAGCAAGCTAGGCCCTGGTCCCCCTTTGGACTGTAGTGCCAACAATTATTATTATTATTATGGTACAGGCATAAGTATTCATCAAAATAATGATGTATACATCAATAATTTAATCAGTGGCAGATTAGCTAACTTTTTGTTTTTTTTTTTGCATTTTTATTTTTAATTTTCAAATTCAATATCTTTCATGCTAGACAGAAAAATACTTAAAACTAGCTTACTAATCAAATCTAATGATCTTAATTCTAGCTTACTGACTCTCTACAAGTCCTCTAAGCTAACCTACGGATTTATTTTTGTACTACCTTTCGGATTCTTATAATATCTGATTTTATGATTAAAATTTATAAATATAATTATTATTTCTCCAAGAAAATTAAGAAAAAACTTGGACTTCATGTTTTTTTTGTTTGCTACTTATCCTAACTTAAAATTTATTTTATCTTACCTACTTAAATTACCTTAACCTAGATTTAAACTTAAATCTACAATTCATAAAACAATACTTAACTATTTACATTGGACTTAACTATGTCCGTAAATATACGGACGCGTGCATCAGGGCTTATGTGTTATTTATATGCTTAACATATATATCTAATACGCCGTGATGCACCTTTTTTGTGTTTTTTTTGGTTTTTTATTTTTTTTTTGTTTTTTATTTTATGTTTTTTTTATTTTATTTATAAATTCCTTACGCCTACCTTAGCCTATGTGAGTTGGCCCTATGACTCAACTGAACCATTTTTACTTTAAGTATTTAGGGCCATCCAATGCTGGTTATGGTGTAGCCACCAGTAGAAATGCCGTTCTTTGTCTGTTATTGCTCTGTCTCGGGCAGAAATCGCTCTACTGAACCGTAGGAGATCCTCGTGTCTGCGAGCGACGTCCGGCTCGTATTGGAGTTGCCTTTCTACTGTTCGGCGTGCGACATGGAAGATGATAGGGCAGCCATCCTCATCTTGTATCAGGCCTTTCGCGTCCAAGTAGAGGAAAGCTTCAGGCGGAATAAAGCCGTTAAGGCGTACCCTCTCGTGTACATTACGTTAGGGTAGTAAGCCCCAAAGATCAGACTGTTGGTTGAAGTCATGGCTCTAGCAGTGTGACTCCGAATCAACTTAATAATAAAGTTATCTATCCTTATAAGGTTTGCCTCGTTATATAGGACCTCGTTGGGATAGAATTTCTTGTAATCAGAGTCAGGTGTTCGATATAAACGAAGACAGGCCCGAAGGCACCGCCTCTCGAACACCCTCATCTTTTCCATTTGGGAAGGACTCACGTCGAACCACACAGGACAACCATATACCATGATTGGCCGGATAAGAGCCATGTAGCAGATAACCTTCACTCTGGTGGCAAGCTGTAGAACAGTCCTCTTGCCATAGTGAAGGCATTCTTAGCCCTGGTCAGAGCTGTATCTACATGAGTATCACCATATAGGTACTGGTCCAACCAGATGCCTAGATATCTCGCCACACTTTTCACGGTCAATGGCCGCCCTAGTGGGTCAACTATGCCGAACTTACGCCAATTCATTTTCGTGTCCCTTGAGGCTCTGGACAGCGGGGTTCTGAAAAGGATAGTTTCACACTTCTGGTAGTTGATTTTCAACTTCCAGTCGTCGCAAAATCGTTGAATTGCATCGAAGTCATTCTGCAATAACACATTTATTTCTTCTACCTTCGGGGCTGATCTGTACGCGATGAGATCATCGGCAAACGCTATTATGTTAGGTATAGAACCTATAAGATCGCTAGTGAATATAGTGAACAAGGTCGGTGAACCCACCGCCCCTTGTTGCAGCCCATTTTTTATATGGAACACAGTTGAGGAAATTTCGTTGCCATTTTTCACAACGAACTTCCTACCTGTTACCATGTCGTAGGTCATATATAGCAATGTTTTATTTATGCCGAGTCTGACTAGCTGAGGAAGAGACCTTCTAACCATACGGTGTCGAATGCCTTTTCCATGTCAATCAAGCAGGCCCCTGTGCATTGTGATTTGTTTCTATTCCACTGGATGTCGGAAACCAATTTTGACGCGGCATGAATAGTGTCATGCCCCGCCCTGAAGCCAAATTCGTTTTCCGGTATGATGTATTTTTCCTCAACCCATTCTTTCAGAGCTTTAATGACTATCTTCTCAAATACCTTGCTTATGCACGGAAGAAGACTTATAGAACGGAGATTCGTCGGGATGGAGGTATCTTTGCCCCGTTTCGGAATTGGCTGTACCACAGCTGTTTTCCAATGCACCGGGTAATATGCATTACTCAGCGCATTGTTAAACAGAGTTGTGTATATATCCACCGCCTCAGAGGGTAGATGATGCAGAACAATATTTGGTATCTCATCTATTCCCGCTGACTTTTTCTTCTTCAGTGAGTTGAGGATACCGTGGAGTTCATCTTTTGAAATAAGGATGGAGTTGTTTCCATCATCGGCGACGACATTATTTGCCGGAAAATCGTCACTGAACCTGGTGAAACCAGGGTTTTCCGATCGCCATTTTCGTGTCCCTTGAGGCTCTGGACAGCGGGGTTTTTTCATTCCGAAGAGAGACGTGGTTAAGCAAGGCTCTGTTCTCCAGATCATTATTCGGACTTCGAGTCTCGTTGACCCTATACACTCTCTGGAAAACAGCACCAATTGTTTTCACCTTCTCCTGGGGATCCTCAACTACGAAATAGTCGTTGTCAAGCACTGCCCTATCAGGATCGATGCCAACTGAAGTAAGTGGGTTCGCGTTGTCTGTTGTTCTGTCAAGTCGTACGCTCTGAATGCCATTATGGTCTTTCCTCCGAAAGATTTTATTTACTTGCGGGAACATGCTCGGGTTGTTGAACTGTACAGCCCGAATCTTATTGCTCCAATGCAAGCTTATAGCTTGTCTGTAATTATGTTTGATTAACTGTTGGAGTACTTTGATTTGTGACTTCAGACAGCAAATTTCTGAATTTTGTGGATCTATAAATCTCCTGTACAAGAGCTTGAGTCTTGACAGGAGTCTACTTTTTTGCACGTGAAGTGCATCGATCGTAACATTCCGATAAATGTCGCCAACATCGGTTTGTGCTACCTTCGGGATAGTTTTGTCCATTGTTCGTTTTATGACATCGTCCGTTTGTGTGAGGTACCCATCAACCTCTTCGTTCGTTAGGTTTCTGTTCGTCGGAGGATTGACCACACTCGAACTTATTTCTCTGGCTAACGTTCTAGAGAAACGTGACCATCGCGCCTTATTGTAATTATAAGGATGCTTTTGGACATATTCCTCCAGTTCCTCCAGCTTGTTCGGGAGCTTTATTATCGCGGCGAGACCACAGTGGTCACTGTCGTACTCGACCGTAGTTAAACAGTTCCTCGTGCGTCGTAAGTCGCGTATCGTAAGTCGCCTGTCGATTAGCATCAAATCCAGATAGGACCCGCTTCTAGGCAATGATGGTCTATCTGTTGCCAGCAAATCCAGTTTGAACTCAATATTGTTTTGTTTCATCCACTCTAAGAGAGCGTTTCCTCTCTCGTTTGGAACAGTATTACCCCATTCTCCATGTTTGGCGTTCAGATCCCCGGCTAATATATATAAAAGTTTTCTTCCGAGTTTAAGCGGAGGCTGGTGAAGAGAGCCTCAAGCTCCGAAAGAAAGTTAGGGTTTTGAGGTTCGGATGCATAAGCAGCGATCACAAACAACTTCTTTCCACCTTGGAGAGAGATGCGTGCGATGGCCGCTTCAAGGCCGCGTCAAGCTTTGCCCTTTCCTCATCAAGTTTCCTGAGTCTCGTCTCCTCCTGTCGTATTTCTTCCTCCTCGTCGTCGGCGTCCGACGTAGCAAGCACCTTGAAGGAGTTATCGCTCCCTCTATATGAGAATCGGCATTCGTTGCCCTAAGATTCGCATTGAAGGGCATCAATGTCGATTACAGCTTCAGCTGTAGCCGATGTTGTTGTTGCTGCAGTTTTCTTTGGCGGAGTTGTTTTGGTCGGCACCGATCCGCCTTTGCTCGGTGCGACCGCCTCTTCATATGACGTCATCGTACTCGTCCGACGCTTAGTGATGGTAGGCTGCGGCTGCAGCGTCTTTCTCCTCTTTTTCCTCTCTGTAGTCCGACTCGTGGGACTAGCCATACGGAGACTACCGTCACTGGTTTGGTGGCCTGATTTCCCGGCCACCGGTGTTTTAAAATCACCCGATTTACTGAGCTCGGGTCGCTCGTCACTTTCCATGTCCGTCACTCACACTAGGTGTCTCTCTCACTGTTAATTAAAAAAAAAAAGAAACTTTTTTTTTTGTCCTCGGGATTCGAACCCGGGATTCTTGGTCACCACACTTGTGCTCTACTACCAGAGCTACTGGGCACTTTTGACAATTTAATTTTTTTTTTTGCTATTTGTGTACACACACTACGAAGCCGAAACACGTACGTACTCTGTGGAGGTCTGTGAACGACTGAGCGTAGCTAACTTACATGTTGCGTCTTCTATTTTTCTCAATGGCCATGTTGAAATAAAAAGAGGTAGTAAATATTTTCTAGTTCCTCAGCGATGGACTAATTCTAGATTGTACAAGCTTCCAATGGGCATTATTCAACCAGATTGTGTACATTTTTCATTGCGACTTGGACATCTCTGTGTAGACACTTTAAAAAACAGCTTTACATAAAAGATGCGTTCGCGGAAAGACACATAAACAGAGCTTCGGAAAGATAGAGAAGTCAAGGATGTTTGGTGAACTTATTCATGATCTGATCTCTGTGGACCAATGGAAACAGAAACAATGGAGCTTCAAAATGTTCACCATGAAACATTTACACCGTACACCCCGCCCAGAATGGATTAATAGAGCGATAAAACCGAACTGCAAAAGAAACTCATCTCACAATGATTTACGGAGCGAAACTCGACGCCCATATCAAGCTCCTATATGAACGCTCCACGTCGAGCTGTAGAGAAAACAGCAAAACAAAGGGAGCAATTAAGGATATTAAAGACATCAAGAGAAGCAGCAACAGCAGCCACATTAACAGAGACTGCAGCAGTCACAGCAGCAGATGCAACAGCAGCCGCAACAACAGAAACGACAGCAGAAACAACAGGAGTCTCAGGAACAACAGCAGAACTTAAAGGTCCGTTGCCCACTTATAAACGTCTTCGTTATGGGAACGGACGAGTTGGAGACCCTATGTGGGTTTGCCTTAGAAAATAAGACTTATTATATAAAATATAAGACTCCCCAAACCCACACCGTTCATTGCCTAAGAATGGACGGATTTAGATTTTTACAAGAAAAATTAACGATATCGAACCCCGATTATAAGCCCCAGAGGAGAAAGGCCACAGTCCTTGCCCCTCAAAGGCATTAATCCTTCTACAGATCCGTGTCCTCCTCGACAAGCTGCGGCGAGTTGAAAGCTACAAGGTCCATTTCGTAGGGGTTAAGCCTTTTATTACTGCGGCAGCGAAAGCGAAGAAGAAGGCAATTCCCTTCTTCTTAGTTCAGGTATCCCAGGCCGCGAAAATTGACAATTTTCGAAAAATCCGTTTCGTAGGCGGTCTTAGTGTAAAATGGGAGAAATTAACCAAAACTGATTACGTACTTTAATGTGCGAAGTGTAGAAGGCTCTGGTACGTCGCGGAGAACTGCAACATGGAACTTCGCTGCGCACCATGCACCTTCAGCCAGAACAAAGGGGAATGCCCTTTAGGTCAGTTTAAAGTCGAGGATAAGATGCTTCTTAAGGGTGTAAGTTAAAACACTTTCCTTGTGAGAGTCAATCAAGACTGATTCATTTCTATTTGTATTTTCCTCTCTTCTTTAACCTACCTTAATAATTATCGGTGCCGGGACTTGTGCGGGAATTGCTGAATTTGGGATATGCGTTTGGTGGCGATCGCGCTAATTTTATGAAACGCGGATTCGATAAGGTGTAGCGTGTGAGGGAAGTGCAATGTTTATTGCGATGAATGTTCCGGGAACGTGTGCCGGAAGTGTGGGTTGAAGGGATTAAGTGTGTGGTGTGTTGACCACCACCGTAAGACTATCGCCACCTGCTATGATGATCCCATCTTTGATAACTTAAATTGAGGTGATGTGCTCGGCTGATGTTATTGCGCAAACAGCTGTATGGTTGTTGAGTAGCTCATCAAGGCATGTGCCATTATGAGTTATATGGCAATAGGTCTAGGATATGGTTTCTTTCACAGTTTATGAGGAGAAAATGGTGCTCATTACAATTAGCTGTTAAGTTGTTTCTTAAATCTTCTAGTTTATTATCGTGTACTACTGTCGAAATTTGAAAAAGTTGACAGTTTTCAGTAAATAAAGGAATTTTTATTAAATATACCAGAGTTTCATTAAAATAATACATTTTAACATCGGCTATGAAAAGTAGTTCGTTAATTAAATTCACAATATTTTTTTACAAGCAATTTAATCTATTTCTTCAACATTTAACAATAAAGGATTTACAATATTATTTTTCGCCAGTACTATTGCCTGTAAACTATTACGTAAATTATCTATGATTATTCTATTTCGGTTGTTCATTAATTTCATTATTACTTGGTGACTTACTGGCATTTTATTTTTGTTGATATTATTTCAACAACTCTTTTATTTCATTAATTTTATTTTGAATCTCTTTTTGTATTTCTTCTTGCCTATTATTTTGCCTTACTAGTTCTTTTTCTTGTATTTTTATGATTTTCAAATTTAGCTATCTGGTTTTCTTGCGATCAGCCATTAAGGCGAAGGCTTCCGCCTGGAAGACCGACGCGAAATTACCTAAGGAGGCGTGAAGTCTAATGTTGTTGTTTTACACGAAGGCCCCAGCTCCAGAATCCTCCGTTGTCTTGGAGCCGTACGTGAAAATCCGACTACATTCCTTTCCCGGTTCAGTTTCTGGCCACAGCCAGTCCAGGACACGTGGAAAGTCGACTTTGTAAAAGCGTCGCAACTGTGTTATTGGCGACCTCGCATCAGACGGCATGTCCAAGAGAGTAGTATCATAGGAGATGCGGTGTGCGAGGTCATCAAAGCTCCAGTGCGAGTGGAGCCAAAGACCATTCCTTTTTAGTCGACAGATGGCCTTTAGTGTACATCCCATGATGTGGAGATCAAGGCGGGGAGATTAATCAGAGCATCAAGAGCACAGCCATTGATATTGATGGCTGGCAGTGAAAATTCTTTTCAGAGCCGGCAGTATAGGGTTCATGCCCTTTTGCAGCAGTGCTGCATATATGCCATCGGTGCCCGGTGACTTAAAACCATCAAAAGACGCTACAGCGTGCTTGATGGCTTCATCAGTTACGACAAGCGATGAAATATACCACCCTCTGAGAATAGAATTTGTCTGTTCATCCCCAGTTTCGGAAATCGACACTGGTTTTGAGCCGGCTGTGATCCGGTTCTCAGGGAAGTAAGTCTCAAGCATGAGTTGGAGGGCCTCAGCTTTAGACTCGGTGTAGTCACCGTCTGGTTTTCTTAGTGTGTCCAGCCTCACTGCTTTGTCCCTTTTGAGGACCTTCACTAGTCTGCTGGTTTCACTGAGTGTTTTGACTTTCCCACAAAAGTTTTTATAAGAGGCACTTTTTGAAGCTCGAATAAACCTTTTATATTCTCTTTGTTTTAATCGATACAGGTTCCAGTCCTCTTCAAGATTGGTCTTGAGTGAAGAAGAAGTTTTCTGGTTTTCTTGCGCTTTCTCTGCAATTTCGAGTTCCACCACGGAATAGGGGTTCTGCAGAGGTGTTTTTTGACTGGGCATGTCAGTTCGAAGCATTTGGTTAGGGTGTCATTCAGGTTCCGAACTGCCACCTCAACATTGCACCTCGTTCTGAGTTTTGGGAGAGGCACAGTGCGATTTTCTAACTCTTCCATAAACTTCCCTAAGCTGGCCAGTTTGTTCTCCTAGGGTTCCTGCTCCTCTGCGAGACTTTGGTTTCGCATTCGATTCGGAACTCTATGTGTCTATGGTCCGACATGGACACTTCCGACAGAACTTTCCAGTCTGTGATCTCCTTAAGATATCTATTTGATAACGTTAAGTCAATCACTTCCTGTCTTCTTATCGTGACAAATGTTGGTTGCGATCCAACGTTGTTTATGGTCAAGCCAGACGAAAGTGCGAAATCGAGAAGATACGACCCTCTTCTGTTACATTTGCTGCTGCCCCAGAAGATGTTCTGAGCATTAGCGTCACAACAGATAACGAGACCCATCTTTTTCGATTTGCAGTACTCTACGAGTTCCGCTACTTCCCTTGGTAAAGGTGGTAGGACGGAATCGTAGGGGAAGTATGCCGAAGCCACGATAAAATTATGCCATGATCTGCCTGATTTATAGCTTATAACCGCAACAATTAGATCTTGTCCACAGAATTGTCCAAGCTTGGTTGCTGGGAGAAAATTCGGCACAATAAGACAAGCTCTCGGTCTTTTCGATCCCTCGTCGAAGAGAGGGGAAAAGCGTCGTAGACTACCAAGGCCACAGATGCGATTTTTTCACACCCATGGTTCCTGGATAGACACAGCAGTCAAGTACTGCCTTCGATGCTTGCGCCTTCAACCACTTTCGTGATTTCTTTGCGCCGCTCGATGGCAACCTTCCTTCTCCTCCTATTCCTTTGGCTCTTAGTCAGGGGCCCCCCCCAGATGCCGGATATTTTATGGCTCGTTCATCCTTTTCGGATTCCTGAGACGCGCCATTGGACGTGGCACTCTGGCAACCTTTCTGACACTGTGCCGGGAGATTAGGCGTATCAGACTGAGCCTCTCCGCCGTTTTCTCCGGTTTTCCAACTCATTCTTTTGAAGGCATCGTAGAGTGAGTGGCAAGAGTCATTACTTTCAGCGCCACAGCGGGCGAAGGGTGTTTTAGGTATGGTGGCTGGGGCCTCCAGAATCCTTGCCCCGGCCGATGTGGAAAAGACAACGGGTGGATTATCGCAGTCGCGAGTATCGGCTGGAGTAGTTAAATTCTTGGGGTTTGCCTCCATACAGTCTTTATTTAGGACGTCCAAAGACAAGACGTTTCTGGACTTTAGTTTGACGTCTCACCTGGGATCTGTCGAACAGAGATTCATTGACTCTTAAGCCCTTCCGCCGCGACAAGGCATTTAGAAAGGGAGGGGTTGTTCTGCTTTGTTAACACATTTTCCGAGCTATACGATCATCTCCGCGGTGAGTGCGTTGATTTCTCAAAAAAAACTCTTCTGAGTTTTTCACACCATTGTTGATTGAAGACTTAGTCCCCGCGTTCGTTGAGTTGCAGTTGCTTGGATGTTCCGGCTGCACTACAGGTGGTACATTACGTTTGGTTGGGAGTAAAGGAAAATCATTTGAACTGGGTTCGAAGTGTGTTTGTGCTCTTCTAATGCGTTGAGGTTGGATTTTGGATGAGAGCTTTTCCTTCATTTCCAAAAAGATGCAATAGAAGCACGTTAAATCAGTTGATCTGTGTGCACCATTGCATTTGGCACATTTGACATTCTTTGACGTGCATTCACACGTTTTATGACAATCTGAACAGAAAGCACAATGAGTTTTAATGCGACAGTTTTTCTCGCCATGGCCATACATTTGGCAGTTGAAACATTGGATAACGCGGTTGTGTTGTTTTTCTTGCAAAATCCCATTTCGCTTGTTTTAAATATTGATTTGAAGTCTTTCTTAAGTTCCGCAAGGCGAATGAATCCAATTTCGAGAAAAAAATAAATAAAATGTGGTCCACAAATCGATCATAGTGTTTTTTTACGCGTTTAATGTTCTGACATTTTAAACCAAGTGATGTCAGTTTATCTTTCAGCATTTCTGTAGACATCTCTTCCAGTCCGTATTGAATTACTTTGAATGAACTTCATGTTGGAAAGTCATGTGCAAAGAAGTGGATGTTTCTAACACTAAGTAAGTTACACAACTTTTTGTGCGATTCAACGCTTCCACATTTGACTTTGATGCCGATGCTCATTTTCTTAACAGAATAATTGTCTATTTGTATGTCTCGAAGCAATGCATGGACTTCACTTAGATTTTTATGCAAAAAACACACTGATAGTATTTAGGGTTTGTTTTTTTTTGGATGTGGGTGGAGTTATAATTTCTCCGCAATTAACGTCATTGTTGTTATTATCATTTAGAATTCGTAAGGGCGCACAGAAATTACTACTAGAGAATAGTTCTCTATACCTCATTTTGTGCACTTTAATCTTTGAAGACCCGTGGTCTTCAGTATGAGGTGAACGATGGCGTTTAGGAATTTCGGTTGTTGTGAACGAACGCTTAAGAAGAGAAGACTTTCTCGGTCAAAGCTCCGAACAGAGCTGGTAGAGCGTTTTAGGTATAAATATTCATCGAATATAGACACTTTTCCCATTGGAACTGGGATGAATTCTTAAGTTGAATAATCATTAATTTTTACTTTCGTAAAAGACAAAGTAAGCAATCTGCAAGAAGTAAATTTATTTTATATTATTTTTGTGAATCTGCCTTCCGTCTATGACAACAGCTGAGCCTAAGTTTCCCTGATTATACAGTTTTGTAAATTTATTTCCTATCCTCTTGTTTATCTTAACACAACCTTTGTGTCCTGACCTAGAATCTCTGAGAGTGCAGCCATAATTATGGTATACGAGGTCTTTATTTTGTTTACTTTTGAGCTTGGAAACAAGTTCATTATTAGGTTTTTTGGTAGCACCATAAAAAATGTAAATTGGCTTATAGTTTGTAACTGAGTGGATACTGTTCCAGTAGGTTCCAGTCCTCTTCAAGATTGGTCTTGAGTGAAGAAGAAGTTTTCTGGTTTTCTTGCGCTTTCTCTGCAATTTCGAGTTCCACCACGGAATAGGGGTTCTGCAGACTTGTTTTTTGACTGGGCATGTCAGTTCGAAGCATTTGGTTAGGGTGTCATTCAGGTTCCGAACTGCCACCTCAACATTGCACCTCGTTCTGAGTTTTGGGAGAGGCACAGTGCGATTTTCTAACTCTTCCATAAACTTCCCTAAGCTGGCCAGTTTGTTCTCCTAGGGTTCCTGCTCCTCTGCGAGACTTTGGTTTCGCATTCGATTCGGAACTCTATGTGTCTATGGTCCGACATGGACACTTCCGACAGAACTTTCCAGTCTGTGATCTCCTTAAGATATCTATTTGATAACGTTAAGTCAATCACTTCCTGTCTTCTTATCGTGACAAATGTTGGTTGCGATCCAACGTTGTTTATGGTCAAGCCAGACGAAAGTGCGAAATCGAGAAGATACGACCCTCTTCTGTTACATTTGCTGCTGCCCCAGAAGATGTTCTGAGCATTAGCGTCACAACAGATAACGAGACCCATCTTTTTCGATTTGCAGTACTCTACGAGTTCCGCTACTTCCCTTGGTAAAGGTGGTAGGACGGAATCGTAGGGGAAGTATGCCGAAGCCACGATAAAATTATGCCATGATCTGCCTGATTTATAGCTTATAACCGCAACAATTAGATCTTGTCCACAGAATTGTCCAAGCTTGGTTGCTGGGAGAAAATTCGGCACAATAAGACAAGCTCTCGGTCTTTTCGATCCCTCGTCGAAGAGAGGGGAAAAGCGTCGTAGACTACCAAGGCCACAGATGCGATTTTTTCACACCCATGGTTCCTGGATAGACACAGCAGTCAAGTACTGCCTTCGATGCTTGCGCCTTCAACCACTTTCGTGATTTCTTTGCGCCGCTCGATGGCAACCTTCCTTCTCCTCCTATTCCTTTGGCTCTTAGTCAGGGGCCCCCCCAGATGCCGGATATTTTATGGCTCGTTCATCCTTTTCGGATTCCTGAGACGCGCCATTGGACGTGGCACTCTGGCAACCTTTCTGACACTGTGCCGGGAGATTAGGCGTATCAGACTGAGCCTCTCCGCCGTTTTCTCCTGTTTTCCAACTCATTCTTTTGAGGGCATCGTAGAGTGAGTGACAAGAGTCATTACTTTCAGCGCCACAGCGGGCGGAGGGTGTCTTAGATATGGTGGCTGGGGCCTCCAGAATCCTTGCCCCGGCCGATGTCGAAAAGACAACGGGTGGATTATCGCAGTCGCGAGTATCGGCTGGAGTAGTTAAATTCTTGGGGTTTGCCTCCATACAGTCTTTATTTAGGACTTCCAAAGACAAGACGTTTCTGGACTTTAGTTCGACGTCTCACCTGGGATCTGTCGAACAGAGATTCATTGACTCTTAAGCCCTTCCGCCGCGACAAGGCATTTAGAAAGGGAGGGGTTGTTCTGCTTTGTTAACACATTTTCCGAGCTATACGATCATCTCCGCGGTGAGTGCGTTGATTTCTCAAAAAAAACTCTTCTGAGTTTTTCACACCATTGTTGATTTAAGACTTAGTCCACGCGTTCGTTGAGTTGCAGTTGCTTGGATGTTCCGGCTGCACTACAGGTGGTACATTACGTTTGGTTGGGAGTGAAGGAAAATCATTTGAACTGGGTTCGAAGTGCGTTTGTGCTCTTCTAATGCGTTGAGGTTGGATTTTGGATGAGAGATTTTCCTTCATTTCCAAAAAGATGCAATAGATGCACGTTAAATCAGTTGATCTGTGTGCACCATTGCATTTGGCACATTTGACATTCTTTTACGTGCATTCACACGTTTTATGACATTCTGAGCAGATAGCACAATGAGTTTTAATGCGACAGTTTTTCTCGCCATGGCCATACATTTGGCAGTTGAAAAATTGGATAACGCGGTTGTGTTGTTTTTTTGCAAAATCCCATATCGCTTGTTTTAAATATTGATTTGAAGTCTTTCTTCAGTTCCGCAAGGCGAATGAATCCAATTTCGAGAAAAAAATAAATAAAATGTTGTCCACAAATCGATCATAGTGTTTTTTTACGCGTTTAATGTTCTGACATTTTAAACCAAGTGATGTCAGTTTATCTTTCAGCATTTCTGTAGACATCTCTTCCAGTCCGTATTGAATTACTTTGAATGAACTTCATGTTGGAAAGTCATGTGCAAAGAAGTGGATGTTTCTAACACTAAGTAAGTTACACAACTTTTTGTGCGATTCAACGCTTCCACATTTGACTTTGATGCCGATGCTCATTTTCTTAACAGAATAATTGTCTATTTGTATGTCTCGAAGCAATGCATGGACTTCACTTAGATTTTTATGCAAAAAAACACACTGATAGTATTTAGGGTTTGTTTTTTTTTTTGGATGTGGGTGGAGTTATAATTTCTCCGCAATTAACGACATTGTTGTTATTATCATTTAGAATTCGTAAGGGCGCACAGAAATTACTACTAGAGAATAGTTCTCTATACCTCATTTTGTGCACTTTAATCTTTGAAGACCCGTGGTCTTCAGTATGAGGTGAACGATGGCGTTTAGGAATTTCGGTTGTTGTGAACGAACGCTTAAGAAGAGAAGACTTTCTCGGTCAAAGCTCCGAACAGAGCTGGTAGAGCGTTTTAGGTATAAATATTCATCGAATATAGACACTTTTCCCATTGGAACTGGGATGAATTCTTAAGTTGAATAATCATTAATTTTTACTTTCTTAAAAGACAAAGTAAGCAATCTGCAAGAAGTAAATTTATTTTATATTATTTTTGTGAATCTGCCTTCCGTCTATGACAACAGCTGAGCCTAAATTTCCCTGATTATACAGTTTTGTAAATTTATTTCCTATCCTCTTGTTTATCTTAACACAACCTTTGTGTCCTGACCTAGAATCTCTGAGAGTGCAGCCATAATTATGGTATACGAGGTCTTTATTTTGTTTACTTTTGAGCTTGGAAACAAGTTCATTATTAGGTTTTTTGGTAGTACCATGAAAAATGTAAATTGGCTTATAGTTTGTAACTGAGTGGATACTGTTATTATACTTGTATGTTGAAAACAGCATAAGCTCGATGACATCTGGGTACATCTCCTTATTCCAACGTGTAATTTCAGCATGGATTGAGTGGAACCGCTCAACCGCCCATTGCTTTCACTTTGAAGGGTAGGTACTGCATATATAGAAATATTAAATTAATTTTTCAATAATGCTTGTGTTGCTATAGACGTAAAAGCAAATGGTCTCCTGTTTTTTCGGAAAAATTGGAAATGTCCCAACCGTACCACTAGAACAACGCAGAACGGTCTATTCTGAGTGGTACACAACTATCTGTTTGCCAGTTGTCTTCCAATAAATCGGGAAAGCCAACCGCCGAAGACGGATCACTCTTCACGACAATGCGAGCTCTCACACATCGGCACAAACAACTAGATTTGTGAGCACTCACAACATACATACGAGGTCTTTATTTTGTTTACTTTTGAGCTTGGAAACAAGTTCATTATTAGGTTTTTTGGTAGTACCATGAAAAATGTAAATTGGCTTATAGTTTGTAACTGAGTAAATACTGTTATTATACTTGTATGTTGAAAACAGCATAAGCTCGATGACATCTGGGTACATCTCCTTATTCCAACGTGTAATTTCAGCATGGATTGAGTGGAACCGCCCATTGCTTTCACTTTGAAGGGTAGGTACTGCATATATAGAAATATTAAATTAATTTTTCAATAATGCTTGTGTTGCTATAGACGTAAAAGCAAATGGTCTCCTGTTTTTTCGGAAAAACTGGAAACGTCCCAACCGTACCACTAGAACAACGCAGAACGGTCTATTCTGAATGGTACACAACTATCTGTTTGCCAGTTGTCTTCCAATAAATCGGGAAAGCCAACCGCCGAAGACGGATCACTCTTCACGACAATGCGAACTCTTCAGAACAACGCAGAACGGTCTATTCTGAATGGTACACAACTATCTGTTTGCCAGTTGTCTTCCAATAAATCGGGAAAGCCAACCACCGAAGACGGATCACTCTTCACTACAATGCGAGCTCTCACACATCGGCACAAACAACTAGATTTGTGAGCACTCACAACATCGATTTGATGAGTCACCCGCCGTATAGTCCTTACTTGGCACCGAATGACTTTTTTTTTATTCCCGTACGTAAAAAATAAAATGAGAGGTCAACGTTCAGAGTGGCAAAAGTGCAATTGGTTATGCAAAAGTATAGATCTTAATAAGGAATATTTTGAAAAACATTAAAGATGTGTTCAGTGATTAATATTTGCTTTTCTTCTGTAATCCGGAAACCTCGTATGTTTAATAACAGCGAATTTAGAAAATTTATCATTGTAGGTAATAAAACATTTCTTTCCGGTATTTTAAATATCCAAGTGAAATATTTCACCAAAATACGTTGGAATTGGTGTTGCCCCAATGGGGTGGTGTGTTGGTCTTCGTTGGTATTTATTCTCCTTACATATTTTACATTTAGATGCAAGCTCTTTGAACAGTTTTGTTTATATCAGGGAAGAAATGTTCAGTTTATAACTATAATTTTCACGGCACACCTTTGAGCTCTGTTATGTTCTGTAACAATTATTCTTCCTGATCCTTTTTGTTAAATATGTCTTGAACATATTTTTTGGAATATCTAATTTTAACATGCGGAAAAGCATTAGTTAGATCGTTCTGCACTCATCCTAAAATTTCGAGACTTCAATAGATTGAATTTGAGAGCATCGTTCATTAGCT